>JAVIWB010004010.1:0-52337 GCA_031893035.1 Dermolepida albohirtum | reverse complement strand
TTTCGGACAATTGATGGATTCCTTCCCAAAAGAACCCTTCAACCTTTGAGGCTAAGAATGAACTAAGCCAATTTTTGATTCCTTCAACTGAAATGAAGCGTATTCCAATAAAGGCATTCTGCATCGATCGAAATAAATGGTAGTCAGAAGGGGCTATGTCTGGTCTATAAGGCGGGTGAGGTAAAGCTTCCCAGCCGCTGTTTTCCAGATAGTTTTTAACTGGTCTTGCGACATGAGGCCGAGCGTTGTCATGATACAATATTATAGACTCATGTCTGATCGCATATTCTGGTCGTTTTTCGGCGATTGCTTTCTTCAAACGAATTAATCGTTGTCTGTACAGCTCGCCCGTAATAGAATCACCAGGTTTTAACAGCTCATAATGGATAACACCCTTCGAATCCCACGAAATAGACAGCATTACCTTGGCACCATGAATATTTTGTCTCGCCGTTGATGTTGATGACTGGCTAGGCTTTACATAAGATTTTTTTCGTTTTGGATTATCGTAATTAATCCATTTTTCATCACCAGTAATGATTCCATGCAAAAACGACTTCTCTTTATGGCGTTCAAGCAGTACTTGCGACATGCAAAATCGTCTTTCAACGTCTCTTGGCTTCAATTCGTTATACCCAATTTCCTTGCTTTTGGATGAATCCCAATGCTTTTAAACGTTTTGAAATGACTTGGTGAGTTACTACCAATGCTTTTGCAAGTTCTTCTTGCGTTTGACGTGAATCTTCATCCAGTAATGTCTCCATTTCCGCGTCTTCAAACTTTTTTGGTTGACCTGGACGCGGTCTGTTTTCAACGCTGAAATCACCGCTTTTAAAGAGTCGATACCACTCACAACATGATTTCTTTGTTGGAGCAGATTCACCATACACTTCTGCAAGCAATCGTTGAGCTTCAGCTGCACTTTTCTTCTAATTAAAGCAGAAAATTAAAACTTCCCGCAAATGTTGTTTATTTAACATAAATTCAGACATTTTCAATGAGCTTAAAAATAATGTGGTTGTTCAAAATTCAAAACAATGTAACTAAATATGGTTGACAGATGTCAAACCTTTCCAAACAAAAAAAACCAGCTGTAATACTCAACTATATATAAAAACTAACTGAGTAAAAAATTGTTGAATTATTCTGCAATAGACATTTCTTTATACTTTTACTACATGCCCTTAAAGCCTCTGAGGGCATGTAGTACGGTCGAAAATAAAGTAAAAAGTCTTATTAAAAATATACTACGTGTCCTGAAAGATTTTGAAGGCTTGTAGACCTTAAAATCTTCCAACGTTTGTTTTAAAAGACGTTGTATATTAGCACGGTTATTTCCACGAAATGTTAAACTTAATTAACAAGCGTTTTGAGTTATAAATAGATTTGGTTATTGACCTTTCATAATCCATATTTTTGCGTGATTATAGCTCATATTGGAAATCAAGTTTTAGTTCCTTTTCCAGGTTAGCATTTTTGTTTTTTTCTTATTATGTGTAATCTCATTTCTTATAGTCTTTATCTTTCCAAGTTTTTTTTTGTACAAAATATTTTGCACCAGTTTGAAGATTGGTTTTTGTTCGCGTCAATTTTCCCTGTTTAATTTTTTGCAATTTCTTCTCTATCTGTACTTACATCTTAATGTTGTTCTAGTAAAAAATTTCCATTTTCTCTTATATTTTCTTTGCAGGAAAAATGTAGTAAGGTAATGGTAGTAGGAGCAATTGTTGAATTTTCGTAAAATAGGTATTGAATATCGAAATCTGAATCAATCTATAGACTTCAACATACACATTAAACTAGAAAAACAACAATAACTAATTACAGAACGTACACAAGTTAACTGCCCAGGAAAAGTTAAGCAATTTTTATTTAAAAATGTGAGGACAGTACCAGTGTTTGTTATGTGACTACATGCACTTGACGAAGTGACTGTTGGTGTATTAATCTCTTCGTTTTCTGGTATTTTATGCCAGAGAAAGAGGATGTGTAATACAGATCTTAATATTTTCGAAGGTCCGAAAAACGAATCTGGAGTCAAATTTCTCTAAACTCTTTCGGCTCAATTCTGAGAGGATAATAAACTTGAAAAACCATGCAAAAATGGAAACTTTTGAAGGATTCAGTGGACTATCTGTAAATTTTGAATGATTCTATTGTAAATTTAGACATCAGAATCGTTCTTGGGGCCTTTGAAAATGCCAGCACACGAACAATTGTTAATATATAATAACTTTCAAAAAATGCCAATTTTTGCGAGGATACCCCTTTGAAAAAATCCAGATTTTCGTCAAAATAAAAAGTTTCGAATTTAGCCTTTGCAATACGTAAAGGAATAATTCTGAACTAGCAGAATACAAATTCACTACTTTTTATAGCAAATGCATTCAAATTTTAGAGATACGCCATTTACACTTTCAGACGTTCACATTTTGGCATGATTTCTCAAGTTTTCCATTCTCTGAGGATTAAACCAAGAAAGCTAGATAAATTTAGACGTTAGAATCGTTCTTGGGGCCTTTGAAAATGCCAGCATACGAACAATTGTTAATATATAATAACTTTCAAAAAATACCAATTTTTGCGAGGATACCCCTTTGAAAAAATCCGAGATTTTCGTCAAAATAAAAAGTTTAGAATTTGGCCTTTGCAGTGCGTAAAGGAATAGTTTTGAAGTAGCGGAATATAAATTCACTACTTTTTATAGCAAAAGCATTCAAATTTTAGAGATACGCCATTTACACTTTCAGACTTTCACATTTTGGCATGATTTCTCAAGTTTTCCATTCTCTGAGGATTAAACCAAGAAAGCTAGATAAATTTAGACATCAGAATCGTTTTTAGGACCTTCGAAAATGTCAGCACATGAACAATTGTTAATATATAATAACTTTCAAAAAATGCCAATTTTTGCGAGTATACCTCCAGATTTTCGTCAAAATTGAAAGTTTGGAATTAAGCTTTTGCAATACGTAAAACAGTAATTCTGAACTCACAGAATGCACACTCAATACTATTTGTAACAAAATCATTCAAAACTTTAGAGATAATCCATTTGCACGTAGAAAAGATCATATTTTGACATAGATTTTTCAACTTTCTCATTCTCTCGGGATTGAACCAAAAGGCTTGAGTCAATTTTGACATCAGATTCGTTTTTAGGACCATCGAAAATGTCAGCACACGAGCATACCACAGTGATATCGACATAATTTATTGAATTTGACGTCATCGGCATTTAATAGCAATCTACAATATAATTGTTTTCCTTCTGTTTAGTAGAGTGTTTCATTTGTTTTTGATAGTTACAAAATGGTTGTATGTTACACTAGAATGTTTTTGAGAAAAGTGACAACAAAAACATCTTATTAATTAAATGGCCACTGCCTGCATGAAAATATCGAGTAGGTGTTGGAAATTTACGAAAACTAATGTCAAATCAAGAATTTTATTTTACAGTTACTCTTCTAAATGAAAAAAAATCAAAGAAATGAACAATATTGTTATTTAAATGTTTTTTCACTTTTAGTTTGAGTAATTATTTAAATTTTAATAAATTGGAGTTCATAAAACTCTTATGAATACAAATGAATCGAAGAAACAGAGTTCTCAAAATATTTTCTTTTAATTTTTATTTTTGATCGTTCAAATTTGGATGATTGAGTAAAAAAAACCTACTGCTTTTGGTGATAAAATGTTCAATTTGAAAGTTCTTCGCTTATTTATCTTGTTACTTGTTTGGATATCTTAACAAACATGCACTCTTATTTGATAACATTCCATCTTAATTGATATAATCGTCCTGAAGGGCTCGTACACTCCTTAAGCGAGATAACAGGATGGTTATTTCAGATGGTAACGCCAGTGGTTGCAATATATAACAGTGCGAGTAATACACGTTGGAGTGGCGGCGGGGTGTGGTCCTCCATTATCGATCCGCGAACCGTTGCGACTTGAATACGGTCCTGTAATACCCCAGGGCAGTAGTAGTGTTTGGCTGTCGAGAGCGTGGGTGGCTTGCCGTCCTGACAACGGAACGCGAAGGGCTGGCGACGAGGGAAATGGAAACGGACGGCATCGCGATTTTACGTTAAAAATTGTGGTTTTCTCGCGGCTCACTTTTCCATTCGCATTGAGCTTGTGACTGCTGGAAGGCGAAAGTTAAAAACTCGGAGTTATATAGCCTTATTAATTTTAGGTTATCTGACCCTTTTTTTTTGCATGATTTTTGATGTTACTGGAGTTTCTACGTTTGATTTATTGAATTTTCTTTTCCGTTTCTTTCGGGTTCAAATTTTTTCGTTTGCATATATGAAATTGTTTAGGATCTTTAAAACTAAATATATTCTGGCGGTTTTGCAACGTTTGCCTCGAGTTATACGAAACATTTTAAATAAATATTAACACAACCACATTGCTTTGATTAATTCTACGTTCCCCCTGTTCTGTATTAACCTTATTCCAGCGATGTTGCCACTGTTTAAAGATGACGATGGAAGCCATTCGTTGAGAGCTTCTTTAAAATCATCTCGAACAACGTCCAATCCTGTTTGGAGCAGTCGTTCTTTAAGGCCTTTTTTTGCTCAAATGTATAGAATGAAGTCACGTGGGGTTATATCAGGACCATACTTAGCGGTGGTACAGACTTGGTGTTTTTATTGTTCAGAAATTCTGCCACAATAATAGCTACGTGCAGGTGAACGTTATCATGGAGAGGCTGCATTTTCCAGTTAAAGAGACCTTTTTTGGACATGGATCCTTAATTAATTGATGCGAAAGTCTTATTGTACTAGTACCATGTGAAACTCATTGCATCTATATAGCCAATATGATATTTGATGAGCCAAAATTCTTAGAAGACTGCCACGTCATTTTTTGGAATAAACAGCATTCGATACGATTAGATATTTGCAAGCAGTGGCGTGCCTTAAAATTTTCCGCGTTGTTTTCATTATGGCGAAAGTTTCAGAAACTATCGACGGTATATTTGTGTATTTCCATAACGTATATAGTTTAATGGAGGAGTTAGGAACTCCATCCTATTACGCAACTGTTCATGGAATGCTCAAAGGGGAGCTTGAAGTGCGTCATCCTTTACGGAAATTTATTTGGTGCTGCCCCAGTAGGCCATTCAGTTTATTCGCATGAAGAATATGAAGACATAAAGAGAGTCATTGATTTCTCGCAATATCACAGGCACAAATGCAGCATCTGTGTTGACTTTAAAATGGGCTGCTTACTTCTTGATCAACGGATATACCAAGTATCCCTATTTTTTTGAGTATAAGGAACAACAGTGTTCGTGGAAAGCATTGCGTGCAGGCAGTAGTTTTGGTCGCCAAGATTTGACCTCAAACCTGGTGATTCAAACATTCTACATTAGCCATTTGTCGACAGAAGGAACATTATATTTCCACCTCCGCATATAAAACTGGCGCCTCACGAAGCCATTTATTAAAGCTTTTTAAACTGAAGGAGACTGTTTCAAGTATTTTATTTCAGCATTTCTTATCCCGTCTTTTGAAAAGATGAAGGCCGGTGTGTTTGACTGTTCACAGATTTAGCAAATCGTTAAAGATGACTATTTTTTCAGAACAATGTCAGAATTACAAAAGAATACTTGGTTAGCATTCAAAAACCTTGTCAAAGAGTTTCTTGCAAATACACCAGCACAGAAATACTCCGAAATTGTCCAGCAACTCTTGGACAGCTTCAAAATGCTTGGTTGCAACGTGAGCATCAAATTGCATTTTCTACATAGCCATCTTGCTGACTTCCCGAAAAATCTTGGTGCAGTCAGTGATGAGCAGGGTGAGTGATTTATTCAAAACTTGAAGATCATGGAGGCGCTGTATCGGGATAGATGGGATGTATGTACATACGATGATTAACTATTGTTGGAACTTCAAACGAGATTGTCCATAGATCGAACACTCCAGGAAAAGCTATAAGCGAAAGCTTGTATTATGTTTGCCGATTGGCAAAAGAACTTCACTACTTGTATGAAGACAATTTAATTTACAGAAACTACATATAGTCTTTGTATAAATAAAATTATTCTCTATGAACCGTACACTTGGTAATTTTTTCCTTTATTTTCTTTCGTATGCACATTTTGTATGACTTTTTGGACAAAGAGAGGGTATCCCGTAGCTTAAAAAGTTGACGTGATAGAGAAAAACTACGGTCATTTTTGGATTCAGATGCTAGAAGTTAGTCAGAGACAAGTGTTAGACTTAAGCCAACGAATTTTGTTTCCCAGTGTAATTGTCACCAATGCAGTCAACTTATCATTAAATAAGATTACTGTATTTTTTGTTAAGTAAACAAAAAACAAATATCTAAACCGTCTATGATTTGAATTATTCTCTATTCATCCTTAATATTGCATAAAAAAGGAAAAAGAAAGTTACCAACCAATCTTATCAGCGAACACGGGGTCGTTGCAAAACTACGAGTAAATATTCCTGGGCGTAACATTTCACCGCTTTAAAAACCTCTTTACTTTTTCACGCTGACGATCCTAATAAGAATGATTAGACGTTTTCAGTAATAAAATACACGTACTGTCTTGGCGGGGGGAACATTACCGAGAAAATAGTACAACGAACAAGGACGGAAGACATTTGAACAAGGATATTTTAACTGCAGAATTGGTTACAGGTGGTATTTTGTATATGCATGTGTGTGTGTGATTCCGTCGATCTGCAGTATTGACGTCACATTGTTACCCCTAACTGAATGTACATATGTTGTCCGTGTATGGCGTGAAGTAATATTTGATTAGAAACGAATATGCCTTAATTAAAATGCGTCTGTGTTTATTTAAGTATTAAACGGGCAGTGACATCTGTCGACGAAAGCGAAAGCGTAGATTATCGTAAATGAGTGTGTATGTTGGTAGTAAAATGCGTTTTAATGAATTCTTAATTTTTAATGGAAATCGAGTTTGTTTTGAATAACTTTTGCTTAAAAGGGTTTCACTAAATTAAGGAATAACACACTAAGAAATAAAAAAATATTTGTCTAAATTTCACACTATATTACGAGGGTAGCCGCTTATATTTCGGCAACTGGCAACACTGTTAGTGTTGCCTCCGATCTGATGATTGCATCGTGAAGTTTGTCGTTTTTGACAATATATATACCTTGACAGTTTTACTATCCGGTCGCTATTTCTATTGTTGACAGTAACTTGAAAATTTTATGTCAGCGAAAAAATGGAATTAACTCGCGAACATTTTCGTGCAATTATTTTTCATAACTTTCGACGTGTATTATCTCAACAAGAATGCATCGACAAGCTGAATTCTTTATATGGTGATGAAGCACCATCGAAAACTACAGTATATCGTTGGTATAGTGAATTCAAACTTGGACGGCGTTCTTTGGACGATGAATTTCGTGAAGGTCGTCCCACAAATGTTGTGTCGGAAAACAGTGTTTGAACTGATAATGAACGATCGTCATGTGACATACCGTGAGATCGAGACATCTCTAGGTATTAATAACACCAGAGTGCATAAGATCCTGCACGAACATTTAGCCGTTAAGAAGCTATGTTCACGTTGGGTACTACATAATTTGGCAAGCGCTCAAAAAATGACTCGCCTCGATTGGTGCCAAGAAATGCACAGAAAATACAACGACGGTGCTTCAAAGAACATTTATACAGTCGTCACAGATGATGAATCTTGGATCTATACGTATGAGCTCGACAGTAAACAGCAGTCGACTGTGTGGGTATTCAAAGATGAGTCAAAACCAACGAAAGTTGTTCGCTTTCGAAGCACATCAAAACAAATGGTCGCCTGTTTTTTCGGCAAAAACCGGTCACGTTGCAACCGTGCCTTTAAAGAGTTTTAAAACGGCCAATTCCGAGTGGTACACAACTATTTGTTTGCCAAAAGTTTTTGAAGAAATAAGGAAAACAAACCGAAAACGACAGATCATTCTTCACCATGACAATGCGAGCTCTCACAGATCGGTTCAAACAATTGAATATTTGACCGGGCTAAATTTGAATTGATGAGCCATCCATCGTACAACCCTAATCTAGCACCCTGTGATTTCTTTTTGTTCCTACACGTGAAGAATAAACTTCGTGGTCAACGGTTTTCTGCGCCGGAAGAGGCAGTTGAGGCATTCAAAACTCATATTTTGGAGATACCGTCTTCATAGTGGCAGCAATGCTTTTCGGATTAAGCAAATGCAAAAGTGCATTGATTTTCAAGGAAAATATTTTGAATTCTTTTTTCTTCTCATTTGGATTCTTATTTATAACCGCACAAAATTTATTGGTTGTTAAACTTCCTATACTATCTAGATTTCCTAACGAGGCTTTCAGGTAATACTCTATATTTGGCGCTTCATGTAATGATGGCTTGGCGTTCTCTAATTTGGAAATATTTTCTAAAAGAATTGAATATTTTCGGAAATTTGCTCTATTTGAGTATGGATTTCGGTATCTGCGCATTCGTTTCTACAATCTTAGTGTTGACACTTTGTACTTTTATTTGTGGTTATATTTAGAAAACTTTCGTGTACCACCCGATATTACATTTTGCATTATATTTTTTGGCAAAATAAACAGTATTATTCTCTTTAAAATACCATTCGCTTTTACTTTTTGTACACACTGTATATGCATTACTATAGAATGCGAGCTAATGCATAAACCAGATTCGTACATTACCGGCAAGTGGAAAAAATCCACTTATCGAATCTGATACAGCTAAAGCAAATGTCAAAGTGTACATTACACCCCTTGTTTCTGCGTCGGTAAATTTGTACGACCTGTGTTCGATACTATTTAATTGACCAAATAGACGGCGCCAGGATTTCAGGTAATGTTTGTGAATCTGTAAAGGCGGTCGGACGTGCCGAAGGGGAAAGGTAGGAAGGATCAGCACACACACAATAGTCGAATGATGAGGGTTTAGTGCGTGATCTGGAACTGTATACATGAGACGCGTGTGCGCTGCAATATGTATTTAGATGTTATCTCGCTTGTCTATAGAACGTGTCCCCACAGTTACATAATTATGCAAGGATGTGCTTTTTGGGGTTCGAACTGGTATGTCAAAGGTAACAAGTTCATTTTGTGCGTCTCTGAATCTTTCTATTCACTTCAAATATTGTCGCAAAGTATTTATTCGTGTTTGTCAGAGCTCACAAGGTGTGAAACATGTAAGGCTGATGTGGAAGTATTTACACATTATATACGTTTTTTGTTATAATTTGAAGCATTCAAAGTGGGTTGAATTTAATATAAAACACTGTATAAAACATATTTAACATTTGTAAGTAGGATTCGTTGCTTAATACGTGAGTCGTCTTTTTAAGTTTTGCATATAAAACTGGAATAAAACAGTAGATAGTTTTGAAAGACTTCATTGTTTTTTGAAGTATTCCCCACGAAGATTAATGCGCTTTTGCATTTGCTCGAACCAACTCTGGAAGCAGTTGTTCCGCTCGTTTGTTGGTACCGCTAAAATTGCGTTTTTGAAGGCATCGACTGCTCCTTCTGAAGATTGGAACCTTCGTCCACGCAATCTGTTCTTGACTTTCGGAAAGGTAAAGAAATCGTTGGAACTTAGGTCCGAACTGTACGGAGGATGGTCTAACAATTCAACGTTTTGTTGCGTTAAAAATTCAATTGTCTTGTGTGCTGCGTGCATTGTCTAGGTGGAGGATGATTCGTCGTTCGTGGTTGGTTTTTCGAAGTTCAGCGATGACTTGCGGCAAACAAATGGTTGTATACCAATCGGCAGTAACAGCTTTTTGATCTTGTAAAGGAATTGTTGCTCCATGACCTACTTTCGAGATAAATGTCGCGACCATCTTTTTGGAGACACTTCGAGAACGGATGACTTTCGTCTGCTTTTTTTCACCTTAGAACACTCAAACAGACCACTGGCGTTTACTTTCTGGATCGTATGAGTAAATCCAAGATTAATCACTACTGACAGTGTTGTACACGTTATTAGAATTTCCAGCGTTGAAGCGATCTAGAGATTTTTGACACCAATTCACCTTAGCTGCTTTCTGTTCTTCGGTCAACAGATGCGGTATCCAACGGAAAACCAATTTTTTTTCACACAATTTTTTATGCAAAATTTTTTGAATTGAGATCTTTGAAATCCCAATAATGCTTCAATCTGGCGATATGTCACATGTCGATCTTCGTTGATGATCTTGCTCACAGCATTGACGTTTTCCTGAGTGACTGCCGTTTTTTGGTGAACCCGCTCTTAGATCGTCGCGAAGACTAATCCGTCCACGTTTGAATTCTCCATACCAACGAGAAATTGTTGACTGATGTGGTGCTTCATTGCCGAAAACAGAATGCAACTCGGCGAGGCATTCTTGTTGAAATAAATGTCTTTCGAGAATTGTAAAAAATTATTCCGCGAAAATGTTCTCTGTTTAATTCCATTTTTCAAATTAACTTGTCAACTTTGACAGGTCGTTACAGCTACAACACTACACGTATCGCACTGAAACTTTGAATTTAGGTTAACTATAGATGGAGGTTAATTTTTAGTAGTGACATTTGATTAGTGGCGCCCTCTATGTCCCACTATGCAAAACTTAAGCAACATCCCACGTAACAAACTACTATTATTACTTACAACTAGAAATACTTTGTTAAATATTCTAACATCAGTCACTTTTGTGACTGGCTAATTATTTTATTATACCTAATGATCGAAAACCCAATCACAATGAATAAAGTTTATAGTTGTTTTGTTAGGGCAGTGACTGTTCTAATAGTTTTTTGCTTGACTGTACTTCATAGACCGTATAATACACCGATTAGTTCGTTGGAAAACCGCCGTGTATGCTTCTTTTTCTTTGATAATGAATGTTCATGTAATAACCGAGAACACTCCGTCTTATCACGCGTAAGCTTTGCTTTTCAACTCCACTTTATCATTTCGCATAATCAATTTCTGCGTTCCGTAATTCTTTTCTTCTCCGCTCGCTGGCATTTTTCTTTCCCGGAACGCGATCTAGATGAAGTTCTACGGACGGACGAGAGAAACCTTCCTCGAATCTCCCTTATCTCTTTAATGCGCCCGCTTTTAACTTTATTGAATTTATTTCCGTCGAGTTCTCAAACTGCAAAGTAATCACTAATCCGAACTTAATATCTGATTTCTGGAAGGTTTTTAGGGATTGAGAGTAGACGGAATCGAATCCGAGAGTGAGGCGATTTTAAGAAAGTCTTAACGTTTACTTTAGGTGGATGTACTGGAGCTTTGTATTTTAGTTTGATCATTTAAACACATGTTATCATAAAGTAAATATGTGCCTTATACTCTAGCGAGCGTTTCTGATTATACGCCGTTGGATTTTCGAAGAATTTTCACTGCAATCAGAATGGGATACAAGCAAATATTCAATGCATTAAGGAGAAACAGTGCAATTCAATATTAAATTGCGTAATCTGTAAATATTTGGTTTAGTTTTAACATCGGTTTGTGTACTTCTCTGAATGTTCAACTAAAGTAAACAGCATTAAAATGTATTTAACTGGCAATAAATAAATACGTCTCTTTAAAAGCGGGTTAACCAGAAATATATATACGAGGTATGGCTATTAAATAACGAGACTGCGCTCCTTCCATCGCGCCGCATCGGGCGAGACTGTAATTGAAATGTCGACCGTGATACTTCCCAAGCAACAACCCGTAGTTTCGTCTCTCTGTCTGCTTTGCTTTACTTTAGAGCTTTAATTGTAGAGGACACTGTTACACTTAGTAGTGTCGTGATAATGATTGACTTAAAAATCGAGCAGCGAATTATCCTGAAATTCTTTGTCAAATGTTAAAAGAAGTGTTTGACGAAAATGTTAATCGATGCACTGGAAGGTCGCCGGATCGCCAAGATAGAAAAAAGCACGACTGAGCAAGTCGAAATTGAAGGCAATGCTGATCAGTTTTTTCGATGTCAAGGGTGTTATTATGACTGATTGGATGCCCGAGGGTCGATAATCGTAAATACAACAAAGAAGTCTTAATCAAGCTGACCGAAAGAGTAAGGAGGAAAAGATCGGATTTGTGGAAGAACGACACGTGGATTCTGCACCAGGATAATGCACCAGCTCACAGTGCCCTATCTGTGAAGTAGTTTTTAACAGACAAGCGCATTGCTGTGCTTGATATCCTCCATATTCTCCATATCTCGCACCATGTGACTTCTACCTGTTCCAAAAAGTGAAAAATGCATTAAACGGAACACATTTTCCGTCTATTGAACATGTAAAAGCAAAAACAGCAGAGTTGTTGAAGTGGCTGACAACTGATGAACTACACCATTGTTTTAAACAATGGAAGACACGTATACAACGGTGTATAGACAGGGGAGGAGAGTATATTGAAGGGAATAAAAGTTAAATATAATCTGCTTCTGGGCTTCCGGACTGGAACCGCGTCACTGGTATAATTGCCGACGTTTCGTACCCACTCATATGAGACATCTTCAGGGTTCAACTACTGCTGCTGTGTGTCGCACTGAAACTGAAATATATATTAATCAATTAAATATAAGTTTATTTGCAATAAATAACATTTCTCACATCAGTCTTGTTACTTAATTCTCTCGTTATTTATTTGCCACACCACGTAGTCGCTAGAATTTGGTATTTAATGGTATTTAGCTGATCATTTATTCTGTGGAGTTAAAGTTTGTAGATTGAGGAGGCGGTGGCAGTATACTTAAAGTGTTATACAATAAAAGATCCACAAATGAACTCGCATTGTTACAATCCTGGTCCGCGGTAAAAATATCCAAACTCTTCTTATAAATGTAATATAAAATGTTTAGACTTATAAAAAAATAAAATGTATTTAAACCTGTAGTACATGAATGAAATATGAGAATATCGTAAAAAATATTTATAGCGAGCACTTGTTTTTAGTGAACTTTTTATTTTAATTTTGCGTGTTCGTTATATTCAAGTTCAACTGAAACATTGACGTTGAATAAGCTTTGATTTTAATTTCAGAAGATCCAAATTTTTTAAAGATAAACAGGAATGACTTGATCTGCAAACATAAGTCTCCCATGCCAAATGCCACCATGCAACACCAAATATCAAATTACTATCCCAATGTTGTACCGTTTAAAGCATATTTCTCTAATTTGATATTGGGTTATTTCTAAACTCTATTACCACAGAAAAATATATTGGCTTTCGTTTAAAAATTAAAATCCACCTTTCAGCGTCATACATTTACTTTCCCAAATCTCACTGCAGATTCGAAATCTTTTAAACTACTATCACTTCGTCGTATTTTGGAAGATTCAAGTTTTTTCAGGTAAACTGGAAAGACTTGATCCGCAAATACAAGTCTCCTATACCGAATGCCACCACGCAACCCCAAACTATCAAATTACTATCCCAATGTTGTACCGTTTAAAGCATATTTCTCTAATTTGATATTGGGTTATTTCTAAACTCTATGCCACAGAAAAATATATTTGCTTTCGTTTAAAAATTAAAATCCATCTTTCAGCTTCATACATCTACTTTTCCAAATCAGATTCGAAATCTTTTAAGCCACTGTCACTTCGTCGTATTTTGGATTCCAGCCGCCAATTACTTAAAAAGATTGACATTTCATAAATCAGTCTTCCACCGACAGATGGTGCTACTAATTTCGTAAAATAGAACCCTTTCGGTTACAATAAAGACGGGGGACTTATAGTATGTACAAGCAACGCCGGTGATTCCCTGAATTATTCAGTAGATTGAAATAAAACCTGATGATAAATTTACTACATACTGATATGGAAAATACTAGTGTAAATAAAGCGGAACTTGATTGTTATAATTTGTACAAATATAAGGTTTTCCAATAGGGACGATATGATTTTGAAGTGACATTTCGGCCATTTGTAATATGTCATGATCTGTCATTTGTTTTTCATTGTATTCAGTAGTGTTTACAATTTCATCATGGAGAGAGATACGCAAGAACAACGTTTGCAAATTATTCAGTTTTATTATCAAAATAATCGTTCTCCAATTGCAACTTTTCGTGCGCTTTTGCCATTTTATTGTAGTAATAATCGTCCAAGTGTGATCGCTATTCGTCGAATTGTTAAAAATTTTGAGGTTACATTTTCTTTACATAATTTTCAAGTGCCAATTAGACAAAGAACCGCTCGAAGTAATGCAAATATTGCTGCCGTTCAGGCAAATGTTACTGAAGACCGTAATTTGTCGATTCCAGGACGTTCTCAACAATTACAACTGTCTCAAACCACAACCTGGCGAATATTGAGAAAGGATTTGGGTTTGCATCCCTATAAAATTGTTCTCATTCAAGAACTGAAGCCATTGGACCACCATAAACGTGAATTTGCTGATTTTGCCTTGGAACAACTTGAAAACGATAACGATTTTTTTAAGAAAATCATCTTCTCTGATGAGGCTCACTTTCATCTGGATGGTGTGGTAAATAAACAAAACTGTCGATTCTGGTGCGAAGAAAATCCACAAATTATTAATGAAAAACCATTACATTCACCTAAATTGACAGTTTGGTGTAGTTTTTGGTATGGTGGAATCATCGGTCCGTACTTCTTTCAAAATGAAGCTGGTAACACCGTTACTGTCAATGGAAAGCGGTATAGATTGATGATAACCAACTTTTTATGGCCGACATTGGAAGAAGTTGATCTCGACAACATTTGGTTCCAACAAGACGGGGCTACGTGCCACACAGCAAATGCAACAATAGAATTATTGCGAGAAAAGAGATTCGATTATTTCAAGAAATTGTGATATTGAATGGCCTACAAGAAGTTGTGATTTAACACCATTAGACTATTTCTTGTGGGGTTATTTGAAGTCATTGGTCTATCGAAATAAACCAGACTCTCTTCAAGCTTTACATGTCAATATTGAACGTGCCATTCATGACATACGACTAGATTTAGTGGAAAAAGTGCTCGAAAATTGGGTTCATCGAATTCGTTCCTGCAGAAGAAGTCGTGGAGGCCATTTGAATGACGTTTTATTTAGAACTTAATTGTATCGATTGTCCTTCACATTAAATAAAAAATTTTTGAATTTTCTTAACAATAAGTTTTCTTTTTTTTTTAAAGAAATCATATCACTCTTAATGGAAAACCTGTTACTTACATATTGCTCAAGTGTTTATTTAGTTGTTAATTTAATCTAAATCACATCAATTTCTTATATTTAATTGTTATTATCAATTGTTATTATAATAACCAAAATAGCTTATTAATTTTGCGGATTTTCGCGACCTGTTTTTAGGCTACTAATATGATTTATTTAAATATTAAATTTTGTCATATTTTTTTTTCATTTCGTCGCATAAAGTAACACTAATCCCTTTCTTTTTCTCGCATTTCTTTTAGCATCTATGTAACATTTCTGCAGTAGAATATTAACAAAAAAAAATCAATCTGACTTGCATCAAAATGTCCATGAATTGTAACGATACATTTAACCGCCCGTGTCAGGAAGACACGGTAAAAAGTCCATTTTAACAAAGGAGTAATCTGGATATTCGTTCGGTAATTCCATGTTATTACATCGAACGATGCGTTTTATCAACCACGAATCTGTTGGCACGATTGATTTTATGCCTGTATGACCATTAAGCGAGCCGGAGGGTCGATCGTTCGTCCAGCTCATTCTGACAGGAGCCACTGTCCGATAGAGATGCTCCGTCGAATTCTATTGTCCACTTTATCATCAATAAAGAGCGCTCCTACATCACGCAGGCCTTCGATATCGTCCACTATTGTTTGCTAGAGAGAACTTGTTTATAAAAGTATTAAATATTTACTATTTTTTTTAATAGTTAAAATTGTTTACCTTTTACGAAATTTCGGTAGAATAAGGTATAGAAGGAAATACAATATTTATTTAAAGTTTTTAAAATTTTTATTAAAAAAAAATACATTCCATCTGAAGCCTAGAAACCAGATCAATAAAATCTATGACTTTGAAACATACCTCCTACACTCTAAGATGTCGAAATTTCTGAACAGACCCAAATGACAGTTAATTCTCATTGGTTGAGAGCAAGGCAAAATCACACAGTCTGTTGCAGAGAAAACCGAACTTTTTTAAAATAAAAGTTTACTATTTTGGTAAAATTTATTTATTTTATTCAAAGTAGTCGCCCTTGGCTACAATACAACGTTATGCACGGTCAATAACATATCGAATGAATTTTTAAGTTCATCTTCAGAGATGTCCTTCAAGATCGCTGTCGACACCTTTTCAATGGCTTCGACGTCGGCATTATGCTATTCTTTCATCGGCAAATATAGTTTAGAGAATAAACAGAAATCACAGGCGGCCAAATCCGGTGAATGGTTGATGGTTAAAATGCCATTTGTAGTTAGAAAATCAGTGATAAACATAGGGTGGTGAGATGGTGTATTATCATGTAACAAACGTCAGCTACCATTTTCACGATACTGAGCACGCCCACGACGAATACGCGCCAAAAAACGCTTCATAACACCAAAATAATATACAGCATTGATTGTTTGACTAGTTGGTATATACTCTTTGTGCACTATACCTTTCGAATCATAAAAACAAATCAACATTGTCTTCACTTTTGATTCCTCCAAACGGCTTTTTTTCGGTCTTTCTTTGCTTGGATGCTTACATTCAGAGCTTTGACGTTTGGTCTCTGGATCATATTGAAAACATCTCATCATCACTTACAGTAGAGTACCTAAAGTTTTCGTCCTCCTTTGAGTTTTTAATCAAGTCTGTATAATGTTGAATTCGGTATAGTTTGTGTGGTACAAACCTTGCACAAATCATTCTCAGTCCCAAATGCTGTGTTAAAATGCAATGAATTGAATCTTTGGAAATATTTAATTCCATTCCCACGTATCGCAATGAGGATTTCGGCTCATTTCTGATAAATTCACGCACAAGTTTGATGTCACTTTCCGTAACCACAGATTTTTTGCACCAGGATGTTCATCATTTATATCCGCACGACTGTCTTTAAATCGTTTATACCACTCATACACACTCGTACGTGATAAACACGCATCACCATACACTTGTTTCATCAAATTAAACGTTTCAGTAAACGATTTACCGAGTTTAAAACAGAATTTGATATTTGCTCTTTGTTCCTTTGTTCAGAATTCATTTTTCAACCAATGCCAAATACACACTGTTACTTTATGCGCAATTTCTCTGCTTCTAATGATGCAAATGTCATGATATTTTGCCATAACGTTGGTTAAAGATCTACCTTACCGACACATATTTTCTCTAATAGATGACACCTCTAGGAATTACTATTTTAAAAAATTTCTGGTTTCTCTGCAACACTGTGTACACACACTGCGTTGGTGACATATTACAGTGCCGATATTGAAATTTGATTGTAATGCTATAACGATGCTTTCTTGGTATATTCTTGAATCGCTGTAAAGGTAGAAATGTTTTCCCAAAATTTTCATTCATCCTAGTTTAAGTAAAACAATTTTTTAAAAATCTTCTGAAACGAACTTTTAGTGTACATTTAGGTTCTCAAACGGTGTGTATCGCGTACGGAATGTGTTTTCGTACAGGTATTTTTCGCCGTGGTTTACCAGGTGCGACACTTTGCAATTATCTGCTGATGATGACAACTTGGTTGTCGAAATGCGTATGCAGAATTACAAAAGTTATTGTGGAAAGGGGTTATATATCAACCTTAGTGATTGAATTCACTTGCTAATTATTTCTTAATATATTAAAAGCTTCAAGATTTCTTTTCATTTCATTATAGGGGTTATATATCAACATTAGAGATTAACTTGAATTTCTCATTGAATTTTATAGAGTTAATTTCGAAAAGTAATTTTTAGCAGTGTGCATTTACACGTCCTCCTTATTACTTATTCGTAAGTTAATTCTAGGGAAAGACTTTCTATAATTACATACATTTCTCCGCTACTATATTTCACAGAGACAGGTAACAGATACAAAGGTAAATCTTTGCTAGGACTGTCATGGCTCTGGGTGGTGTTATTGCTGTTCAGGGTGGATGATAAATTACCCATTTATTCATTAATTTCAATCCGCGCTACCCTGTCAACTGCTAGGTGATTTTAACTTTGTATTTGTTTTGAGTATCGCTTCCTCCCACTCTTTTGCCCTGGTAAAAACAGCGAGAGAAAACGCAATCTCACAAATTTTGACATCTAAAGCTGGATATTATTATGATAATAAAATGACTTGGTGATCGATAAATCCAATTAGTAAATTGTCACTTTTAGATATGAATAAAACTATTAATTAATGATTTTTCTTTTAATTTTCAGATGAATATGAACTATTCATTTTCTTCGAAATATTGAACACCCATAATTAAGGTAGGGATGTTGTATTATTTTTATTTAGTCGTAAGTATCGAACTATGCAAACTATTATTTTCTGGTCGGGTACTCTATGCTGTTCTATAGAAATATGACTTCGAATGTTACCCGAATTTTTTTTCGACACAGAAAACAATGAAAATTCAAACGAATTTACGATTTCATAGTATTGGGTTGGCAACTAAGAACTTTCGGTTTTGTAGTATAAAATAAAACACTTTTTTGTTTAAACAAAGAATAGTTTTTAATCAATTATATATTTTCCATTTTGCTCAATGACCTTTTGCCATCTTTCTTTCAGCTGCATGATTCCGCGCTCATAAAATTTCTGGTCCTTATCAGCAAAAAAGTGAACCAGGTGCGAGTGAAGGTCATCGTCATTTGTGAAAGTTTTACCATTCAAAGAATTCTCCAAACTTCGAAATAAATGGTAATCAGATGGTGCTAGATCAGGGCTGTATGAGGGATGTGGCATTACTTCCCAGCCAAGCTCCAATAGTTTCCCACGAGTTGCCAAAGATGTGTGAGGCCTTGCATTATCTTGGTGGAAAACTACACCTTTCCGATTTGACAATTCTGGCCGTTTTTCTTTGATTGCTTCATCCAGTTTTATTAATTGTTGACAGTAAACATCAGAATTGATCGTTTGGTTCCTTGGAAGGCAGCTCAAAAAACACAACACCTTTGTAATCCCACCAAACTGACAGCATGATCTTTTTTGGATGCAATTCAGCTTTCGTTGTGGTTTGAGCTGGTTTATCGTGTTTGCTCCATGATCGTTTTCGAACTATGTTACTGTACAGGACCCATTTTTCATCACCAGTGATGATTCTTTTTAAGAAAGGGTCGGTTTCATTTCGTCTAAAGTGCATATCGCAAAAGTAGATTCTTTGTGTTAAATGAATTTCTTTCAATTCGTGAGGTACCCAAATATCAAGCTTCTTAACTAGCCCAAGGCATTTCAAGTGTTTTTCAATTGTTGTGTGCGATACATGTAGCCTCTCCGCAACCTCTCGAACAGTTATATGACGATCCTCTTCAATTATGACTTTGATTTGGTCATCATCAACTTCAGTAGGCCGACCAGAGCGTTGCTCATCTTTGAGGGAAAAATCTCCAGAACGGAATTTTTTATACCAATTCTGACACGTGCGCTCTGTTAAGCAATTAGCACCATAAACTTCACATATCTTTTTGTGAGCCGCAGCAGATTTCTTTCCTTTACAGAAATAAAATAGTAAAATATGTCGAAAATGTTCGTTTCTGCACTCTATTTAAAACTAACCCACAACTAATAGCTTTAATAAAAATCACGCACTACTTGCTTCTGAAGTTACGTCAATGTGACTAGTATCATGCGACAAACTATAAAGTACAGCACTAACATACATTATACAAAAAATAAAGCAACGCTCTCTATCAGTAAAAACTGCAAAAAAGTGCAAAACTTTCCTAGTACCCTTTGTATCATAGTTATATGTTTAAGTATTTTTTATAGTTAGATTTCAAATTTTAACTCTGATAAAATTTTTAATGTTCCCACGAATTATTTATGTTGAAACAAAGAAATTTGGTCAAGTAAATATAAAGATAAAAATTTGCAGGGTTCCCTCAAATTCTTTAAAGATTTCTTGCCTTTATATCTACGTATATGTAAATATGTAGGTAGCTTTACGAAATTTTGCCTAACTAAGATACTGAGAGTATCTCTTATTGAGAATGACAACTTTGTGATTGAAATAATGTTTAGGATTTTTTGCTTCCTTTTCTTGAAAAAGTGTTAACGCAAATTTTACCTTTTGGTGTACAACATTTTGGGTTTTTTAAGTTACAGTAAGACCAAAGAAAGTTTTACTTAATAAAATCAGTACGTCAATATAGGTAAAAATATGAATTGGTGCATAATTTTTCAAATTTCGCGCCTTGCATTAAATTTTCAAAATTCTCGCCTTAATTTAACATACTTGGACAAACGATGCGCATTACACCATTTTTTGAATTGACTTTCTTGAGATCCTCAAAATATTACTCCGTTGCTCCAAAAAGTTTCATATCCAATCGATATCCGATTTGAAATCAGCCACAATTTTTTGCGAACAACTTGACTGATGTGAGATGGTCCGTTGTTATCATGAAAAAGAACTTTTTTATGAACCAAGTTTTCCAGAAATTACTTTTTTGAATTCGTCCTATTGACGATTTGATCCTTCGCAAGATAATCCATGAAACTTCTTCTTAGAATCTCTAAAAATCATGTCCATTACCCATCGATAGAAATGTTTTGTTTCTTTTTGAGGGAAGGTTATCATCATGTATTCATTGTCGAGATTGATATTCAAATTTCAAATATTTTGTCTTTCTTTGTGGGAAGACTATGATCATGTGTCCACTGATACTGGCGTTTGAATTTCGGAACATAGTTGTAAAACCAAGTTTTAGCAACCGTAACAAATTGTAAAGAAAAACTTGGATTTTTGTTTAAAAAAAGTTAAAAATGTCCGTCATTCGACAGTAGATGTTGCTTTACTTTGCATAAAATACGGTATTTTTCTGATTCAGTAACTAACTTTTCGAACATACCTCGTATGTTTTCCTTCATTTCATTTATTGAATCTATTGGGTTGGCAACTAAGTACTTTCGGTTTTTACTGATACGTTGCTTTATTTTTTGTATAACGTATGTTAGTGCTGTACTTTACCGTTTGTCGCCTGATACTAGTTACATTGACGTAACTTCAGAAGCAAGTAGTGCGTGATTTTTATTAAAGCTATTAGTTGTGGGTTAATTTTAAATGGAGTGCAGAAACGAACATTTTCGACATATTTTACTATTTTATTTCCGTAAAGGAAAGAAAGCTGCTGCGGCTCACAAAAAGATATGTGAAGTTAATGGTGCTAATTGCTTAACAGAGCGCACGTGTCAGAATTGGTATAAAAAATTCCGTTCTGGAGATTTTTCCCTCAAAGATGAGCAACGTTCTGGTCGGCCTACTGAAGTTGATGATGACCAAATCAAAGTCATAATTGAAGAGGATCGTCATATAACTGTTCGAGAGGTTGCGGACAGGCTACATGTATCGCACACAACAATTGAAAAACATTTAAAATGTCTTCGACTAGTTAAGAAGCTTGATATTTGGGTAGAATTCTTTGAATGGTAAAACTTTCACAAATGACGATGACCTTCACTCGCACCTGGTTCAGTTTTTTGCTGATAAGGACCAGAAATTTTATGAGCGCGGAATCATGCAGCTGAAAGAAAGATGGCAAAAGGTCATTGAGCAAAATGGAAAATATATAATTGATTAAAAACTATTCTTTGTTTAAAAAAAAACTGTTTTATTTTATACTACGAAACCGGAAGTACTTAGTTGCCAACCCAATATAACTGTCGATTCAAATATTCTATTTGATTACAATTTTGTTTTTAATTTCACCATATTTTCGAACGAAGGAATGAGTATGTTCAAATAAACAATTTCTTCAAATATGCCTCGTATGTTTTTATATTTAATTTCTTGAAAATATGACTGTGACTGACTCAAATATTATATTTGATCACAATTTTGTTTTTAATTTAAAATATTCACCATATTCTCAAACGAAGGCATAAGTGTGTTCAAGTAAATAACTTTTCGAACATACGTCGTATGCTTGCCTTTATTTCATTTATTGAATGTGTGGCTATCGACTTAAACAAAGAATAGTTTTTAATAAATTATATATTTTCCATTTTGCTCAATGACCTTTTGCCATCTTTCTTTCAGCTGCATGATTCCGCGCTCATAAAATTTCTGGTCCTTATCAGCAAAAAAGTGAACCAGGTGCGAGTGAAGGTCATCGTCATTTGTGAAAGTTTTACCATTCAAAGAATTCTGCAAACTTCGCAATAAATGGTAATCAGATGGTGCTAGATCAGGGCTGTATGAGGGATGTGGCATTACTTCCCAGCCAAGCTCCAATAGTTTCCCACGAGTTGCCAAAGATGTGTGAGGCCTTGCATTATCTTGGTGGAAAACTACACCTTTCCGATTTGACAATTCTGGCCGTTTTTCTTTGATTGCTTCATCCAGTTTTATTAATTGTTGACAGTAAACATCAGAATTGATCGTTTGGTTCCTTGGAAGCAGCTCAAAAAACACAACACCTGATAGAGAGCGTTGCTTTATTTTTTGTATAACGTTCGTCGTCGTGGGAAACTATTGGAGCTTGGCTGGGAAGCGATGCCACATCCCCCATACAGCCCTGATCTAGCATCATCTGATTACCATTTATTTCGAAGTTTGCAGAATTCTTTCACAAATGACGATGACCTTCACTCGTACCTGGTTCAGTTTTTTGCTGATAAGGATCAGAAATTTTATGAGCACGGAATCATGCAGCTGAAAGAAAGATGGCAAAAGGTCATTGAGCAAAATGGAAAATATATAATTGATTAAAAACTATTCTTTGTTTAAAAAAAAACTGTTTTATTTTATACTACGAAACCGGAAGTATATAACTGTCGATTCAAATATTCTATTTGATTACAATTTTGTTTTTAATTTCACCATATTTTCGAACGAAGGAATGAGTATGTTCAAATAAACAATTTCTTCAAATATGCCTCGTATGTTTTTATATTTAATTTCTTGAAAATATGACTGTGACTGACTCAAATATTATATTTGATCACAATTTTGTTTTTAATTTAAAATATTCACCATATTCTCAAACGAAGGCATAAGTGTGTTCAAGTAAATAACTTTTCGAACATACGTCGTATGCTTGCCTTTATTTCATTTATTGAATGTGTGGTTATCGACGGAAGTATCCTATTTATATCTGATAAAGGATTAATGGACTATAATTGATAAAATTAATTACTTTCCAAATATACTCGTGAATGTAGCTATTTCATCCTTCGCTCAACAGCGGGTAAAACCTTGACATGGAGAGCTTTGGGCGTGTAATTCCGCTCGCGATAGTTTTCCGCATTCATTTGTCAACGTCTTTAAGACGGAAACTCGCGGCTAAATCCGAATTCTCAGAAGAAACGCCCTCAAAAAAATTCTGCACAGCCCTCGACGTCGGCAAATCGTATAGGAGAGAAATGGCTTCTAATTAATTCTACGCAGCTTTTAAATGAAAATCGGTCCGTTATGTAGTTATTCGCGGTTTTCTTAAAGAATAAATAAAACACGTAATTTGGATTCAATTTCAAAAACTTTTTATTGGCAATTGAAGTATCAGTTATGACATTTATATGCGAAAAATAATATCTGTCAAATGGCCTCCTCTTGCAGCTCCACAAACGTCCACTCTTTTGTTCAAATTTTCAATGACATTTTGACATAATCGAGGCTCTATCTCACCAATGACACGAATAATTTCATCTTTCAAAGCAGGAATTGATCGTGGATTGTTTTTATAAACCTGACTTTTCACATAACCCCAAAGAAAATAGTTTAACGGTGTCAAATCACATAATCTTGGTGGTCAATTAACATCACTGTTTCTTGAGATTACACGTCCAGGAAATTTTTCTCTCAATAAATCAATTGATTCGTATGCAAAGTGAGGCGTAGCGCCATCCTGTTGAAACTACATATCCTCGAGATCAATATTCATTAATTCAGGCCACAAAAATTCGGTTATCATCCGATGATATCGATCAACGTTGACAGTTACAGCTTCACCAGCAGCATTTTCAAAGAAGTAAGGTTCATTTACACCACCTGACCATACTGCACACCAAACAGTAACTCGTCTAGGATGCATAGGTTTCTCATGAATAATTCGTGGATTTTCCTCGCCCCAGATACGGTAATTTTGTTTATTAACATAGCCACCAAGTTCAAAATGTGCCTCATCGGAAAACATTATTTTTTGAGAAAAATCAGCTGGTTGTTCATTGATGAAATTGACAAATGAACGACGTTTTAAATGATCTAATGGCTTCAGTTCCTGTGTTATTTGAACCTCATATGCCTTCAGAGCTAAATCCTTGTATAAAATACGCCATGTTGTTGATCCACTAAGTCCAAGTTGTGAACGTCGTCTAATGTACGAGGGAGCGTTTTTATATTCGCGGAATGAGCGGGTTGTAGAGGAGTGAGTAGGCGCATTGGGGGCGTAGCCTGTGCAGCGACTCATGATTAGTATAAATACGAAGTTTCGTTGTTATTAGACAGTTAGTCTTTGAGCTATCGTCAACCAAGTAACATAATCAGGAGTAAAAAGCGAAATATTGAAAAAATCGAATATCGTGCCGTTATAAAGTTCCTTACCAGGCAAGGAAAATCAGTCGCGACCATAATGAATGAGATGTCATTGGTTTACGGCGACTCTTGTCCAGGAAAAACCATGGTGAACAAGTGGCATAGTTTATTTAAACAAGGAAGGGAATCCCTTGAAGACGACCTAAGGCCGGGCAGGAACATTGAGGTTATCCAAAAAGTTGAACAAATTGTACTCGAAGATGCTCGACTAAAGAAGAAACAACTCGCAGAAATGGTGGGAGTATCTGATATAATAATTTTTAAAATCCTACACGATCACCTCGGCATGTCTAAGGTCAGCGCAAGATGGGTGCCGAGAATGCACACGCCGCCGCAAAAACAACAGCGCGTAGAGTGTTCGCGTGCATTTTTGGACCTCTGTAATGAAGACAAGGATGGTGTATTGAGTGGAATTGTTACTGGAGACGAAACTTGGGTTCATCATTATGAACCTGAGTCCAAACAAGACTCCATGCAGTGGCATAAAAAGGGCACAGCACCTCCCAAGAAATTTAAAGTGTCATAATCAGTTGGGAAACTCATGGCAACGGTATTTTGGGACTCGGAAGGAATATTGTTGATTGATTATAAAGATAAAGGTGTTTCTATAACCGGAGAATATTACGCTTCAATATTAGAGCGACTAAAAGAAGCCATTAAAGAGAAAAGACGGGGAAAATTGACAAAAGCTGTTCTGCTTTTGCACGACAACGCGCCCGTCCACAAGAGCCGCGTTGCGTTAGCTGCCCTGCATAAGGTGGGCTTCGAAATTGTGAATCACCCACCCTACAGCCCAGACCTGGCCCCGAGTGATTATTACCTGTTTCCGAAAATGAAAAAAGAGCTGCGGGGTAAAAAATTTACTGCCGATGATGAAGTCAAGGAGGCAGTTTCGGCGTATTTTGCAGATAAAGAGAAATCATTTTTTTATGAGGGTATAAATAAATTAATTGAAAGATGTGAAAAATGTATCCGTCTTGCAGGTGAATATATTGAAAAAGAAAAATAATTTGGTTTTTTTATTTCCACCCCTTATCCCCCATTCCGCGAATATAAAAACGCTCCCTCGTACATTTCAGGATCTTCAGCAACTCTTTCACGAACCAAACCAATATTTTCTTGTGAATGACCACTACGACTGTATCACTTTTTTGATCTTCCACGGAACCGGTCTCTTGAAACTTTTTAATAATTCGACCAATAGTGCTTTCAGATGGACGATTATGTAAACCATAAAATTCACGTAATTTTCTAAAAACTCTTTTCACAGAACGCTGATTTTCATAAAATAATTCAACAATTTGAACGCGTTGTTGTACCGTGTACGAAGCCATTTTTATAAATGTCACACATCACACTTTTTAAACGCCCACATATCTAGATAAATTCAGTGCGCCATCTATATTTTATTTATTCTTAAAAAAAACCGCACAATTTGAAACCCACTAAGATCTTGAAAAAAAAGCCTTTTGGATGGAATATAATTTTTTTGGGCACCATTGGTAACACGTATTGGTAATTTACAAAATTATGCAGAAAAAAGAATTCAAATACAATCGGACAGTGTTAAAAAGAATAATAGAAAAAGTAATAGCAGGATTTCACAACAAAAGCAATAAATATTACGGTGTTTGCGACTTAATGTGTTGTGTCAAAGCAATCACTGAAAAATTACAATCGCCAACGGCAAAGGCATCGGTTTATTTGCAGCAAGGCCGGATTCGATCTCGAATGTATTCGTTGCGAACTCCGGGAAATGAGGCAAAATCCGCGGTAATTATGCGGATTCCAAGTGCCACTTTAAATGGGACCGCTGCGCTCCGAGATTACGTTCTGTGCATTCGCAAACAATGGCGAAACAAAGGAGGAAGGCGAAAATAATTGGATTGATAAAAAAAATTCAATCCTTTATTGTATTTTGTTTGCTCTTAACTTTATATGTAAAAAAGGGTTGTTTTTTTATGTCTTGCTTTTTAAAAATTCCGGGGAAAACGAAAAAAAATTAGCGGCAGGTTATTTGCGAAAACAGTTGAAAATCTCTTTTTATTAATTAACGGCTTAATACGTGGCAGTTTTGAATAATAACCGTCATGTATAGAGGGGGTCAACACTCACATAGGGGTTTAAAATCTCGGCGAATTGTCATTCAAATGTTAATAACACCCTGTTTACTACGCGTTTCAAGGAAATCACCTCTCGTCAGGTAAACGGGCAGATGTAACTTGGGCCGATGGTCAGGTCATTAGAAAAGGTAAACATGTAAGTTGGGCTGAATGATCACACCAGCCCGCCACGGCTATATATTATTTGGGCCGTTTTTAATTAAAACAAAATACTTTAATGATTAGTTTTATTTTCCCTATATATAAGATAAAAAACATTTGTCCTTGATACAGATGTATTTACAAGTAATTAGTGATTGCAAAAATGAGAAACTTGTTTTACAAACAGCAGTCGATTAATTTTATTTTCATTGTATAAATTTAACATATTTTTTTTGCCGTGTTAGAATTTAGTTTATTCATAACTTGAACACTGTTTATTTTAATACTTACATCTACTTGAAATTCCAACAATGTATCTACAAATACACTACCGGTCATATTTATTTGCCCACCCTTAGTTTTAGCCAAAATTATTAAACTATCAAATGTGTACTGAAAATTTATTTATTGTACCAATACAATAGTGTAAAATAAACATAAAATAGTTACATTTTTCTTATATAAAAACTTTATCATTAATTATTATTAAATTTTGCTCTCATCAATGTGCCCACCTTTATTTTTGATAATTGCGGCACATAACCGCGGCATCCTTTCAATTAATTTTTGCAGTGTATCTTCTGTAATTTGTGCCCAGGCTTCTTAAAGTTGTTCCCACAGTACAGTGGTGGATGATAGAGCACGTTCTCGAACCTTCCGGTCCAATTCTTCCCAAAGAAGCTCTATTGGGTTCAGATCAGGACTTTGAGCTGGCCATACCATTATAGAGATTTGCCCTTGCTCTTCTAGCTGACGCAAGTAATCGCCACACAATCTAGAAGTGTGTTTCGGATCGTTGTCCTGTTGAAATACAAAGTTTTCGCCGAGAATCCTTAGTCCTGAAGGAACAGCGTTATTTTCTAAAATTTCCTTGTAGTCTTCTTTTCTTAGGATTTTCTCAATTTTGACGAGATCGCCTACAGATTTTTCACCAAAACACCCCCATCATTACTGAACCTCCTCCATGTTTTACGGTAGGCCACATTCTGGCAGTACTCTTTCTCCTGCGGATCTTCTTACGAATATTTGCCTTTTACTACCGAAAAGTTCAAACTTCGATTCGTCTGTCCACAACACATTATTCCACTGATCAATCGTCCAATTCTTATGTTATTTAGCCCAATTTAGTCGTTTTATCTTGTTTTGCTTTCGTAGTAGTGGTTTTCACAGAGCAATTCTTCCGTATAAACCCGCTTGCCTTAACCTTCTCTGTACCGTGGACACACTAATTGATTTAGCACGCACTCTATTCATTTCAGCAGTAGTGTACATACTAAGAATGTTACCTGACTAATCTTCGAGGATTAAATAATGACCATTGGCCCAAATTACAATTGCCCATTAACGAATGATTCTTTATGGGTTTAACGTACCTTTTCGATACAGAAAACAACTCTCTGATGTGATCGATGAATATTAGATGTTCCCTTGCAGTCTTGCTTCAAAAAAAATATATTATTTTTTATTAATTTTAAGTAAATTAAGAAAATAATGTTTTTATTATTAAAAAAAGAATAAATTTTTAATCATATCTCCTCAATAAACATAAAAAAGTAGCAATTTTTTAAAATCATATCTACACAATTAAAAGAAATCTAAATTTGGCATGGATAAAACCCATAAAAAACATTTCATTCATTTACTACATTTAATGTAATAAAATGTGCGTTACTCCAGAACGAATCTTACAATTACAACTCAAATATTTATATTTCATGTTGATTCCGAGATATCACTGCCAAACGCAATATTAAATTTAGACGTGAATCGTGAAGGAACAAAGGAAAAAACAGTGTTCTTTAAACTTACTTTAATTACACCTGTAAGTCACATAGTGTTTACATAATATGAATAATAGCGACAGGAATTTCGTTTATTATACAAAAATATGCGGCACAAAATAGCTTAGACATTTACATGTTAAAAAAAATGACAAAAAGGAAAGGCAATGCAGGTTTAGTTGTGGTGAAAATGAGTAATTGTGCTTATAAAATATGCGTACTTTTAACTTGTTGCCACGTCATTTAAGTCATCGAAATAAACAAGTGAAATGAGTGCTGTAAAAAAGTAAATTGTTTGATAAAGTAGTTCGTATGTCTTCAATAATACTTGGCACTCAGTACTAGGGTTGGGATATTTTTTCCGCGGGTCAGGATCGTAACAAGGCGAACGTACGAATGGGCGACTTTGCGATGTATGCGTTGTTTATATCACTTATGTTTTGTTTTATAAACAACACACATTATTCACAGCTGTTATTGTGTAGCTCAAAAATGGATAAGACTGACAAAATGTGTGCAACATGACGTACGTTTCCACATTCGCCTCAGAGAACAGCGTAAGAAGTGCAATTAAAATAATCTTTAGAAATTAGATAACTGATCTATACACGCACAATCACAAATTTGTTTAATCTGTTAAAATCGAAATCCTTGATGTCAATAATTATATATAAACGTATAATTAAGTTTTTCACGATGCGAAATTTAATGAAAATTATATTATTTTCTGCTATTCCATCGTTAATTAAATACACAGAACACATTATGTTCCATAATGCGATTTATGGCGTGTTAATGTACTGGAAGTTACACTGCCTGGTCGCTTAATTGGTAAAGCAGTCGTCTAGAAAACAGCAGATGGAGGTTCGAGTCCTTCTCCAGCGCAGAAATTTTTAATTAATTTCTGTGTATTTAATTAACGATGGGATAGCAGAAAATAATATAATTTTCATCGAAATCCTTGCTTATAACACTCTCGAAGTTTTCTACAACACATATTTTTCTCTTGTAGCAAACAGAAGTGAATTTACATCATTTACAATTTGCATTGACTCCATTAACGACAACTCAGTGTTTTGAAATTTTTCTATTGTGTCAAATGAATCTTTATAATTGTCATACATTTGTTTTAAACCAGTTTCAACGGAAGCATTTTCAAATCTTTTCTGGTTATGTTTCAGGAAATTCACCTATCATCAGGTAAGCTTGTGTTTTTATAATAACACAAGCTTACCTGATGATAGGTGAATTCCTTGAAACATACGTAGTAAACAGAGTGTTA
Organism: Dermolepida albohirtum; assembly: GCA_031893035.1. Lineage (NCBI taxonomy): Eukaryota > Metazoa > Arthropoda > Insecta > Coleoptera > Scarabaeidae > Dermolepida > Dermolepida albohirtum. The sequence continues at coordinate 22,363 of JAVIWB010004010.1, read as the reverse complement.
TTAATATTTGAATGAGTTGTTATAACATTTAGTATCTGTCCACACACGCTCTGGTAACTTTGTTACCTGCATGCGAGATAGACGCGTTCTCTTTCTGTCGTTCAATACATTCGTGTTTTGTACGATAGAGGGAGACAATGATTTTTCATTAGTTTGTTTATATTCAACTTGTTAATATTGTAATATATAAGGTTTTCCAATAAGGATGATTTGATTTTGAAGTGACATTTCAGCCATTTGTAATATGTCATGATCTGTTATTTGTTTTTCATTGTATTCAGTAGTGTTTACAATTTCATCATGGAGAGATATACGCAAGAACAACGTTTACAAATTATTCAGTTTTATTATCAAAATAATCGTTCTCCAATTGCAACTTTTCGTGCGCTTTTGCCATTTTATGGTCGTAATAATCGTCCAAGTGTGCTCGCTATTCGTCGAATTGTTAAAAATTTTGAGGTTACATTTTCTTTACATAATTTTCAAGTGCCAATAAGACAAAGAACCGCTCGAAGTAATGCAAATATTGCTGCCGTTCAGGCAAGTGTTATTGAAGACCGTAATTTGTCGATTCCAAGACGTTCTCAACAATTGCGACTGTCTCAAACCACAGCCTGGCGGATTTTGAGAAAGGATTTGGTTTTGCATCCCTATAAAATTGTTCTCATTCAAGAACTGAAGCCATTGGATCACCGTAAACGTCGTGAATTTGTTGATTATGCCTTGGAACAACTTGAAAATGATAACGATTTTTTTAAGAAAATCATCTTCTCTGATGAGGCTCACTTTCATCTGGATGGTGTGGTAAATGAACAAAACTGTCGATTTTGGTGCGAAGAAATCCACAAATTATTTACGAAAAACCATTACATTCACCTAAATTGACAATTTGGTGTGGTTTTTGTATGGTGGAATCATCGGTCCGTACTTCTTTCAAAATGAAGCTGGTAACACCGTTACTGTCAATGGAGAGCGGTATAGATTGATGATAACCAACTTTTTATGGCCGACATTGGAAGAAGTTGATCTCGACAACATTTGGTTCCAACAAGACGGGGCTACGTGCCACACAGCAAATGCAACAATAGAATTATTGCGAGAAAAGTTGGGAGATTCGATTATTTCAAGAAATTGTGATATTGAATGGCCTCCAAGAAGTTGTGATTTAACACCATTAGACTATTTCTTGTGGGGTTATTTGAAGTCATTGGTCTATCGAAATAAATCAGACTCTCCTCAAGCTTTACAAGTCAATATTGAACGTGCCATTCATAACAGACGACTAGATTTAGTGGAAAAAGTGCTCGAAATATTGGGTTCATCGAATTCGTTCCTGCAGAAGAAGTCGTGGAGGCCATTTGAATGGCGTTTTATTTAGAACTTAATTGTATCGATTGTACTTCACATTAAATAAAAAACTTTCGAATTTTCTTAACAATAGGTGTGTTTTTTTTTAAAGAAATCATATCACTGTTATTGGAAAACCTGTTAGTACAGTTAATATGATTACTAGTCTCATAGCAAAGGCCTAAAAAAATCATTTAAAGTTAGTAATATAATAAATAACATAAGAATGCTTTCAAATATAGTAATACATATTATTTTTTATGCATTTAATGCTTTAGGGGTTGCCAAAAGTACAGTTATTAAGTTTGTTAATCGATTTATTTATTGTTTTTGATGTTATATATTTTGTAATTAAAAATCAATATATTTGTTATATTTAAAACGCCTAGGAATTTTATTTCAAGTAGACAGAAGCATTCTATAAATAATAAATGCAGATAAAGAAGACAAGATAAAATATTCAAATTAAATTTGTATATACGAGTATCATTTAGTTAGAGTTTGTTGAATTAAATGATTCTCGAAAAAAGTTTATTTAAATCAATATTATAGTAGAACTTTGGTATTACTAAAAGTATATTTACATAAATTGATGTATATATGAATATAGAAATTGAATTTAAATGGATTTGAACTAAACATGTGTACAAAAGATCACTGTCATACCTACTTTGGCGTTTAAGCAGAACCACACCTTTGTAGATAGGCTCATAGCTTGTCATATTTCTTGTGCTGAGTTAGTCAAACAAATACAATTATCGTAAAAGAAACATATATGTATATCAATATCTATCAATATAAGACAGATATAAACACGTAAGTATCAATTGTGATTATTATTTTATACACTCGTTTACGAAGTATTAAATTCATTTACATACCACACATATAACAAATTTGACGCAAGCAAGCGTGGGTTTGAAAATTACCATGTTATAATCACTTTCATAAATATATAAATGATAATATTCATAGCAATTTTGACGAGGCAACGTGAGACTTACGTATAAATAAACATTATTATGAAGATTATTCCACATGAATTCCGCAGATATACACAGTCTGTCGCAGAAGCAATCGAACTTTTTTAAAATAGTAATTCTTAGTGGCGCCATCTATTAAAAAAAGTATACGTTGGTAAGATAGATCTTTCACCAATGTTATGTCAAAATATCATGACATTTGCATCATTAGAAGCAGAGAAATTGTCCATAAAGTAACAGTGTATTTGGCATTTGTCAAAAAATGAATTTTGAACAAAGAGCAAATATCAAGTTCTGGTTTAAACTCGGTAAATCGTTTACTGAAACGTTTAATTTGATGAAACTAGTGTATAGCGGTGCGTGTTATCACGTACGAGTGTGTATGAGTGGTATAAACGATTTAAAGATGGTCGTACAGACGCAAATGACGATGAACATCCTGGTGCAAAAGAATTTGTGGCTGCGGAAAGTAATATCGAACTTGTGCGTGAATTTATCAGAAATGAGCCGAAATCCTCATTGTGATACGTGGAAATGGAATCAAATATTTCCCAAGATTCAATTCATTGCATTTTGACACAACATTTGGGACTGAAAAAGATTTGTGCCACACAAGCTAACTGAATTCAACATTGTACAGACTTGATTAAAGATTCAAGAAAGAACGAAAACTTCAGGTATTCTATTGTAACTAACGATGAAATGTGGTGTTTTCAATATGACCCAGAGACAAGCGTCAAAGCTCTGGATGGAAGCATCCAAGCCAAAAAAGACCAAAAAAAAACCGTTTGGAGGAATCAAAAGTGAAGACAATGTGGATTTGTTTTTATGACTCGAAAGGCATAGTGCACAAAGAGTTTGTACCAACTAGTCAAACAGTCAAGGCTGTATATTATCTTGGTGTTACGAAGCGTTTTTTTGGCGCGTATTCGTCGTGTGTGCCTTCAATATCGTGAAAATGGTAGCTAGCGTTTGTTACATGATAATGTACCACCTCATCGCTGAACGCTTATCACTGATTTTCTAACTATAAATGGTATTTTAACCATCAACCATTCGCCGTATTCACCGGATTTGGGTCCTTGTGATTTCTATTTATTCCCCAAACTATATTTGCCGATGAAAGGACAGCGTTATGCCGACATCGAAGCTATTAAAAAGGCGTCCACAGCGATCCTGAAGGACATCTCTAAAGATGAGCTTTAAAACTCATTCGACATGTGACTTGACCGTGTAAAACGTTGTATTGAAGCCGAAGGCGACTACTTTGAATAAAATAAATGAATTTTACCAAAACAGTAAACTTTTGTTTTTATTTTAAAAAAATTCAGTTTTTCTCTACGACAGACAGTGTATATACAGTATAAACACCATCCCTATGGTCTGGAGGACATACTTGGAAATATTCGCAAGAATGGGAACGCTCTGTCACTATATAGAATGCCTTTGATCGAATACGTCGTAGTCGCATATTGTTTGCAAAAGAGAGAAGTCAGATCAGTTGTAGTAAACATATTTTTCCCCAGAAGATCGTTTTAGTCTGTAATACTTTTCGTAGTACCTACTGCACATAACCTAAATATTTTTGATCACAAATTGCTTCAATTAACTTAAAGAAAAAAAAGAAATTCCTCGCCCTCATTTACAAGTAAATTACTTGCATTTCGGAGATAATTTTTTGCAAATCTAATAAAAGAAAAAAAAACCAAATTATCGTCCACACGGAGATTCGATCGCCTCACGAAGTTGGAACGCCCGATGCCGTCGTCATTCGTGCAGTCAATTCCGCCAACCACTTGCACGCGTTGTGTTTATAATTGAATTTTCGTTTTGTTTTCGCCGGCTGTACGTGGCGAATTGGACCCCTCGATTCGATTAGAAGTCACTGATGACTGTTAATTTGCGCCGATGATTTTCGGGGTGCTGTGGGAAACTGACGGCTGAATTCTAATGCGCTACGTGCGGAGCAGAACGGAAGGTACCACTTAAAGGTTTCCCACTTCTCACATGTTTCCTAGCAAATACGGGGGTAATGGAATTTGTTTATGTGAATCTGTTGTTGAATGTATGTTGTGATAACAGTGGCGTTGCTTTACCCCACACTTACAAAATGTTCCCGGCGAAATGGAGTACTTAAAAGCAAGGTAATAGAAAGAAACTATGTGGCGTCTAGAGTTGATTTTAGACGCATTAAGGTCTTGTACATAGAAACTCATAAATAACAATAACAATTGTAGTAATACACTTTTATTGCTCAGCAAAGAAAATTCATTTAGTAAACAAAATATTACAACAAAATAAACTCCTAACAGACTACACAGTATGTCGGAAAAATAACAACTTTTTAAATTTAAAGAAAGCTATTAGCGCCATCTATTGAAGAATATATATTCCGAAAGCTGTATATCCCCTCTACAAAACGAGGTCGCCATCATCAGAATCGATCGACGCATCGTCAAGTTGTAGAGGTTAAAGTGAGCGTGTCTTTTGTCACTTCGTCACAAAAACACAATGGAGCAAAGAGCTGATATTAAATTTTGTTTCAAACTCGATAAAACTTGCAAAAATATTTGAAGTGATAAAACAAGTGTATGGTGATGATAACTTATCCTGTATACGTGCGTTTTAATATTGTAAGTGTTTCAGACTGATCGTGATGCTTTGGAAAACGTATCAAAGCCAGGTCAGCCAAAAAATAAAAATCGCGATACGTTTTGGTGGAAAAAGTGCGTGAAATGTTCACCTATGATGCAAATTCGACGGTTAGATACATAGCGGAGGAATTAAATAGCACCAAAGATACGATTTTCGAAATTTTTAACAAAGGGAAAGTCTGTGCTCGATTTTGTCCTCACACCTTAAATGAGGACCAAGTTTCCGAAGAGTTACAACTGAAATATTGTTCCAAGCATTTCTAAGGTGTTCCCACAGCTGTTGTTGCGATTTTGGACAGTGTTCTCTCCCTTTACTGTCCAGCTCATCCCACAGCAACTCATTAGGATTCATATCGGATCATTGTGGGGGCCAAACCATATTTTCAAGAACTCCTTCTGCTTCTTGTTGTTTCACATAGTCTTTACAAAGTTTAGCATTATGTTTGGGGTCATTATCTTGTTGGAAATAAAAAACTTCTCCTATCAATTTAATTCCGGACGGAATTGCGTGTTCCTTTAAAATTTTCAAATATCCTTCTTCTTCATAAAATTCCATCAATTCTATGCAAATCTTCAGCACTATTAAAAGAAAATGATCCCCAAACAAGAACAGAACCTCCACCGTGTTTGTGGGCACAACACATGCTGCTATCGTCCTTTCGCCAACTCGTCTGCGAACAAAAACGCGCCGATTACTTCCAAACACTTGGAACTTGGATTCGTCCGTCCACAGAACCCGATTCCATATTTCCACATCCCAATGTTGGTGCTCCTCGGCTCATTGTAATCGTTTTTTACGATTTTGTGATCGTAGCAATGGTTTACGAACAGCAAAACGCCCTTTTAGTCCCGCCTTTGATAAACGTCTTTTTACGGTAGTAAGTCTTCTTGTCTAGTGGTCATCCTTGGCCTTCCGACACGTTTTTTTGGTGGTTGCATTGCACCCGTTGTTATGTACCGTTTCACTGTACCTTGCACTGCAGGATATATTAATTTTAGTTTTTGCGTATTGTCCGCAGTGACAATTTTTCTTTTATTTCCTTTGAAATAAATATTTTCAGGAAAAGTATTCAGTGAATATTGATCATTAAAAGATCAATGGAAATTATTATATTTTACCCTAACAAACATGATTATATAATTTACATAATGAGCCGGATATTATTGGTAAACTTCCCAGAAACGCACTCACATTTGTTATTTCAATTGTCCCTACCGAAACCGGGGTATAACGGCAGAGCGATTCTGTCGATAGTATGTGATTCCTCATTTATAGCCCGTAGTGTACATAATAAATAAAATGAAAGGAAAGAATTATTCTTATGTTATGTATATTACTGTATCTGCTCGAATGCAAATCTTTGGAAAATAAGGTGTTTTTGTACTATTATGTTATAAATCATAGACATGCTCCGACTGCCAATGTTTTGTTTACATGGTGTAAAGACCATCCTACATGAACTCAGCAGATATATGAGGTTGTTACATATGAAATGTCCGATTTTGTAAGGAATAAAAAAAGTCTAAATTTAAAAAAATATAAATATTTATTCTGCAAAATAGTCTCCATTTACATCAATAGTTTGTTGCCAACGGCCTGGAAGCTGAAAAATTCCCTTTGAAAAGAAATCTAGGTTTTGACGGCTCACATATTGCTCAAACACTGCTATTACAGACTCCCGGTCAGGGAAGTCCCTATTTTTTAAGTGATTGTCTAAACTTCGGAAAAAATGAAAATCAGTTGGCGAAAGGTCAGGTGAATAAGGTGGGTGAGGGAGAATTTCGCAACCAAATTCCGAAAGTTTTTGGATTGTCTGACGTGCAACATGAGGTCTTGCATTATCATGAAGAAGTATGGGTCCATGTCTATTGACTAGTGAGGGCTGCAAGCGGCTCAATTTTCCATGCATAGTTTCCAGTTCGGCACAATAGGACGCTGCCGTGATGATTTCACCAGGTTGCAAAAATGAATAGTGAATAATATCCTTACTGATCCACCATACAGTCACCATAATCTTTCGCGGGTGAAGTGATGCTTGTGCATGCTGTCTTGATGCTTCACCTCGATCTAACCATTGTCCTGACCGTATCCGATTATCATAAAGTATCCACTTTTCGTCACACGTTACCACTCGATGAAGAAACGGTTCAACTTTCTGTCGATTAGCCAAAGAGGTAGCCACCTCTAATCGACGGAGCTTATTGGCTTCCGTTAATTGGTGCGGCACCCATTGATCGAGTTTCTTCACTTTACCAATCGAAGAAAGGAAGAAAGGTGACGGCTAATGGTGGCAATGGACACTTGAAATGTTTCTGCAAGGCTACGCACTGTTGTCGACGGATTACTTTCAATTTCTACACGCAGCTCGTTGTCATTAACGGTGCTACGCGCATATCCGCGAGGCTCATTTTCCAAATCAAAATTTCCCTCGCTGATTTTTTTAAACCATCGCCGTAATGTGCGAGACAAGGCGAGACAAGAACAGGTGTAATAATCTTTCCAAGAAATGGAACAGGTACACACTTCAAAATAAATACCCTTTTCTACAAGTACAATAATAATTTTCACCAAAAACATACACGTCTTCACACAGGTGCGATTCAGTTCAGACTGAAGGAAAAAACGGACATTACGTTTGTAACAACCTGATATTTTGGTGTACATCGTAAACGTTTTTGTGGTATCTACTGTACCTCGAATTAGTTTGCTACCACTTGTTGTTTAAACAATTACTCTTGCTTTACAAAATAAATCGTATACAATAAGTATTCTTTTCATTTCATTGTTGGTCGTGTTATTCTAACTATAAATTTTATTCCTTTGTATTGGATATTTTCCATATAATTTATAAGTTTTATAAATTTTATTCCTTTGTATTGAATATTCGACTATTGGAATAATAAAACACGTAATTTTCAACATTTGGGGGGGGAGCTGGGTTACCCCTTTTTCAAGTTATTTATTTTTTTTAACCTGTAATGCATTTTTTATGCCTTTGTATTCGGATATTTCGACTATTGGAATAATAAAACATGTAATTTTCAGTAACAACGTTTCGGGGAAGCGGGGTTACCCCTTTTCAAGTTATTTATTTATTTTTTAACCAGCAATACATTTTTTATTTACATATTTTTATTATTTTGTGAATAATTTTTCCTTTTAAATAAAAACATGTATGTAAAAACGTTTTGCAGGTTAAAAAAAAATAAATAACTTGAAAAAGGGGACCGCCCTCTCTTCGCCCCCGAAATTATGCTTAAAAATTATCCTAATAGTCGAAATATCCAATACGTAAGTATAAAAGTTTAATAACAGTATTCAAATGCTCATATTGTCATATTTTAACAAAAACTCGGAGAAAAAAAAAACGGAAATGCTTTGTGACTCATTCTAACGTTAAACTGATGCCATCGTTTAATGAATACGCTTTTGACTAAACAACGGTACTATATACACGACGTTGAAAACCTATTGAATACGTACAATACGTATGTTGTATGTATGTGTGTATATACATACGCGGTATACATAAGTTATCTAAAAATAAAATTGCCAATGTATTTTTAGTATCAGTCATTTATTTATATCTGCCCGATTAATAAGAATTACTCGTTGCAAGCTACGTAGGCTCTGAATCATCAAGGAACATACATAAGTCAGACGTATCGGTCCTATCTTATTCAGTTTTCGTTCTACGCAAAGTGATGCCGTGTAGTGGGCATTTGTATATAACGGGTGTTTTTTTTATAGGTATAGAACTTTAAGTTGGCAACACTTTTTTAACTGGCGGCCATTTTGTCAGCTGTTAAGTGATTTATATTTAGTTTGGTTTGTCATTTCAACATGAATAGACTGACGCCTGAACAACGCTTGCAAATTGTGCAAATTTATTTTGAAAATCATGGTTCTGTTCGAAATACGTATCGCGCACTACGTCAATATTACGGTCAACATAATCGTCCATCAGAGCAATTAATTCGATTAACTATGGAACGTTTTCGCACCACGTATACTCTAAATGATAACACGCATCCAGAGAGACGTCGTACAGTGCGTACAGAAGAAGTCATTGCTGCTGTAGAGCGTAGCGTAGAGGAAGACCCCAATCAGGCTATCCGCCATCGTGCACAGGAATTGGATATGTGTCCATCCACTTTATGGAAGATTTTGCGGAAAGATCTAGGTTTGCGTGCTTACAAAATCCAACTCGTGCAAGAATTGAAGCCACACGATCACCTAGCAAGGCGTAGATTCGGTGAATGGGCCCAAAACAAGATTGCCGTTGATCCCGATTTTCATAATCGAATTTTGTTTAGCGATGAAGCTCACTTTTGGTTGAATGGATACGTCAATAAACAAAACTGCCGTATTTGGAGTGATGATAATCCTCAAGTGTATGTTGAGACACCGTTATATCCAGAAAAACTGACTGTTTGGTGTGCTTTATGGTCTGGTGGAATAATTGGTCCATACTTCTTTAAAAACGAAGCTGGTCAGAACGTTACAGTCAATGGTGACCGCTATAGAGCCATGATTACTGACTTTTCGTTCTTCAATTGAACAATCATGATGTGCAGGAGTTGTGGTTTCAACAAGACGGCGCAACATGTCACACAGTTCGTGCCACAATTGATTTATTGAAGGAAACGTTTGGTAACCGCATAGTTTCACGTTTCGGACCCGTGAATTGGCCTCCAAGATCGTGCGATTTAACGCCGCTTGACTATTTTCTGTGGGGATATGTGAAGTCGCTAGTTTACGCCGATAAGCCCGAAACGATTGACCACTTGGAGGACAACATTCGCCGCGTTATTGCCGATATACGGCCACAAATGTTGGAAAAAGTCATCGAAAATTGGCCCTCCAGATTAGACTACGTCCGAGCCAGCCGTGGCGGTCATATGCCAGAAGTCATATTTAAATTATAATGCCAGAAGATTATCTTTCGAATAAAGTAAATTTCATGTCAATTTAAAGAAATCATATTTGTTTTATTCCATTTCAAAGTTCTATACCTCTAAAAAAAACACCCGTTAGGATTGTTGTTTATCGGTGATTCTGAGTAATTCGTCAGGAAAGTAGTTTCAAACGTTTGTTTTTCCTCATCGGTATGAAGTTGCGTTCATATTCGCCGAGTCTGTATATAAGGAAACCTCTCTTCTGTGATTAAAAAAAAATTTGAAGATAAATCTATGTACATAAGAAATAAACTGGAATCCAAATTATCGCTTTGTAAATAATTCGATTAATATGATACGTTTAAATTGCCGTTACAAATGCAAAAATACGAGAGTAGCCGTTTATATTTCTGGAACAATAAACAAAAAAAAATTTTATTATCGAAAATATTTTTTTTTGCTTTTCAAAATATTCTCCTTAAAAAAATCAATGCACTTTTGCATTCGTTTAAACCAATCCGAAAAGCATTGCTGCCGCTGTGAAGGCGGTAATCTCTAAAATATGAGTTTTGAATGCCTCAACTGCCTCTTCCGTCGTAGAAAACCGTTGATGACGAAGGTTATTCTTCACGTGTTGAGAACAAGAAATCACAGGGTACTAAATCAGGGCTGTACAGCGGATGGCTCAATTTAATGTCTTGCCCGGTCAAATATTCAATTGTTTGAACCGACCTGTGAGAGCTCGCATTGTTATGGTCGATAATGATCTGTCGTTTTCGGTTTTTTTTCCTTATTTCTTCAAAAAATTTTGGCAAACAAATAGTTGTGTATCATTCGGAATTGACCGTTCTACAACTCTCTAAAGGCACGGTTGCTACCGGACCGGTTTTTCCGAAAAAACAGGCGACCATTTGTTTTGATGTTCTTCAAGCGCGAACAACTTTTGTTGGTTTTAGCTCATCTTGGAATACTCACACATTCGACTGCTGTTTACTATCGGGCTCATACGTATAGATCCAAGATTAATCGCCTGTGACGACTTGTCAAATTATGTGGTACCCAACGTGAACAAAGCTTCTTAACGGCTAAATGTTCATGCAGGATCTTATGCACGCTGGTGTTACTAATACCTCACGGTATGTCACATGACGGTCTTGCATTATCAATTCAGGCACTGCATTAATGTTTTCCGAGGTTCGTACTGAGTACCCAGCGCCTCCACCAGTGTAATGTAATAAAACAGATGAAGTGTAGAATTATAAGTTAGTACCGAGCACGGATCTTATGTAAGGCGAACATATAATTACTACATATGAAAAATCCGATTCGATATCTATTTCTAAAGATTATTTTAATTATGCGTGTATTACTTCCGTAGACGTCGAATGGTCTATTTTCTAAATATAATAACATCTTTTCAATATGGCGTACGTTGCTCTCAGAGACAAATGTGGAAACTTACGTCACGCTGCAGATATTTTGTCGGTCTTATCAATTTTACGCTGCGGAACAACAGCTGTGAATAATAGAAGTGTGTTATTTATAAAACAAAACATAAATGATATAAAATAACGCTTACATCGCAAGGTCGCCCGTTTGTTCGTGCACTCGCTTTGTTACGAACCTGGCGCGCAGGAAACATATCCCATCTCTAGTTATCAGCTTTTATTTACTAATTTTTGAATATGTCTATATTTTGTTCATATAAACGCGAAGCTATTTTTCGTACGTTTTTGGTATTTCTTTGCTTCACTTCTCATCGTGTTTTGATTGACGTTGACACTATTACAATATTGAACCGAATATGACGATATTCCATAATATAAACTGTAGACGCGTGAAATGCTGTTATTGAATTTAATGTAAAGTCACGTTTGTTTGTATATACAATGTAAAGTCGGCTAAGAAGAATACAAATATAAGCTTAAAGGTCCACAGGGAAAGCATTACACAATTATACCTTTGCTTACCTACACTACAGGCCATAAGTGAGGGACCAGTAGATGAAATTTAAAAAAATATGCACGCTTAGTGAAACAAAACGTATATTTCTACAAAATTATATCTATGAGACAAATGAACAGTTTTCCTTATAAAATAAAATAATTTCAACATATTCTGTAGAATTTCTTATCATATTCGACTTTCGTCGAAGTATCCATCTCTGCGCTTAATGATTTCTTTACAAATATTAGGCAACCGCGATACAAGTTTTTGGAGCGTATCCATTGGTAAATTATTCCACACCCTTGTAAGTTGCTCCCAAAGCTGTTTCTGCGATTGTGGACAGCTTTCTCTCACGTTTCTATCTAATTCATCCCACAGTAATTCGATAGAGTTGAGATCGGGTGATTGTGGTGGCCAAATCATATTTATCAGCACCCCTTCCTCCTCTTTTTGATTCACATAGTTTTTATAAAGTTGGGAAGTGTGTTTGGGATCATTATGTTGTTGTAGGTGAAAACCTTCACCAATTAACCTTAATCTAGACGGAATTGCATGTTCCTCCAAAATCTTCAGGTACCCCTCTTTTTTTTTATGCCTTAAATGCGGTACAAATCTCCGACACTGTTTAACAGTTGGCACTACACATTCGGGTAACATCCTTTCACCCACTTGTCTTCGAACGAAAACTCGTCGATTACTACCAAACACTTGGAACTTTGACTCATCTGTCCATAACACCTGCTTCCACATTTCCATGTCCCAGTGTTGATGGTCCTGGGCCCATTGTAACTATTTTTTACGATTTCGTGGATTCAATAATGGTTTTCGAGCTGCAATACGCCTATGTAGTCCCGCCTTTGTCAAACGTCGTTTTACAGTAGTCAGTGACACCGGCTTTCGACGGCCTTCATTCAGCTCTGCTCGAAGCTGAGGAGCTGTGAGGCGCCTATTTCGTTTTGATAGTATTTTTAGGCGCAAATCCTCTTGTCTGGTAGTTACTCTTGGCCTTCCGCAACGTTTTATTGGTTGTAATGATCCACTTTGTGAATATCGTTTCACTGTTCCTTGCACCGCGTGATAAGATAAATTTAACTTTTGGGCTATTTGCCGCAGTGAAAATTTTTCACCATGTAGCGTTATTATAGAACTACGAGTTTCTGCGCTAAGTTCCTTTTTTTTCGGCATTTTTATAAGTTACTTTTACGTCTGTTCTCAAATACTCGTATTGCAACTTACTCGGACAAATGCTGCACGAAAACTAATTTTGAAATTGCTAAATAGTTTACTATGAATTCCTAATACCATTATAATAATATTGCGTTGTAAACCCTATTAAATTTATTGGGGTATATAAAATATTTCTATTAAATAGACGCCATAAAACTATTAAAAGGATTTACAATATTTTTCAGAAACAAATATATTTATCTAATTTATAATAATAATCCGAATAATTTTTCTCAGAATTACATTTACAACTGATATTTCAATTATTCTCACCAAAACAGGTAAAAGTCTAAGAGATGTGTCTACAATACAAGTGTTTTGTTATTTATGATAAGTGATCCCTCACTTATGGCCTGTAGTGTAAGTACAATAATGAAATCGTTGTTCTCCAACAAACATCGACAGAGTTACGTAAGAAATCGACCAGATGTATTGCTTTCGAATGAATTGTCTTCATTTTTGAATTCTGTTTCTTTCTCCAATTGCGTCCAGAATATTACAAAAGATTGTATCTATTACAGAAGTGCTTCAAAATGTTTCTACATAGAAAGTGGTTATATTGTAAGCACGTGCAGGGCACTCTGGCCAAAATCTAATTCATCCAAAGGCACAGCGCGTGTACGCAACATCGGTAAATTTACAATAGATTTGGCGTGGAACGAACAACGTGTGAATGAAATGTTTACGATGTCCGTGCGTTCATGATTCACTCCTTACACTTTTTTTGGCATATGTGTGCTACTAAGGAGGAGAGATATTCGCTATCATAAGCGACGGTAAAAACAAGTGGGACTGAACGGGTATGTTGCAAAAACACATCGTTTCAGTTGTGATGTGATCGTTGATTTGTGCGCATCTTTCGCATTTTAATCTTTATTATATGCCGAATGTGTGTACGTGAAGTGAAACGCTCTTGAACTTGTTTACTATTACCGAACACGACCGTGACATTGTTCTTCCGCCTGGATTGGGTAAATTTATTGCTAATTTTAAATGCACAGAAAATTCTTCTTTTAAATGAAAGCAACATTGCATTTCATATAAATTTATTGTATTTTTATCGCAGACTATTAAAAATGTACTTCATTTTAAAACTCGTTTTAACACGGATAAAGTACTGGGATAATTTTTTATATGGAAAGAGTGTTTTTTTAGGATTTCGATGCTATTTAAGAAAGTACCAGATTAGGACAAAATAATGTGGATTGATATAAAGACTACAATGTCGCGTAAACAAAACTTATGATCTAGATGGTCCAAAAAAATAATTTAAAAAATATTAGAAAAGAAGAAAGTTTTTGATTACATAACTATAAATGCAGTAAGCAGGGAAATTATAGTTCTCCACTCTCTTCTATTCTGCTTCGTCACTCTTATCTTCACTTTCTTAATGATGAATTGACTTGGTCCGTGCTTTCATAATGAGGATCGGGGAAGTCGTACGTTGTCGAGATTTTAGCATTCAAGGTCACTCGACCATTGCACGTGTTATTATATTGTTTTGATAGGCGAACAATTACAAAATACAAAATAAATATATTCCCTAGTCCATCAGAACCTTGTTCGTTTTTGAGTGAAATATCCACGGCAACGAAATTTCGCTATCTTTTAATTTAATGTTTAACGCTTCGTCATTACATGTAACAAACATTTCACGAGTTTGCAATGCAATTTTTTCTTGACCGAAGTAAGAAACAAAATGTGACCAAAATGTTAAAAACTGTATACAAATATGTAATTAAGGTCTTCCCGGTGGAAAATTAATTTTTTGCTAAGCCATCGTTGATTAAAATCGCAGAATTTAGTTAGAAATTTCTGCGTCGGAGTTGGACTCGAATCTGTATCTGACGTTTGCTAGATGGCTGCCTTACCAATTAGGCCACCAGGAAGTACAGTTTCGTGTCATTTGACACGCCACAGAACATTATGGAAATAAATTTAATAGTTATACGAGGGCGGTCCCAGAAGTACCCGACCCAACAAAGAAAACACAAAAATTTTGGAAAGAAATATTTATTTTCCAACATAATCTCCTTTCAGCTCTATACACTTATCGCAGCGATATTCAATAAGTTCAATACCCTTTTTATAATAAGAACTATCTTGCTCCTCAAAATAGCCATTAACTGCCGACATCACTTCTTCATCGTTGGAAAATTTTTGACCATCGAGCCATTTTTTCAAGTTTGGGAACAGAAAATAATCCGAGGGGGCTAAATCTGGCGAATAGGGTGCATGAGGTAGCAATTCAAACTTTAATTCATTCATTTTGGCCATTGCAATAACGGATTTGTGAGCTAGTGCATTGTCTTGATGAAACAACACCTTCTTCTTAGCCGAATGCGGTCGATTTTTGCTTGATTTCTTCGTTCAAACGTTGCAATAAGTTTGCATAATACTCGCTACGCGCATCCCAAAAAACCGATGCCATGACCTGCAGATGAAACGGTCTTCGCCTTCTTTGAAGACGGTTCTTCCTTTTGAGTCCATTGTTTTGATTGTTTTTTGTCTCGGGTGTGAAGTAATGGACCCATGTTTCATCCATGGTTATGAAATGGCGCAAAAATTCTGCTTTGTTGCTGTGAAACTTCGCTAAACACTCAATTGAAACATCTTCACGACACTGTTTTTGCTCGAGTGTGAGCAAACGCGGCACCCATCTTGCACACAGCTTTCTCATGTCCAAATTTTCAAATAATATGTACCGTACTTTTTGAAAAGCCTACTATGTCTGCTAGCACGCGCACTTTCAGTCGACGATCATCCAGTACCGCTTTGTGGGTTTTCTTCACCATTTCTGGAGTCCTCACCCCATTTATTCGACTACTGCAATGCTCGCCTTGGTAGCTCGTACGGCCTGGTTTAAACTCTGCTATATTTCACTGTTGTAAACGAAAGAGCAAACTCACGCAGAGTAGAATCCAGTTCAGCTTTTATATCGGTTGGGCTGAAGCCTTTCAAATAAAAGTATGACGAATTTTCTCCATTTTTACAAATTCACACTGAAAACGTTCATTATTGATGGCTGCCAAACAAATATTAAACAACGTGGCGTCTTCAAACTTGAAACATATGCTTTATAGATTGTATACTTTCTAATACGGTATGATTTTTCAAACTACCGCCATCTCTAGGTCAGGCCGGGTACTTATGGGACCACCCAAGTACAATGTCGTTCTAGTTTTTTTTTATTTTGCATATATCAATGTATTTAGGGTAGCCATTGCTTTTCGCCCATAAAAATGCCATTCCATCCGGTTTTCCTGTAACAATACAATCCTGTACAAGATACTGTTGGTTTATTATTTGACTGGTCCCTATACATATCGTAGAAAATATATGAAATTGTCATTTATAATTTTTTAAAATTTGTATGAAGATATTTAAAGCGAGGTTGTAAAGGTGCCATTATAAATACGACTTTTATGTGTTTTTTTTTAATAATAAACGATGTGTAACTGTGATTCATATAGTTTGAATATGCTTACAATAGAGACGATATGATCTAGTAAATGCACGTTCAGAATTTAAAGTATTTTAAGTATGTACAACTTGTATAATCTAATTAGTGAGTAAGAATTAAAATTTTATGTAATTCATTATTAAAAATACTTGGAAAAAAGTCTTAAATAAAAATAAAATGCCTCGAATTACAAATACTACTAAAGTAATATTGTTGTTGTTTTAAAATAAAAATAAACATTTATTCTTTAATATATCAGCCAGCAATCATTACAAAAATATTTATTATTTACGTAATAAACAGCCTACCTTCAAAATTTTTTATCTATAATATATGTACAGTCAGTCACAAATGTGTTCGTACACCTTGTCAATGTTGACTTCCATAAAATGTGTGAACTTCCGATTATGATAAAGAATAGTTACTTTCATTTAACAACGCTAAGAAACTCTAAAAGCCTTTCAGTTTATATCAGCCAGCAATCGTTATAAAAATATTTATTATTTACGCAGTACATCGACTAATTGCAAACAATTTGTATCTGTATTTACATCTAAAGTTTTTCCTGTAAAATATTAATACGTTTTGAAATTAGTAATACTAGAAATTTTATTTTTAGTTGAACAGGAAACGCGAAAGCCAAAGTCGAGTTAAATCAGAAATCGGGAACTTATGAAATAAAATGTCTAGATTGCAATAAACAATACATCGGTCAGACAAAACGTTAGATAGAAACCCGGTGTAAAGAACATTTAGCGCATATTAAGTTTAATCGACCTGAGAAATCTAGTCTAGCAAAACACGTGATAGATAATAATCATAATGTAACCGCAGATTGTCTACATTTACTTAAAAATATAATCGTGAATTAGATAGCTATGAAAGCATATACTTTTCAAGAAATACAAACCAAGTGTTAGTAACGATAAGTATCCAATAACATAGTCTTCTCTGTTTGAATTCCTGGAAAAGGAAAATACGACCGTTAAAAAAGGTTCGCATGTGTAAGTGGGGGTTTGTACTTTAAAATAAGTGATCAGTTTTAAGACGAGAATATGAATGCTGTTTCAATTTGCGCGGTTTTTTTAAGGATAAATAAAATATAGATGGCGCACTGAATTTGTCTGGGTATGTGGGCATTTAAAAAGTGTGATGTATGACATTTATAAAAATGGCTTCGTACACGGTACAACAACGTGTTCAAATTGTTGAATTATTTTGTGAAAATCAGCGTTCTGTGAAAAGAGTTTTTAGAGAATTACGTGAATTTTATGGTTTACATAATCGTCCATCTGAAAGCACTATTGGTCAAATTATTAAAAAGTTTCAAGAGACCGGTTCCGTGGAACATAAAAAAAGTGAAAAATACAGTGGTAGTGATCGTTCACAAGAAAGTATTGGTTTGGTTTGTGAAAGTGTTGCTGAAGATCCTGAAATGTCCATTAGACGACGTCCACATCTTGGACTTAGTGGATCAACAACATGGCGTATTTTACACTAGGATTTAGCTCTGAAGACATATAAGGTTCAAATAACACAGGAACTAAAGCCATTAGATCATTTAAAACGTGGTTCATTTGTCAATTTCATCAATGAACAACTAGCTGATTTTTCTCAAAAAATAACGTTTTCCGATGAGGCACATTTTGAACTTTCCGTAACTGGGGTGAGAAAAATCCACGAAATATTCATGAGAAACCTATGCATCATAAACGAGCTACTATTTGGTGTGCATTATGATCAGGTGGTGTAATTGGACCTTACTTCTTTGAAAATGCTGCTGGTGAAGCTGTAACTGTCAATGGTGATCGATATCGTCGGATGATAACCGAATTTTTGTGGCCTGAATTAATGAATATTGATCTCGAGGATATGTGGTTTCAACAGGATGGCGCTACGCCTCACTTTGCATACGAATCAATTGATTTATTGAGAGAAAAATTTCCTGGACGTGTAATCACAAGAAAGGGTGATGTTAATTGGCCACCAAGATCATGTGATTTGACACCGTTAAACTATTTTCTTAGGGGTTATGTGAAAAGTCAGGTTTATAAAAACAATCCACAATCAATTCCTGCTTTGAAAGATGAAATTGTTCGTGTCATTGGTGAGATAGAGCCTCAATTATGTCAAAATGTCATTGATAATTTTAACAAAAGAGTGGACGTCTGTGGAGCTGCAAAAGGAGGCCATTTGGCCGATATTATTTTTCGCATATAAATGTCATAACTGATACTTCAATTACCAATAAAAAGTTTTTGAAAAAGTGAATGCAAATTATGTGTTTTATTTATTCTTTAAAAAACCCGCGAAATTTGAAACGCCCTTTATTTTAAATTGTATAAAACGAATATATAGTGTGTTTCGCTTTTGACTGTGAATGCCTGGTACGAATTTGTGTCTGTACGATTTGATCCAGGTGCGACACTGTAATTAATAATCTGCTCATGATGACAACGTAGTTGTCGAAATGCGTATACAGAATACGAACATTGTGGAAAGAAGTTTTATTTACCTTTATTTGTTATTTTTGTGCAAACATTTACCTATCTAATCATATACATGTACGTGTATGCATATTCCATTGAATTTCTTAATTTCCAGTGTATGAACAGTACTCGCCAAATATATTGATCTCTAAAATAACATCAGCTTGGCGAGAGCGTGTCACTCCCCATAATGAACTTAACACGGTCCTCTAACTGGTAGTTAAGTTAAATGCATCGCGTCACTTAATAACCTCGTCTACGTCCGTGGGTTTTGGTGTTACATCTTGGACGTTGTAGTGTGGATATTGAACATGACTTCAAGACAACATACACAAGGTGGTTGTTTCGTCGTTTCAGTAAACTTTTACGATGCAGTTGCTTCTACGTCCGTCTATTATGAATTTCATTGTTTGAATCATTTGACCCAATGAATCCAAGGAATCAAAATAAGTGTTTTATTTTGATTTTGTGTAAACACGGTTGTGTTTAATTTATATAACAACGATGTGAAATAAATTGATTGTATTGGAGGGACTATTTATCATTAATATATTCAGTTGATCTTCCTGAAAGGGATTAGATCAATTTATGTGCAGTGTAGAAGTGTTTTTATGTTAATTTGGCACGTAGACTTCATTGAATCTGAAGGTTCCCTTCCTTTCCTCGACGTCTTGGTAACTCGTCATCTGGATGGTTCACTAGGACATTCAGTGTACCGCAAACCCACACACACTGATCGGTATCTCAATGCCCTCTCCCATCATCATCCCGCCCAGAAACAGGGCGTTATCAATTCCTTAGTTCAAAGAGCTGTCAACATATCTGACTAGCATTCTATATCCCAGGAATTAAGTCATGTTACCAAAGCTCTTATAAATAATAATTTCTCCAACTATAATACAGCGAACCATAGATCGACATCTTAATCCCAAAATCTCACAACTTAATACACAGCTTACATCATCTCTCCCCCTCTCTAAAGCCCACCTGCCCTATATACAAGGTGTTACTGACCGCATCAGTAGGGTTCTTCTCAAAAACAACATCAAAACCATCTTCAAACCCCATTCCAAATTATCTGACCCTTTTCCCGTAAAAAACCATATTTCTTTAGAATCACCTGGTGTTTACAGGATTCCTTGTTCATGCGGCAGGGCATATATTGGTGAAACAAAGCGGTCTGTCGGCACTCGTGTTTCTGAACATGAGCGTTGTACCAGGTTGCTGCGCATAGCCGGTTCTGCACTTGCCGAGCATAGGCTGGAAACCGGGCACCATATTCAGTTTAATTCGACCAAGATCCTATCCCGCACTAACCATTTCTATGGTCGGCAAAATCCGTGAAACTATAGAAATCTTTAAGCATCCCAATAACCTTAACCGCGATGATGGCTACCCCCTACATAACGCTTAGCAATCCTGCATCTCTAATCTACCCAACCGCAACCGTAACGCTCCATTGACCCATGACCCATTATCCATATATAAACGCGTCCCCCATCGACTTAACCAGTTTCAGTGCAGTAGTTCAGCCCTGAAGATGTCCCATACAAATGGGTACGAAACGTCGGCAGATATAATAGTGACGCGGTTCCAGCTCGGAAACCCAGAAGCAGATAGCGTGTTTTTATGTTATTATGGTTGTTGGAAAGCGGTATCGTATTTTTTAAATAAAATATAAATATATTTAAAAAATCTCTTGTCTATTACCTTCTATCCTTTTCCAATTTTCCTTTTTTCCAGACATAGGTTGAAATAAATATTAGGTCTATCGGAAAGTTCTGTCTGCTATACAATAAAACAAAATAATACATTTTTCATACCTTGAATAACCTTTACTGAATAACACAATTTACATAGTTATTTTTGACCAGTTCTCATCTGATATCTTCTTTGTTTTTGAATTTTTTGCCGTGCAAATGATTTTGTAATGACAGAAGTAAGTGATAATCGGAGGGTGCTAGGTCCGGGGAGTATGGTGGATTCGACAGAATTTTCGAGCCTAACTCTGCGAGTTTCTGACGAGTCCCCAAAGCAGTATTAGCTTGGCATTATCATGAGACAGTTGATATCCTTCCTATTGAACATCGCCATCCTTTTTTTCTTTTAGTGCCGTTTTTAAATCAAAGCGTTTAATCAAAACGATAGCTTTTACGAACATGTGCTCCGTATTTTCTATGGAGATTTTAAATTCATCAGAATCAGTTGGTGCCCTCAGCCCGTGCAATAAAAAACATGGGTTCAGAATTTTGAAGAGACTTCGTCAACGATAGAGAAAAACACGGAAGACCGCTCAGTACAAACTCTCAAAAACATCGCATGTGCAAGAGTTGCGATTGAAAGAAAATCCGTGTCATTCGGTTCATCAGCGAAGCACCAAATTCCCATCTTACGACAAGGCAGATTTTTCACACGACGACAGTCACCACAACCCAAACAAATTTTAAACTGTTCAAGTTCTCAGTGAAGCAGATTGTGCTAGCTGAAGGCGTTTCTGTTAAGAGTTTTCAAATTCAGTGGATCAAGATGAAGACACAACATATAAATAAGCAATGAGCCCAAAATTTCAGGTTCCGAAGTAATATAAGCCCTCGGCAACTTCATCAGCAGTCTCTCCATTCCAAGATTGCTTATGTGGTGTGCTCACCACATGAGCAATCATGAAATGGATCATGGAGTCGTACTTTTTTTATGCTAGGACATGCTGTGACTTCTGAGAGCACATGCATGTTGGAAAGAAACCCGTCCACCATCGACTTACACCAGTTTCAGTGCAGTAGTTCAGCCCTAAAGATGTCCCATACAAATGGATACGAAAAGTCGGCAGATTTACAAGTGACGCGGTTCCAGCCCGGAAGCCCAGAAGCAGATAGCATGTTGGAAACCTTTTTTTATTTTACAACTTGTCCAGTACAATGTAAATAAAGAATTATTCTTTCAATAAGATGGGACCACAGATCCATTGGAAAAGTAAGCATGGATATTGTCAACGAACCTCACAATACTTGACTTCTTTTTGTGAGGCTATTTGAAGGGTAGTGTACCAGGAGGAATTACCGAACAGTCGAGATCTTTAAACAATAGTTTCGATAAGAAAAGACTTAAAATCCGTTTGTAATGACTACGTAACGTGGTTGATAATCTTCACAATCACTTAAGATTGATATATACATTTCTACATTAATTTTCGTATTCGTGTATTCGCAATTTGTTGCGAGTTTTTGCCTCAGTTTTCCAGCTGCGACACTGTTTAATTATTTGCTGGTGGTGACAACTTGGTTGTCGAAATACGTATACAGAATACGAAAATTAATGTGGAAAGGGGTTATATATTAACTTGAAGTGATTAAGTTA
>JAVIWB010004008.1:0-518661 GCA_031893035.1 Dermolepida albohirtum | reverse complement strand
CATATGTCAAATTATAACATTGCATACTTAGGCCCAGCGACATCCGTTAGAAAAACCGGTAATGACTTTCCGGTACACTTGGTATAGATGAAGTCAAACACTTATGGTTGGTAGTGCATCTATACATCCTACATTATGTCTACCATTACTTCTTATTCTTGCTCTGTTAATAAATTACATGATTCACTAAGTTAATAAATATATATTGATGAAAAATGTTTTTAAAGTAAACAAAAGAAATTACATACATATAATAAATCGCAATTGATTTGATTTCACATTGTAAATGTTAAGATCTTCGTAATCGTTAAAATGCATATTCAAAATTGGAAAGGACAAGCATCCACATACATATTTACCTTCTCGCATATACTATGCACAAAGTATTTCCGGAATGGGGACCTTGCTTACACAACGAGATAAAGATTAGATTAGAAGTGAAAAAATGTGCAGCGCCGCTAATAAGTAGCGTCAATTATGCACACAACATTTCATTTTGTCACCAAAAAGGACACGAAATTTTCTTACTTCCATACATACGGTTATATAAGAGCTTGCGATTTTTTAATTAAATTCTAGTGTATCGTGGTTAATATGTAATTGTAATTGCGAACTAATTACTCAAAAAAAGAGAATAAAAATTATTGCAGTTTGATATACTGGGTTTGAATATCTTTTAACGTAACGTAGATCCTTTTATAATAATAATAATAACTTTTATTGTTCAACGGTAAACTGTTATACGACAAATAAGAAAGAAAGAAATATGCAGATGTTCACGAAAAATATTTGAAATAAGACATAAAACAAAAAAAATTAAAATAAAAATTATGAAAAAGGAAAACTAAAAGATAGCTCACTGTAGTTGATTAATAGAATCGAAAAAAATGTCTTTATTAAGTGCAGTATTCCAGCATATTAAGGTGAGAAGAGCTTTATGCAGTAGGAAATTAGTTCGAGGAAATAATAAGGTAAAAAAGGATAGGGGCGAGAGAATAAACAGGGTACAAATAAATTAATACAGAAAACTAATTGTCGAGAGTCAATAAAGCTGTGAATAAATTTCCACAGAAATCTTGCTCCATAAATCTGTCGATAATTTTTATGGACTACACATCAAGTCTTCTTAACAACGAAACAACGAACTGTAATCGATATTACAATCCGGATAGACATTAGTCCCATAACGTCGTTGAACCTTTTCTGTAGCCAATCGCAAACAATTATAGTGCGGCGACCATATGGGCGAAACTTATTTTAGTTTGTTGACAACAAAACTAAGTTAGTAGTACAACACCTAAAGCTTTGGTTGCAGATATTAATATATGGAGCAAAGCTTAAACTTGAATCAAATAAAATGCCAAGGTCTTTCACATGGTCAACCTTCGTGAGACTACAATTGTTAATGTAATATATTAAGTCGAGACGAACCTTTTATGTGTAGCTTGTGTAATTATACAAGGTTATAATGTTACTGAAAGATATTATCCCAGGACTTAATAGAATGATAAAGTTTTAGATCGTCCGCATAGTTCAGTACAGGACATGATAGAGATGTCAATAAGTCATTGATGAAAAGAACAAACAACAGTAGTCCCAAATGTGATTCTTGTAGATCCCCAGATGCCCTTATGCCATCTCTAAAATGTGTCCGGAAGGCTTGCAAAATACTCATTTACGAAGATGATAATCTCGTCGTTAGACGAAAATTTCTTTTCACCTAGTGCCGTTTTCAATTCTGGAAAAAGGTGGAAGTCGGAAGGGGCTAGATCCGGCGAATAAAGCGCATGCGGTACTAATTGGAAATGCAACTCGTGGATTTTGGACATCGCAGCTGTGCTGGTATGCGAGGGAGCGTTGTCTTGGTGAAGCAGAATCTTTTTCTTTGCCATTCCTGGCCGTTTAGCACGAATCTCAACATTTAATTTTTGTAGAATTTCTGCATAATATTGTCCGTTTATTGTGGCACCTTTCTGAAGGTAATCAATGAGCAAAATGCCCTTTGAATCCCAAAAAATTGATACCATCACCTTGTTTGCCGATAAAGTGGTTTTGGCTTTCTTTGGAGGTGCAGAACCACGTTCTAACCGTTGTTTCGACTGTTGTTTAGTTTCGGGTGTACTGTAGTGTATCCAAGTTTCATCGCAAGTAACAAATCGCCTACAAAAATCAACCGAATTCCGCTTATAAAGGTCCAAATACTCATTGGAAATGCGCAAACGAGTGAACTTTTGATCAGTCGTAAGCAATCGCGGCACCCATCTTGCCGAAAGCTTGGAAAGGCTCAATTCTTTCGTTAAAATGTAGTGTACGCGTTCTGTTGAAATGTTTACCATGTCTGCTATCTCTCTCACTTTGAGTCGTCGATCTTGCGTAATAATATTATGGATTTTTATAATCATTTCCTTAGAAGTCACGATTTTGGGTGCTCCATAGCGCTCTTCATCAACACAGCTTGTTCTACCACGTTTAAATTCATTTACCCATATACTTATTGTGGCGGATGATGGAGCAGATTCACCTAATATTTCCCGTAACTCATCTTTTATTTCGGTAGCTTTCATACCTTTTATTACGAAGTATTTAATCACCGCGCGATACTCTGCTTTTTCCATTTTAACAAAACGACGTGTTGCTTCTTTTTCAATCAGCTCTCAAAAATAAACTAATCAACCAATTTATTTAAATATCGGAATGTAAACATAAATAGCCAACCTAAATTACAGTGCATTTGTTTTACCAATTAGAGTGCCACCTATGTGTCATTCTCACTACTTGTCAAACTATCCTCCTATATATATTACTTCTAGTTGACATCGGCCTGCAACAAGTCAACGTCAGACAGCGAATCAATTCGATGCAAGATTTCAATATCATTGGCGTATGCCAAGATTGGGCAATCAATAGACTTAATCAAGTCATCCACAAAAATATTAAACAACAGTGGTCCAAGGTTAAACCCCTGTGGAACAGTCGAGTAGGAATGGAAAAACCGAGACTTAAATCCATTGTAATAAACATAATTCATTCTATTACTTAAGTAAGATTGGAACAGTTTCAACAGCGCATGGCTCCTTTTATCAAAATATTCCACAGATGCTTAATATATTGTATTTCAAATCGATTGAGCGATTTTTCTTTTTTAATAATTCAGTGCGTTTCTACAAAACCAATTTTTTTTTCTCAATTATTAATGGACGTTGTCAATGGCATATTCACCTGCGCCGTGCTGATTGGACCGACCCAGTCTATTGCCAAGATAGACAGTAACACCAATCTCAATCAGCATATTTGATATCTTCATATGAGTAATTAGAAAAAGCACTTGAACAAGTTATTCAGCTCAGTTTAATGAAATAGATTAGTCTATTGAAAAGTATAAAAGTTAAAGATAAATTTTCCGGTTTACATAACTGTAAGTTATCACGACGCAGCATTATCGTATTTTTTTTGTATCCATAAGAATTGCCGAGAATTCATCAGAATTTATTTGTGTGTAAATAAAAAGTCTTTTAATGTTGAACGTAGACCAATTTTTAGAGCTGTGTATGAAAGGGTTTTCCATTAGCTATAATGCATTTGCAAGTTGAGATTTCTTTCAGGTGGTAGCCCTGTTTTTTTACATTTCTGCTTGTCTCTGCCTACCATTTCACCATGGAATGATACATTCTTCAACATTTTCAAATTATTCAGATGTTTTATTAAAAATCGCATTCAGTTGTGGCTACTTAAATTAACTCCAATTTTAGGTCTTTATAATCAAGTCGAAAAACATTTTTTGCAAAATGTAGAATCAACATATTAACTTCATGACGTTCCCTTGTCAGTGGTAATGAGCGAAGAGAATATTGCAGCTATATGTCAGAGGGCTCGTGAAAACCCAAATGTGTCAATTTCACGTCGACCTCTGGCATTGAAAATTTCCAACACCAGTTTGTGGCTGGCGAATTTTCGAGAAAATCTTAGTCTACATGCTTGTAAGATTGTTCTGACTCAAGAACTCAAACCAAACGATCGCTTTTTGTGTCACGGATTCAGTAATTGGGCTTTAGAGAAACTTGAAAATGATCCCGAATTTTACAAGAAAATCATCTTCAACCACGAAGCTCAGTTTTGGCTTAATGGTTTTGTGAATAAGCAAAACTACAGTCTGTGGTCTGAAAGTCAGCCGGAAGTAAAGCATGAAAAAGCGCTGTATCCATTTAAACTGACTATCTGGTGTACTTCATCCTGGAGGAGTCGTTGGACCTCACTTGTTCTTCAACGATGCTGGTATCTTCGTTACTGTATATGAAAGTCGCTATCCCTCAATATCGACTGAATATTTTTGTCCTGGATTGGATATTCTCTGTGGTTTCCACAAGACAATGCAGTGCCACTTGCCACACTCCAATCAAAATATTAATTCGACAGTGATTTGGTGAATCCAATTCCAGAAATAGACCAGTCGATTATCCTCCATTCACTTATTGACAGAAAATGTTGGTGAATCAGTCATTTCCAGAAATAGACCAGTCAATTATCCTCGACACTCGTGTGATTTAATAATACTAGACTTCTTTCTGCGAGGCTATGTTAAGTCGTTAATTTACGTCAACACCCTAGCAAAGTATACGTGTTATTGCAGACATTTGACCCAATTTATGTGGAAAAGACATGGGAAATTCGGTTTAACCGCTTCATTCTTATCAGTGCTTCCGTGGAGGACACTTGAATATCATTGTGTCCCAAGGTACTAACTCTACACCGAAATGTAAATAATCTTAAATTTCTCAGGATGTTTCTGTTTTATTTTACGAACAAAATGCGTTCACTTCATGTATACTTCATGTATACTATATACAATACATGAAGTGACCATTTCTATACAAACTGAATCTTGACTGCTAGAAACTATTCCACTATCTTTCGATGTTTTCCTGGCTGTGTATAATTTTTATCGTATTTTGTATATAAACTTTATAGATATGATAACGCCGATAACCCAACATATGTTATCCAAAACTTTGTTTTCACTTCTTTACAGACCGTTCCAAATACGTTGATACGTTGTATATCTAATTAAATATGAATTGTAGCTGTTAATATTTATTTATTGTACATCATAGTGCAGTATTTTATTACTAGTTTTTCGGGGAAAAACATCGCAATGTATTCATTTTAATTTTTAAAATGACAACGAATACCAAGATCACTGAAGGTTAATATATAACCCCTTGCCGCATTAAGTTTCGTATTCTGTATAGGTATTTCGACAACTAAGTTGTCATCAGCGTGCGGAATTTGTTTTTGTGCATATACGAAAATCAATATGGCAAGGGGTTATATATCAACCTTCAGTGATTAAGTTAATCAACCACAGGCTCCATCAAAATTACCTTCAAAACGAATACCAACCCGTATTTTTGAATGAATCAATCGATTTTGTCTACAGTTTGAATGAGTTTGTGGTAAAAAGTAACAAGTTAATATTCCACTAGTTCAGAGCTGCTGTTGTACATACTCTAAACTCTAAATTCAAAACTTTTCTTTCAAGAAAGTTCCAATTTTTTTAAAGTGGTATACCTACTCGCAAAAATTGTTATTTTTGAAAGTTATTGTACATTAATAAGTGCTCGTATGCTGACATTTTCAAAGGTACTAAAAATGATTTTGTTGTCAAAATTCATCATTTATCTAAAACTATTTTGGCTTAATTATGAAGTAATAAAAAACTTTAGAAAACCTTTCAAAATGTGAACTTTTGAATATTTATTTGGAGTCTTCAAAGTTTGCATGACTTTGCTATAAGAAATAGTGAATTTGTATTCTGCTAGTTCAGAGATATTGTTGTACGTACTATAAGAAAGTAAAATTCAAAAGTTTTTATTTTGATAAAAATTTTTCAAAGGGACAAAAATTGGTATTTTTGAAAAGGTATTGTGTATTAACGAAAGATCGCGTTCCAACATTTCAAAAGGTCTAAAAGACGATTGTGACGTTGAAATTTAATTAACTATTTTGGATTAAACATGAGAGGATGGGAAATTTGAAAAATTATGTCAAAATGTGAAATTTTAACTTTTAAATGGGTTTTCTCTTAAATTCGAATTTTGCTATAAAAAATAGTGCGTTTGTATACTGTTAGTTTAGAATTACTGTTGTATGTACTATAATCGCCAGGAGAGTCGAAGAGAGAACTTATAAAAACGTACACGTCCTGTGTAGTCTGTGCTGCGTATGGTGTCTTGAAACTTTATGTTAAACCTACTGCAAGACTTTCCACTACTTTTAATGCAGGACGAACTTAGTCCCACCGCAAGTAAAACCACTGATACACAAATGACTATTATTTTGAGTCTTCTATGTTTCCTTAAAATCATTAGGAATACTGTAGAAGTTTAATTTGAAATTTTTTATATATTTTTTATATATATACGTGTGTAACTATTGTAAACTGAATATTACAATAATAATTAGTGTTATAAGTATAAACACAATTTAAATTGTTAACTAAAAAAAGTTAGTGTTGTTGTAACAATACTCAACAGTAAAAGAAATAAAAAAATGTACGTAGTCATAGATATTTATACGTGGGCAAGGTGAAAAGTTCTCGGCCTGTCACAGAGATGGCGTTACAATTAACAGAAATTTATGTTTCCTGCGTAGCTGCATGTGTCTTTAGTTCATATGAAAACTTTCAACTTGTTCTCTCAAGTAGTTTGTTTGCAAGAATTTTTGTAGTAGACGTCGTGCGTGTTATTTTTTTAAATGGATAAACTTGAATATCGTTAAAATAAAAATTATATAAAATTCTTTGTTTTGGATGGTTTAACCCCTATGGAAATTCATCCGAAGTTGACAAAAGTATACGGGAACTCTGCTCCTTCGATGTCAACCGTTAAAAAGTGGGCAGCTGAATTTAAACGTGGTCGTACGTCCCTTGAAGATGACCCACGTGAAGAACGGCCAAAAACCGTAACCACACCAGAAATCATCGAAAAAGTACATGATATTGTGTTGGATGATAGGCGAATGAAAGTGAGTGAGATAGCTGAGGCTGTGGGGATATCGGAAGAAAGGGTGCGAAACATTTTGCACAAAGAAGTAGAGATGAGAAAGCTCTGCGCAAGATGGGTGCCGCATTTGCTGACTGTCGATCAAAAGCAAATGCGCAAACAACAAGAATCCGACCGAATTTATGCGGTGATTTGTCACCATGGATGAGACAGGGTCCACCACTATACGCCAGAAACGAAACAGCAGTCGAAGCAATGGGTGGAAGCCGGTGGTTCAGCGCCAAAGAAAGCGAAGTCGATCGCATCTACCGGAAAAGTCATGGCTAGTGTGTTCTGGGATACAAAAGGAATCTTGTTAATTAATTACCTTGAAAAAGGCAGAACAATTACAGGCGCATATTACTCTAACCTTCTTGACCAGCTGGATGCCAAAATTCGCAAGAAGAGGCCTGGTTTGAAGAAAAAAAAAATCATTTTTCATCAGGACAACGCACCTGCACACAAGGGTGCGTTGGCGATGGGAAACTTACGGGATTTGGGGTACGATTTGCTCGGCCATCCTCCCCATTCTCCTGATTTGGCACCCTCAGACTTCCATCTATTCCCAAATTTGAAAAAATTTGTTTCTGGAAAGCGATTCACATCCAACGGAAAAGTTGAAAGGCTCGTAGAAAAATATTTTGACAGCCTTCCAGGCTCTCAGTTCCGGGACGGAATATTGATGTAAGAAAAACGCTGGACCAACTGTGCTGAACTCAAGAGAGATTATGTAGAAAAATAAAATCATTTTTTAAATTTAAATCGCAGTCTTTCATTGTCAGGCCGAGAACTTTTCACCTTGCCCACGTATATTTAAAAAAATATATATAAAAAATTCATCAAATAAAAATTTGTATATATAAAATTAATGTATTGCAAGTTAAAAGAAAAAAAACCCGAAACGTCATTGATAAATTGTATGTTTTATTATTCTTTTAGTGGTCGAAAAACCCAAATACAAAGAATAAAATTTATAGTAACTATTATTGATAGTCATATTACCTAAAGATGTAAACTCATCCATTACACATTAAATGTCAGCTTGCTATAACAGTTTAAAGGTATTGGAAAAACAGAATTCAAGTTCACATACCCATAAATAAAGATACTATGTATATATATATTAAGATAAAGATCGAATTATTAATAAAGACTACAAATTATAAACGAGTAATGATTAAAGAATATAGAAGATATAAAATTATGAGAGAACTCACACAAAGACAAATGAGAAAAATAATTTGTTAATTATTCACAATCAGTTCAAGCAACATAAATATAATTAATTCTACCAGGTAACATTGTATCTTATAGAAAAGGATGTATTAATTATGTACGTCATAAAGCAGTGAAAGAAAGGAATACACTCCATAATGGTCTGTACTTTTACTACAGATTGAAACTATCTACAGAGATACATCGAATTCAAAAGATAAAATAATCTGAGTTATTTCGTGGAACTATTAGCCAATCGAATGTTCTAGATAAGTTACGTAGTACTTCATTTTACATGTACAGTTATGAAAAAAGTAATGTCTCTTCCCATTAGTTGTACTACTCTTTCCACAAACTATAGATAAATTCCAAGAATCGTTTTGTTTTTCAGCTTTTTCCATGTATTCCTCCTATTACTACTAATGTTTTTTAATAAAATATTGAAGGAATTGATCTATTGGAATCTAGGTTTGAGAGATATAAATTAATTTTTTATACACACTATAATACAGGCTGTTTCAAAAAGAATATACGTATTTCGAATGCATATATTTATTAAACTTTAAGACATACGAATATGAAACTTTACACACATATTTACGAACCTCTTAAGTTCAGATTAAAGATGTTCAATATGTCCTCAATCAGCGACATGAACAATATCACATCGATACCGAAATTCCTCCAATACTCGGGCAAGCATATCCTTCGTCACTGATGTTATGGCAGTACGGATCTGGTTCTTCAACTCTTCCAGGTACTGTGGGAGTGGTGGTGCATAAACGTTGTCTTTAACGAAACCCCACAGGAAGAAGTCACAGAGTGTCAAATCCGGTGACCGTGGAGCTCAGCTGAGACATGCTAAGTCGCCAGCTCCGTGACGATCAATCCAACGGTTCGGTAGAGTTTCATTCAGATATTCACGCACTTGGCGACTCCAGTGAGGGGGTGCCCCGTCTTGTTGAAAAATAAAGTTGTCTTCGTACAGCCTCGGAAACAACCAGTTTGTAACATAGCGAGATACTGCTGACCGTTAACCGTGTTTCCATCGAAGAGGAATGGGCCGTAAACAGATGATCGGGATATCGCACAAAACACATTGATTTTAGGCGAATCCCGTACATGTTCAATGGCTGCATGTGGGTTCTGTAGACCCCAAATTCGAACATTGTGTTTGTTTACCAGACTACTAGCATGGACAGTCGCTTCATCACTGAACACGATGCGTTGTGTGAAAGTTTTATCATTGTCAATAGCATCACGAATCTCGTCAGGACGCAGAGCTTGTAACAACTGTAACTTGTACGGCTTCATAACCAACCGACGTCTCAAAACACGCCAAATTATTGTTGTAGGCAGTTGTAACTCCCGACTGGCACGATGAGTTGATTTTAAAGGATTACGTTGGATAGCAATTTGAATTCGTGCAACATTTTCTTCAGAAACACGAGAGCAGCCAGGACTCTTTTCTTTACATACACATCCTATATCTACAAACTGTCGACTGTCCACCCATTCTTAGGATTAGTTTGGTAGCTCAACCTGAAACGTCTTTGCACTGTAATCCCGGAATTGCGCTTCGCAAACTCGAGAACACAAAATGATTTCTGCCGCGGAGTATCCATTTTAAACATATGATGGTTACCAAGAAAAACAGAAGGAAACTGACATCTACCGGTTATTAAATAAACTAGATATGTATTCATTTCTCCAATAGCCGAGCCGAGGCGCAGCGATCGATTGTTTGGACAAAATAATACTTTGTAATACGTATATTCTTTTTGAAACACACTGTACATTAAAAAAACTCTTGATGAATATAAGACATTCAATAAATAGCGCTTACGGCTTTTTTATAATTACTGGAATTTGCAACATTATAATGATATTGTATATCTTTATTGCCCAGTTTTAAGTATTTGTTTGAATAATGCAGTTTATGATGTGGTATACAAAAATTAGTTGTACTTCTACTTGTCATTAATGTTGAAAAAAATCTCAGAATACAGCCTCGCCGCGACAACAATTTAGAAATTTGTTCACAACTGCGCAGTTGACAATCTACTTTTACGAGGCGTCTTTGCGTCACTGATACAATGCAAGCTATCTGTAATGGCTGCACGTGTTCGACCCCCATCGGTTCATATCGCTGGTCGCCCGGAAGATTGTTTGACTTTAGTGATCATATTATGAAATGTGAAATTCTTGCCCATGATATGCGAATTTTGATGTGCCCATTTTTAAAATGTATGCAAGTAAAGGGTTTTCCAATAAGGACTTGACAACTTTTTTCAAAATAAAATGCGGACTATTTGAGATATTTCAAAAACTTTATTATCGGGTTGAAGTACAATCAAAACATTTATGAATGGAACTCGACTTCGTTCATATGGCCACTGCGGGCACGTTTGCAGCGGTCGATTCGTTGGACCCAATTTTCGATGACTCAGCCACACAATTCGGCCGAAACGGCTGCTATTTCGCGTTCAATGTTGGCTCTGAGCTCTTTCAACGTTGTCGGCTTGTTGGCATAGACCAATGACTTGACGTAGCCCCAAAGAAAAAAGTCTAGAGGCGTTAAATCGCACGAACGAGGCGGCCAATCGACTGGTCCATTTCTTGAGATAACACGCTCATCAAAGTTACTCTTCAATAAATCGATTGTAACGTGTGCTGTTTGGCTTGTGGCACCGTCCTGCTGAAACCACATGTTGTCCAAGTCCATATCTTCCAATTCGGGCCAAAAATAATCTGTAATCATGGCGCGATAACGATTATCATTCACAGTGACGTGACGATCGTTATCGTCGACGAAAAAATATGGCCCTATGACGCCGCCGGCATGCAAACCGCACCAAACAGTTATTTTTTGTGGATGAAGTGGTGTCTCATGAAGCACATGTGGTTTTTCACCCGACCAATAACGCGTATTTTGCTTATTGACGAACCCATTGAGCCAAAAATGAGCTTCGTCACTGAAAATGATTTTGCGATGAAATTGATCATCTTGGCGCATCTTTTCCAGAGCCCAATCGGAGAACGTACGTCGCTTCAAATGGTCCATCGGCTTCAATTCTTGAGTCAGCTTGATCTTGTATGGGTGTAAACCAAGATCCTTACGCAAAATTCGCCATAAAGTGGTCTGGGCGATGCCCAACTCTTGAGAACGCCGTAGAATTGACTGATTTGGATCATTTGCTACGGACGTTTCAACGGCAGCGATATTTTCGACACTTCGACCAACCCGTTGTCTCACTGGCACGGCAACATCACAGAACGAATATGTAGACTCAAATTTTTGCACTAAACTTGTTACTGCCTGTCTACTAGGGCGAGAATTACGACCGAAAATCGGAGTTAACGCTCTTAAAGTAGCGGTCACCGACTCCAAATTTCTGTAGTAAATTTTTATAATTTGCAGACGTTGTTCGTTCGTGTACTTTACCATGATGAAAATGTTAAGTTTACTGAATAAATTGACAGTGACAGTTCGATGATTAGTGAAAGGGTGCGTTCACAAATTGAATTAAAAGTTGTCAAGTCCCTATTGGAAAACCCTTTATATGGCAAAGAAAGAATACCCAATGTTCAAAATAAACGACGACTTGGGGTATTTGCACGTTACTTTATCTTTTTCTGTGCCCTAAAGATTCGCACTAATTCAGTAAAAGCTCCTCCTATTTTATTCGGCAGTAAGCATGGCAAGATAATACACTCTTAAGAATAAATTTCGTAAATTACAAATTACGAAAAATATAGAATTAAGTTTGTTGGACAAGTCATTTGTTAATTCCTCTTGGTTTGAAGGAATATTTGAAGCGTACTTTCAAGTTGTAGACACTTTGTATGGCAGTGGATTGTTTTACCACTGTGCACGCATGTAAGATTGTTGTATTGTTATTATGTATAAAAGAAAAATCACAACTGTTTACGAATTATTTCATTCGAAGCTTTTAACAATGAACTAGTCAAAGAAGGTAAAAGAAAACTCTTTACCACATCAATGTTTGTATTCTGTATACGTATTTCGATAACTAAGATGTCATCATCAGCAGATAATTAATCATCGTGTCGCATCTAGATTCTGGTAAAAATTCATACCGAATATACAAATACACGAAAAAGGATTTTCAAATGTTTTCAGTATGTGTTTGGATTTTTAGCGGTATTTTAGTGCGGAGTTTTACCGCGGAGTCTGGTGTGACACTAAGATTAATTATCTGTTGATTACAACAACTTAATTGTCGAAATATTTATACGGAGTATGAACATATATGTATGGTAGGGATTTCATTTGCGGCGGCTGTATGTCGTCGATAACTTCACGAATTTCATCTTTGAGGTCTTGAATCGATTGTGGGCTATTGGCATAGATCTTATTTTTCACGTAGCCCCAAAGAAGAAATCTAAATGTGTTAAATCACAAGATCTCGGTGGCCAATTGTGAACGCCTCTTCGAGAAATCACACAGTCAGGAAACTTTTCACGTAAAAGAGCGATTGTATCCTTACTTGTGTGGCACATAGGGCCGTCTTGTTAAAAATAAACATCATCCACATCAATATCTTCCAATTCCGGCCATACAAAATCATTAAGGTCCGATGGCCTGGTCAGACCAAAAACCGCACTAAACAGTCACACCTTGCGGTTGGAGAGGCTTTTCGACAATAATTCTTGGGTTTTCAGAGCCCCAAATGTGACAATTCTGCTTGTTAACATAGCCTCCGAGGTGAAAATGGGCCACATCACTCAAGATGATTTTTCGATGAAATTCCGGATCAGCTTGATGCATTTCAAGGACCCAATCAGGAAAGACACGACGTTGTTGATGGTCGATAGGCGTGAGTTCTTGTGTTAACTGAATTTTAAAAGCCTTAAGACCTAAGTCTTTATTCAAAATACGGTGTCGTTTGTGGAATGCCCAATTCCAAAGAACGATAAGAAATGGAAAAACTTGGGTTCTCCTCAACACTATGGATTACAACAGCAATATTCTCAGTTGTTCTTGAGCAACGTGCACGAGTTCGATTCTTCACATTACTAACTTGTCCCAACGGCTCAAATTTTTTCACCTGTTTCACAACTGCTGGCCGAGAAGGTGCTTCACGACGACGCAAAAATGCTTTAGTTTTGCGAACTGCGGCCGAGAAATTTTCACCATTTTTGTAGTGGATTTTAATAATGTCAGTGAAGAACACAATTAGCAAAGACACGACGTTGTTGATGGTCGGTAGGCGCGAGTTCTTGTGTTAACTGAACTTTAAAAGCCCTAGGACCTAAATCCTTATGCAAAATACGGCTTAGTGTCGTTTGTGGAATGCTCAATTCCAAAGATCGACAAGAAATGTATAAACCTGGGTTTTCCTCAACATTATGGGCTACAACAACAATATTTTCAGTTGTTCTTGATCGACGTGCACAAATTCATTTCTTCACATCATTAACTTGTCCCGACAGCTCAAATTTTTCCACCAGTTTCCCAATTGCTGGCCGAGAAGGTAGTTTACGATGACCCAAAAATGCTTTAGTTTTGTGAACTGTGACCGCGACATTTTCACCATTTTTGTAGTGAATTTTACTAATTTCGATGCGTTGTTGAAGTACATATATATCGTTCCATTTTACTAATGGCATAGTTTTTACTTGTCATCTGTCAAGTAGCTACAGGTTGAGTCATGACAACTGTTAAAATGGCGGGCTATTGAAAATGAAATGTCTTACTGTAACACCTTTTACAAAGAATAAAACCTTACAATAAAAATGTATATAAATTGAACGAAATGTAAAAACAAACATAATTTTATAATTAATAAAGTAATGTCTTTAATATAAATCTTATATGCTGCAATAAATTATAAAAATGAAAAAATTTAATCTGAAAAATTATACAGAGTGAACCGTTAACATCATTTATATGTATGTATGTTTCACGATATATAATTATCAAAATTAATATTCGAAACTTTGAATTAATTTATAGTATATTAAGTACTGACTTACTTAGTTTTTTCGAACCATTGCCAGTCTTTTTTCAGTAATGGCAACTTGTCCAAAATGGTAACATAAAATGTCGACAGTTTAGTCTTTTACGAGAAGTATTCCAGTATTCTGGAGTCCCCAAAATATCGTGGTTATTACCCTTACAACTGAAGGAAATGTCTTGACGTTCTTTGGTGGAGCTGTTACGACGTTTTCACTGCTGAGATTGTCGTTTCGATTCTGACATATAAGTAGTAAGGGAGCCAAGATTCATCGATCGTAACAAAGTGGCGCAAAAATTCTATTGAGTTGATGTTAAAGCTTCAAATTGTCGTTGACTTTCGAATTTTTTTAATACCTTCAGTACTGTGTTTCCAACTGTGTAAAATAAGAAATTGCCTTAACTTTAAAATTTAAAAGGAATCTTCATCCAAAGAGCCATTTCTTTAGATTTGGGGAGAGGTAGCAATCGCTGGTAGTCAAATCCAATGAATATGGTACATGTATAAGCACTCTGAAGCGTAGGTCACCGTGTTTACAACCACTACCCGTGTGCAAGCCCATTATTGTGGTGAAAGAGCAGTTTATTTTTGGCGAAATGTGGTCCCTTACCTTAAATTTGAATATCACCCTTCAATTCGTCCAGTAGTGAAGTGTAATGCTTCTTTGGTGAAGGGTGTCTTGCTCTCTTGATAGCCAATGAGCACCACACCTTGGGCATTTCATAAAACTAATTATAACTTTTCCTGCAGATTGAACTGTTTTCGCTTTCTTTAACGCATTTTTCCTGCTCTTTACGTTTGGATTGCTGCCTCCACTTGTGTGTAATGGTGAATTCATGTGCCATCTACTGTAATAAAACGTCGAAGAAATTCAGCAGAATCGCGTTTAAATATGTCCAAACGCTCTTGAGAAGTGTTCATTCAAATGTGTTTATTGTTGCTTGCATTCATTGAGCCGAGAGCTTTTTCCTACATAAAACATGTATAAAATGTAGTGAGCTCGGTCTATAGAGATCATTACAACGTCAGTAAGATTACGTACCTTCAGTTTTTGACTAATACGATATAGCCAGTTTCCGAATAGGATGCAACTAATACAGTAAAACGGAGCCCTCGGTTACGGTGTGGATTTGAAAAAGTCCCGATCTACACTGAACTTGTCACAACGTGCGACAATCGGCTGGACCTTATTGCAGAAGTTTAGTTGTGCATTTTGTAAACTTATTCATTATGTGGTTAATTGCAGACTACAATATTATAATATTGAATTTGCTTTTATACCCAAGCTTAGATTTCTGTAAACAAAAGGACATACGCGTTTTAAAATAAATGCGGAATCATTAGTAAAAATTAATTGTAAACGAGTAATATGATAAAATAAATGATGTAAAGCACAAAATGGGACACGCAGAGCTAAACGACAAACGAGCTCTAAAAATAGCTAGTTATTCAATCCAAACAGAAATATAATCAACTCTATCAGGCAACGTTATATACTATAGAAAAATATATATTTACAAAATTGCTCGTACACACGGTGAATATAATCAAATCTGAACACATTATGATAGAGCATATGTACTTACTTTCTTTTAACAACATTAAAAAACTCTAAAAAACCTCTAATAACAATATGAAAACTGTTATTATTATACAACTACAAAAGAATTGCTAAACATTCTAACATTGAACTTCATTTTTATAAGATGTTTCTCTATTGCAAGTCCCATAAATTTAGGATTCGGTAAATCCTCTCCATAATATCGCGTAATGATGAAAAATAAACATTCAATGCTATTCCAAAGATGCCGCGCCATGTCGATGGGCTCAGTTATTCATTAGCAGTGAGAGTGTAAAGTGCTTGCGATGGCGTCGTGGTCACGATGAAATGAGATAGGGCAGTTTTGCGTTATAATTCCGTGCGTGGTTTAAACATAGACCAGTGCTTCGAAGAAATGACTCTTGCACTAGGTGATGTTTGTCCACATCGCACAACGATGTTCAGGTGGTATAGAGAATTCCAAAGGGGAAATTTAACTGTGGAGTATGCTGAGAGGCCGGGAAGGCCACGAACGTCAGTTATGGAGGAAAACGTTACTACTGTGAGGAAAATGCTTGGCGAGGACAGGCGAGTGACCTACCGACAGATAGAGGGTACTTCAGGCCTAAATGCATCAGCAATTCGTTCGATTCTGCATGATCATTCGCACGTGAAGAAACTTTGTTCTCTCTGGGTGCCGCATCGACTGACTGAAGAGCAGATGACACGACGTGTGACTCGGTGCCGGGAGATGCTAAAAAAGTTTAATAAGGGACAATCTCGGAATACAAAAACATCGTGACAGGTGACGAGACTTGGCTATACTGCTACGATGTGATGACCAAAGGTCAAAACAAAGTTTGGGTCTTTGATGATGAGGACACACCCGTAGTTGTCAGAAAATCCCGATCTGTAAAGAAGAAAATGATAGCTGTATTTTTCAAATCGAGTGGAATTGTGGAACGCGTCGTTTTGGACACACAGAAGACAGTCACAGCTAAGTGGTATACTGAACAGTGCCTGCCTAAAGTCATTGGATCTATGAAAAACCTGCGGTCAAAGTCAAGAATGGACACCTGGTTCCTCCATCAGGATAATGCTCCAGCTCACCGCGCCAATGCCTGCACCGAATATTTGACCACGACAGGATTGAAACTTTTCGATCACCCTCCCTACAGTCCAGATCTTGCTCCTTGCGACTTTGCACTGTTCCCGCATGTGAAAATGAAGCTAAAAGGGAGGCGGTTTTCCAGTGATGAGGACCTTCTGCGGGCTTGGGACAATGAGTGTGCTTTATTCCCTAGTGAAACTTGACGGAACTGGTTTAAAGATTGGTTTCGGAGGATGGAGAGGTATATTGAGTGTAGAGGAAATTACTTTGAAAAAATTAAATAAACGAAGCTGTAGTGCAAAACTTTCCTAGTACTCTTTGTATGATATAGCCAGTTTCCGGTTAGGGAACAATTACACAGTGAAGCAGAGCTCTAGGCTACAGTGTTGATTTGAAAAGGTCCCGACCTATTTCAACACATCACGTACCTTCAGTTAACGATCTTTTAATACGGTATTGTAAGTTTTTGTAACGATTTTGTGAGCCATGGTTGTTTTTGGGCGTCTCGAGCGTTAATTGTCTATTTGAGAGTAGAATGTACAACCAGGTTTAACTTCAATGACCCACATTTTCACCGTCGAAGACGAATAGAGAAGTTCATTTATTCGATGTTAGTATATTTGATAAATACTTTTGTAGTGTAAATAATAATAATTTTTTTATTATGCTTAGAGGTTTTTAGAGTTTTTTAACGTTATTAAATGGAAGTAAATATACTTTATCATAGCCGGATGTTCAAATTTGATGGTATTCAACAATCACTGGGTGTACGAACACTTATGTGACTGACTGTATGTTAATTGAAACAGTGTAAGATGATGAAAGAGTATTCCATAACGGTCTATAACTTTTACTTAAAGATTGTAACATTGAATGGAACTCAAAAAATAAATTAACTAAAAATATTCCTGGAACTAAAAATATTCGTGGAACTATTAAGTAATTGAATATTTTTTCAAAATAAGTTAGACAGTACCCTATTACATACAATATGGGTGTTTATATTTTAGCTTAAAACTCTTACTTTTTAAGGTTTTTATAAAACGCTTAAGCTTTACGTTTCAATTTGTTGCGTTGCATTTTATATACTGCTAGAAACGTCGAAGTTGCTAGAGCTATTATGGCTACAAACTAGTTTAAAAAGAAAAGTTATTAAAGAGTTAATTGCTTTTGTTAAGATTTTTTCATTAATCTTTCATGTTATTACAAGAATATTTCTTTCTTTTATGT
Organism: Dermolepida albohirtum; assembly: GCA_031893035.1. Classification (NCBI taxonomy): domain Eukaryota; kingdom Metazoa; phylum Arthropoda; class Insecta; order Coleoptera; family Scarabaeidae; genus Dermolepida; species Dermolepida albohirtum. Next base: position 500,547 of record JAVIWB010004008.1, on the reverse strand, counting down.
CTTACCTGATAACTTATAAATTATAGCGTCTTAAATACCCTTTATAATTACTCAATTTATTGCCTTTTTATTGTCTTTTGATGTAATAAAATAAATAAATTGGACCCTTTCCGTAATTGTTATAATTTTTATAGATGCTGGCTTATATTTTATTGTCGTAATTTAATTTGATATGCGATTCCTATTTAATCCATTTTGATCTATCATATACAGGCCGATTCGAGTATGTAGATACGATTTTAATTGGCTATATTTTATCTTTAAATTCTGTACATTACATTTAATTATAAAAATTGTGTCCCAAAATTAACGCAAGATTTGAATTAAATAGAAAACACAGTTTTTAGTCTTTTGATTGTTATTTTTTTATTGAATCATAAAGTACATAGGATAGGGTTATTTATGGAATAACACATCGTGCAAATGGCCTCCACGGCTTTGCATGCACATACGCACTCGTTTGTCGAAATTTTCCATGACCATTATGCATAAATGTTGCTGAATTTCGTTGATGCAGCGTTGAATCTCCTCCTTTAATGGACGGGTGGTTGTGGGCTTGTTGACATAGACCTGTGATTTCAAATAACTCCATAAAAAGAAATCTAATGGTGTTAAATCACACGATCTAGGGGGTCAATTCTGATCACTGAAACGAGAGGGTACACGACCTGGAAATGTCTCATGCAGTAATTGAATTGTTTCACGGGCTGTATGGCATGTGGCACCGTCTTGTTGAAACCACATATTGGCTACATCGATATCATCCAATTTCGGCATAAAGAACTGTGTTATCATGTCGCGATATCGAGCACCAGTAACAGTCACTGCTTGACCAGGCCCATTTTTTAAAAAGTATGGTCCAATTATGCCTCCAGCCCAAAATCCACACCAAACAGTGACACGTGGATGCATTTGTTTTTCGACAATCGCATGTGGGTTCTCAGAACCCCAAAAGCGGCAATTTTGGCGATTAACAAAGCCATCAAGATGAAAATGCGCTTCATCGCTTAGGATGACTTTGCTCGAAAAATCAGCATCCATTTGTTGATGTTCAATAATGCATTGAACGAACTCTCTTCGCTGTGCATGGTCATTAGGCTTCAGTTGTTGTGTTAATTGAATTTTGTAAGCATGGAGACACAGATCTTTAGTGAGTATACGCTGTAGAGAGTTTCTTGAAATTTTCACTTCTTGTCCACGACACTGAATTGAGGTTCCTGGATTGCCAACGACACTCTCACGCACTGCTTCGATATTGATATTTGAACGGCTTGTTTTTGGACGACCAGTGTGTTTGGCGTCTCCAACAGATCCAGTCTCCCTGGATTTTTCAATTAATCTCTTCACAGTTGACGAAGTTAAAACACTATTCCGACCATATTTTGTATGAAATTTTCGAACTGCGGCCGGCCGTCAAGCTTTCATTATTTTTGAAATATTATTCAATAATGAAGACACGTTGTTCTATCTTGTAAAGCTCCATTTTTACTAACTCTAAACTGTCAGCTGTCGAATTGTCTTTTTTAGCATTGCTAACACTTTACTGCACAAATGGCGACAAATTCAAATCTTGCGTTAATTTTGGGACACCTATTATATGAATTAAAGTTTTGTTCAATGTGTTTTCTTTCGATTGCACGGATAATGACTAGACGATGAAGAATACGCGTCACTGAGTTCATCGCAGCTGTGATGCGATTTCTTAGGTCATTCAAGTTTGTATAATAACTGGCAGGTAAACTGCATTTTTCACGAATCCTTCTAGGAAATAATCACAAGGTACCAAATCAGGAGACCTCGGTTGCCAGAACTGAAGTGCCTGAAGTCGTCATTCCCATGCAACCTATCCATCATTTAGGTAAAGATTTATTCAAGAAACTATTGGGTACCAATAGACTAGATCTCCGTCTTAGTGGAAGATATAATTTTCCGAATTTTTATTTATTCGAGGAACAAGCCAGTTTTGCAGTGTTCTAAGACGCGTTATTCCAATTTTTTTTCATAAAAAAAGAAAGTTTTGCAAATCTTTGTTAGCGATATGGCACAGAACATATTTACTTTCGGGTTTTTTCCTCTCATGTTCTAAGATAATTTTGATGGAGTCTGAGGTTGATTAACTTGATCACTTAAGGTTGATATATGACCCGTTTCCACATTAATTTTCGTGAGCGAATATACAGTGTGCGATTTGGCCTTCGACTGTACAGATCGTGTGCGGAATATGTTTCGTACTGTATTTTTACCGTAGTTTTCCAGGTGCGACACTGTTTAATTATCTGATGATGATGACAACTTAGTTGTCGAAATACGTATACAGTACACGAAAATTAATATGGAGAGGGGTTATATATCAACCTTCAGTGATTAAATCTCATGTTCTAGTATTACAGGGGAATTTTGAAACATTTTGTAAGATATGTTACTCCAATAATTTTTTTTTCGTAATAATAGAAATGGTTGTAAATCTTTGTTGGCGATACGGCACAGAATACATTAACTTTCAAGTTTTCCCTTTCATGTTCCAGTATTACACGGGAATTTTGTAACTTTCATCTACGAACATTGTGCCTGTTGAATTTCCCATTTAGCTAACATGTCTCCCCATCGTTAAAATAAGACGAGGCAGATACAATTAATCTTCCATGTTTTGGAGAATACAGTCACAAAATTCTACATGCTTTACCTTGTGTCGTTTGTGTAAAAAGCCTGTTCCAATTTCAGGTGGTATGTTTTGTGCATTAACAGGCACCTGAACACACACGTTGTTTGTGGTGGTCCAAGTTACTTACTTACTCTCTAAGTTGATTTTATTGGACCACACTCAAAACTTACTTGAACATGTTTCACGCCCTTTTCCGATGCGCGCGGTCAGCTTGGTCTTGTACCCTTACATAGAGAACCGATTTCATCAAATTGTTTATTCCAACAATAAATGCTTTTGTTATTGGAGGTACAACATTAAATTTACAATTAAATGAACGCAGCGCCGCAGTCACACTCTTACTGAATTTGCGATTGCAGAAAATCTTGGATCGCGTAGCAGCCATCTTGTTTACTATTAAAACAACTATGCTATATTAGAGTACTTTGGCGGTAGTATTAGAAAGTTTACAGCATAATCTTTCAAATGTATTCGACAGAATTCAAATATAGCATATAGTCCAGGAAATGTAGCCAATTGAAATTGTGTCCATCTTTATGAATCATACTGTATTGTTATAAACTTAATGTACATAACCACATTACACGATGGTTGTTAATTGTAGAACTTCCGATTTTAAATGCGTTTAAAAATTTGTCGAAAGAAAAATTCAGAAACTTTTTTCCTTGAAGCATGAAATTTATTTACAGAGGAAGAACAAGCCCCTGCAGATCTATCAAAACCAATAGTATTCAAAGCTAAATCGAAGCTCGACAAAGAGCAGAAAGAAACCGAAAGTAGAGGAAGTAAAAGAAGTTCCGATAGTCAATCAAAATCGAAAAAAGCAAAAATATCTTTGCTCTCTTTCGATCAAGAAGAAGAAGACGAAGATTAAGTCATTTTGTCTATAGTTTAACCTAAGTAAGTAGTATTTTCTTTTATATATAAAATATCTGTACTTATTTACACAATTTCTTTTTCGGACATTCATTTCCAATTAATCCAGCTTAAGTTGGTAGTATAAATAAGTTAAATAACACCGTTGGCAGATTAAGTTATGTTCCTTTGATATATTAATGTTTCAGTTAAGAAAATAAAAAGTTAATAATAAAAACCATTGTGGATTATATCATTTAGGTACACTTAAAAAGTAGGATACTTACGAATAATTATTTGAAAACAATTTCTCTGGCAACCATCCTGCTGGAATGTTTTGCATATTGTCAGGATTAATAATTTGTTTCAGGGAGGACATTATCTCGTTTATTAATAGCTCTATGTACTGCTACCTAAATTGTAATCAAAGATAAAAAGACCTATTGAGTAAGTGTATAAAACGAGAAGAAACTCAAAAAAAATGTAAACAAAATTTCAGGCAATTTAAACCGTGCCGGAGATTAGAACCAAATCGAACTTGAAATTGTCTTCGATTTACTAAATGTGGATTTTCAATAGACCTATGATGCCTATTGAACATTTCAGAATTGGTAAATCATGTTTCATCTGCCTACGGTATTTTCCTAGGAAAATTAGCATCATCTTCATATTTTTGTAGATATCACGTGCTAAATTGTAATCTACTATAATAGTCGTTTTTGTTTAAACCTTGTACAATTATTGGTTTGTAAAGATGGTATTTGTTTTTCTTCAAGGTTTTGTAAATAGTACATTTTGGAATTCCAATGTTTCGAATTGACGTACTTAGATTGTTTGTAATATTTTGCAAAATGTTATTACTCTTTTTTCTTTGTGTTGAAAGTTTAGAAAATTGCTGACTATCCTTCTAAAAATTTACCTGTGTTTACTGTCCTTCCGTGTAAGTAGTTCCGGAATTTCCATTTGTTTTAAAATATACTTCCAACATATCAACTTTTTCTTCATTTGAATCTTGACATGTATGCATTATCAATACCTTTTAATCTTAATATTTAACAGTAATTACATGTCAATAACTACGAGTACACGAGGCTTTAATTAACTATTCTCTGTATCACTAATTGTATTTTGACAGTTTATCATTTTGTTTAAAACTGACTTTTAATTTCATGCCTTACTAATTTTACTGGGAATTCTGTTTTTTGTCAATATGCATAGTCTATTGCAGAGAAAACCGAACTTTTTTAAAATAGTAATTCTTAGTGACGCGATCTATTAAAAAAATATGCGTCGGTAAGGTAGATCTTTCACCAATGTTATGTCAAATTATCATGACATTTGCGTCATTAGAAGCAGAGAAATTGCGCATAGTGTAACAGTGCGTATTTAGCATTGGTCGAAAAATGAATTTTGAACAAAGAGCAAATATCAAGCTCTATTTTAAACTCGGTAAATTGTTTACTGAAACATTTAATTTTATAAAATAAGTATATGGTGGTACGTGTTTATTACGTACGAATGTGTATAACTGGTATAAACGAGAAAGACGGTCGTACGGACATAAATGACGACGAACATCCTGGTGCAAAAAAAATCTGTTGTTTCGGACAGTAACATCAAACATGTACGTGAATTTATCAAAAATGAGCCGAAGTGCTCATTGCGATGCGTGAGAATGGAATTAAATATTTCAAAAGATTTAATTCATGGCTTTTTGACACAGCTTTTGGGATTGAGGAAGATTTGTGAAAGGTTTGTACCAGACAAGCTAATTGAATTCAACGTTGTACAGACTTGATTAAAAAATCAAAAAACGGCGAAAACTTCATGTATTCTATTGTAACTGGCGATGAGACGTGGTGTTTTTAATATGATCCCGAGATCAAGCGTCAAAGCTCTGCATAGAAACATCCAAGCGAAGAAATATCGAAAAAAGGTCGTTTGGAGAAGTCAAAAGTGAAGACAATGTTGATTTGTTTTAATGATTCGAAACGCATATTGCGCAAAGAGTATATACCAACAAGTCAAACAGTCAATATCGTATATTATCTTGGTGTTATGAAGCGTCTTTTGGCGCATATTCGTCGTGTGCGCCCTCAATATCGTGAAAATGGTAGCTGGCGTTTTTTACATGATAATGCACCATCTCATAGCTCGACGCTCATCACTAGTTTTTTAACTACAAATGGCATTTTAACCATCAACCGTTCACAGAATTTGGCCCCCTATGATTTCTATCTATTCTCCAAACTACATTTGCTGATGAAAGAACAGCGTTATACCGACGTCAAAGCCATTACAAAGGCGTCGACAGCGATCTTAAAGGACATCTCTAAAGATGAACTTAAAAATTGATTCGATTGATCGTGCAAAACGTCGTATCGAAGCCGAAGGCGACTAGTTTTAATAAAAGAAATGAATTTTATCAAAGTAGTAAGCTTTTGTTTTTATTTTAAAAAAGTTCGGTTTTCTCTGCGATAGACTGTGTATATCTGGTTTTTTATTTTACAGAATTACTTAGCATTCGCATTTCGCTTTCATTTCTTACTGGTGTTATGTTATACATCGTTGAAAAACTCTTTTTAAAAATTATGTAAAGAAAATCCAATATGGCCGTCTTCGAAAAATAAAAGATAATAATAACTTGAAAATAATTGACAGTCGATGGTTCCTGTCTACATAAAAAAAATTGTCAAAAAAAAATTATTCAACATTTTAATCTTTAGAAGAGGTCACGTAAGTGTTATCTGAATTATTAAGCAAAATCAAAATCGGCAAATTCTGAAATTAAATAGAATTTGCGGCGAGTATTGAATTCTACAAGACATTCCCAATTTAATCGTTGCTTTTTGTCTTCTAATAACCGAAATACCAATGGTGAGCATCGAAATGTGGACACGCGATGCCGTATATTCCGTTAGTATTTTAACCTTTTGTTAGGGAACTTATATCATTTCCGAATTAAAGAAAATTGCGACTATTATTTTTTAAGTAATTGGAAATAACATGGTGGTTTCTTCTTGGTTTTTTGTGAATAACTATTGTTACTCTTTAATTCTTAAAATGTTTACTTTGAGTTTGTAATATAATGAAGAAGCAAAGTTTCATTAACCCGTATAAATGGTTAGGATACATATCATTGGATGGTCACGATCTTGTACGTTTCTGGACCGAATTTAATAAATGCGACAATGACTTTGTTAATAGCTTAGGAAAATTTAATTTTTATTACAAAGTGTTGCCTTCGGTCGGTTGATATTGCCTACAATATTTAGAGTTTGATTACTAGAAATAATATACACTTTGAAAAATTTCTGGGGTTGTTCTTTCTTTTAATGCTTTAGATCAACGTTTCTCAACCTTTGGATCGTACCGAATTTTTTGTGGATCTCGAAATAATAGAGAAACTAGGTAAATATTAGAAGCTTATTCTGGGCTTCCAGGCTGGAACCGCGTCACTGGTATAACTCTGGTAACAGTTTCAGCGCAGCAAACAGTAGCAGTAGTTCAGTCCTTAAGATGTCCCATACGAGTGGGTACGGAACGTCGGCAGTTATACCAGTGACGCGGTTCCAGCCCGAAAGCCCAGAAGAAGATTAGAAGCTTATATTTATCTTCGACAGATGAAACATTTGCACTTTGTTAGATCGCGAAGTATATTTGGATTCGATACCAGTACCAAATTTATTGAGTCGCTGTGTAAAAAAGTTAGACTAGGTTATTCATCAGATTTGAAATCCAGATCATCACACGTTCAAAGTATTCATTATAGAGATAAACTGTTGTCCCCGATGCATATTAATCAAAACTTCAGTTTTGGCTATCTTCTTTAAAATATCTGATTTATGCGGGTACCTGTACTATTTATTTTCCATTATTTTTTATATATGTATAAACCAAATAGCACCTTTTTGTCCAAGGGATGCTAATAATTGGATCTCATATAAAATCATCTTTGTATACAGATACAGTGACTGTTTATTCAAAAATATGTCTTTATTTATCTGATTTTTGCCTTTTCACTTTACTTTAGCTTTTCGATCTAATATTTTAATTAAATTCTTTTCTCAACGAATTCATTTTTATTTAATTAATTCTTGAGACTGTCTTGTAGTTCTTCTATTGTATTCTCATATAGTGTCCGCCTTGTCTTCGTTATAGCAGTGTTCTGTTTTCGATTATGTCTTTCTCCATTACACATATAAGATTATAAAAGAAATTCCTGATGACAGAACGGAATAAAAAATGATTTCAAATATAAATGTCTTATGTTTCATATGAAATAACATTTTCTTTAAATCAATTTGTATCAAGGGAATAGAATAAATTGAAAATAAAAATAAATTTGTTAAAAAAATATCGGGTGTCCCAAAGAGCGTCTAAATAGTCCCCAGATTATTTAAATTATTTGGATTTAGTTCTCGTATTTTGTATGTCTTATTTTAAATTTGAACAGAAAATATATTTTTTGCAAAAAAATGTTATACCTTCGAACCATTTTCGAATCATAACTGTTTCTTTCAATTTTCTGATTTTTTGAGAAATGAAATTCATACAGGGATTACGAAGTCGCAATCATTGATGTAAAGGAAGTTGTTCTTTAGAACTTTTTCTATAATTTTCGCTGAAAGAGAGACGAAAGTGCGCTTTTAGATTTTCTTTGATTTTATTAGATCTCGAAGTACTTATTTGTGTTCGGTACTAGTACAAATAAATTTATTGGGTTGCTGTTTACAAGGATGGTATGATAAATACCTGTGTTAAGGAATACAACGCAATTGTATTGCATTTAGTAAATTTATTATTTCGATATAATCTCTTCGTAGCTTTATACACTTAGTCCAGCGACGGTACAACCTCTTTAAGCTATCCAAATTATAATTTATCGAACTCTGCAAAACAGGCCTATGTTTCGGTAATGATCTCTTTGTTTGACGTGAACCGCTTTCCGCTAAGCCGTCTTTTTGAGTTTGGAAGAAGACACAGGGGCGTAAATTTCGCGAATATTGTGGATGAGGCATCAATTCCTACCGTAAATAGATTAGTTTTGCTGTCGCAGTTATTGATGAGAGGACAGGGGCATTTTCATGATGGTAAAAAATTTTTTCTTCTTAGATTTTTTCTCTTTAGCTCAGCGTCGAATCGGTCCACTAAATCAGCATAGTACCGTCCCGTGATTGTCCTTCCCTTCTCCAAATAATAAATCAAGATTATGCTTTGCGAATTTCAAAATATCATCGCCATAGCTTTTCCATCTTCGCCTTCTTTGGAGCACGTTCACCGGAAAAGACCCATTGTGCGACTTTTGGTTTCTGACGCGTAGTCATGTATCCATGTCGTATTTACAGTCATATAAAGCCACGGAAAGTCACTCGTATTGCGTTTAAACATGTCCAAACATTGGTTTGACGTTACGCGCGATTCGATTTTTGATTAATCGTCAGCCAATAGCTTTCTCGTATTCAATTTTTCGTGAAGGATGTTTTGAACACGTTTAGTTGAGATATTTGCCATATTAACAATCTCTACCAGCTTCACCCGACGATCTGTTAACACAATGTCGTGAACTTGTTGATCCTATCATTCGTAGTCATCTTAACGAGACGGCCTGGCCGCTCCTCATGAAAGACGGATGTTCAGACACATTTAAATTCATTAAACAAGTATCTGGTGATAGTCATCAAAGAAACATAGTCCTTATGAACTGCATCCAACTTCTCTTTGATTTCTCCACACGTTTTCCCATCAAAAAAATTAATCTAATTACTGACCGATATTGTTCTTTCTCTATGATTCTACAGACATATAAACTCCCCCATTTTCAACAGCTCTCAAAACAAAATGTTGACAGACGTCAACTAAAGAATAGTACCCATAGTCAGTAATGCAAATTTTGACACACAATTCAATCTGCCTCTAAACATGCCTACTTCACATATTATCCTCGCCAAAGGTTGAGAAACGCTGGCCTAGGTTATTAATCAGTTTTGAAAACCAGATCACACACTTTCAAATCAATAGAGGCACCAACTGTTACCCCTAATATTTGATGCATATTAATCAAAACCAGTTTTGTCTATCTTCTTTAAAATATCGCGGTTACCTGGAGGATTTATTTTACTTTTTTTTATTTTACTTTTTACTTAGTATCCTTTTGTCCAGGAGATAATAATTGAATCCCACCTAAAATCTTGTATGTAGAAACAATGGCTGCTTGCCCAAAAATATCTCTTTATTTAACTGATTTTTTGCCTTTTTTACTTTATTTTAGCTTTTCAATGTAATATTTTGATTAAATCCTGTTTTGAATGAATTTTTATTTAATTGATTCTTGGGACTGCTTTGCAGTTCTTCTATTGTGTTCTCATATATTATTGCCCGCTTTGTCTTCGTTATAGAAGTGTTCTGCAATTGATTATCTCCTTTTCCATTACACATATAAGATTGTAAACGAAATTCCTGGAGAAGGAACGGAATAAAAAGTGTTTCCAAATAAAAATATTTTATTTTTCATATGAAATAAAGCTTTCGTTAAAGCAATTTATATCAAGATGATATAGTAAGTCGAAAAAAAATAAATAAATTTGAGAAAAAAGTAATGGGTGTCCCTCAGGGTGTCTAAATAGCCCCAGATTATGCAAATTATTTGGATTTAATTCACGTATTTTGTATGTCCTATTTTAAATTTTAACAGAAACAACATTTTTTGCAAAAAATATGTTATACAATCGAGTTTTTTTCGAATCACAACTGCTCCAATCAATTTTGTGATTTTTTTAAGACATGCATTGGGGATTGAAGTTCATGTAATGATTACGAAATCGGAATCATTGATGCAAAGGAAGTCGTTCTTTACAACTTTTTCTATAATTTTCCCTAAAAGACGGACGAAAGTGTGCTTTTAGAATTTCTCCGAAAGATTCCCGATTTTCGTTGCTCATCGTCTGGGGGTAAAATGGAAAATTACAGTAAAAATATTGTCAAAAAAAGCGCGGTGCCTACGTAAATAGAATGTAAAAAGTTTTTCGCTTTTTCCCACACGTCGGCAATTATTTTATTATCAACCATATTAGAAAGTGACGGAACACGGGCAAGTCATCGTGGAAACGTTGAGAAAAAGTTATTAGATATAGAGTACGTATATACATGAACAAAATGAGGTTTGGACTCAACCACTTTTAGAAAGGGGGGTGTCCGTTAGCTGTATGGTGTATCGTTTGTATGGTTCAGGCGCGGTGAGTAAAATTTCATGCGATCTAGAGGCAGCAGGCTATCACACGGAGGTTCTCGACGCTCGGGCTCTGGACTTTTACCATTTCACACGTTAATAGTCTCTTTGATAGGAGAAGCGTCTGTCCAAAGTATTCTTTGAATTAAAGTATAATATTATTTATATTTAAAACGGTAATAGAAAATATTTACCGCAAAACTGTATTTTTCGGAAATAAATTAAAACCCATTTACGGAACGCAGTGACAACGAATATAATTCCAAGAAATCGTATTTCGTAACAGATACAATAGATATCAAGCGGATACTTTTAAATTATAATATATTTATCGGGGGTGTAAAGTAATCCCGCTGGCGGGAATTCAAATTTAAATTTTAAAACGGGTCCTACCAACGTTTAAAACTACTAAAAACTATAAATTTTTAAAAGGGATTTAGGCAGAATCAATATATATCTTAATTGTTATAAATTTATATTACCGCTTACGTAACGAAAAAATTTTTAAGACATCGCGGAATGGTGTGGCTACGTCACTATTTTGGTCACGTGACGTACCGTTAGACGCCATATTGGCAGTTTCGTACAGCGCCGAGGGTTACTGTTGTGTGTGTCCGGGGTTTTTTTCCCGTGTTTATCAGACAATGTGTATATTAATTGTGTTTTAATCGTTGTTCAATACAATTATATTTTGTGATCTGTAGAAGATACATGTGTCGGCTCTTTTGAATATCGCGGACCGCGTTTTACTTCGGGTATTTACGATTGACATAGCCTACTATTGGTGTTGTGCAGCTGTTTAATGTCTTCTTGAAGGGATATCTCAAAATATTGGCGGGAATCGCCGATATGATCTGATTACTGGTAATTTAGGACAAAAATCTTTGTGTTAAATACATTGCCTTTTTAAGGTTAATTAATCAGGGAATAATTTGTTACTAAAGTTAAACCTAAACCACATCCTTTACGCTCATGTTGGTAGTACTGCAAATTGTTATCATTTTCACTATATGGAGGGGTTCAAAATTCTATGGAAAGCTTTTCCAATTCCAAACAATAATGTTTTATGTCATTTTGTTACTCATTTCTTCCACAAACTTTAAAACTCCTTTAATTTGAAAGGATTTATTACTGCTTAATTACTATAATTAATTTGATACCCCACAGTTGTTAATAAAACAAGAACCTTTTCTCATTATTTTAAAACAAAAGATATTATTAAGAAAGGTGTATTTACTTCATAAATGTGTTTTAATTTTGACAGGATTACACTTTGCTATGGCAGCTGTGATTGACATGGGTGAAGTAGATGAAATACATTCAAAGGAGGAAACAATAAAAGGTATTTATGTTTTTTTTTATTTCAGTAAAATTTAGTATTAGAGATATATGAAATAGAAATTGTTAGTAGTATTTTCTTTGTTTATTAATGCTTTAGTATTAGTAATTAGTATTTACTGTCAATTACAATCTAACCTCACATATGATTTACTATAACTTTGATTTTAGGAAATGTATTGACCGCTTGATGTCAAAATGTGTGTGAATAACAAAAAAAGAAGCATATACTTATACAAAAATCATAAAATAAATTGTAAATATGTTTTCCAGTGTAATTTGCACTGTGTTATGGGTTGTTTATGAAGAATTGTCAATGTGTCTGCTTAAGAAGAGCATAAATAATGTATTTTACAACGTACATTTCAGTAAATTTGATTAATTTGGAATTTATAATGATATTAATGATACTAATGATATGACACATTGGTTATGCATTTTTTAAAATACTTTGTTGTGGATGTAACATGAAAAATATATTAATCGTCAGTATCGGTCAATACATAATCCATGCTTAAATACATATATTTCATAATTGATACATGTAAAATATGAACTAGGTGAACATAAATAATGTACTTACACAGGTAGTATTTATTCAAAATTAATTTATAATTGTGTTTCATGTATTTCACGTGTTTTTACTAAATTGATAATTAGTAAAATAATAGTAGTTGTTATAACATAGTTTAAGTCATGTCTTTTTTTAAATCTGCAAAATTGGGAACAATATTTACATAGATTTTTTTAAAAAATTATGTTTGCAGGAAACATTTTCTAGATAACAATTTAAAAGACTATTTCTGTACTAATTATAATTTCTAAAAGCATTTGAAAGAGTATCATTCTTTTGACTAAACATTGTGTGTAATTCTTAGTATTCATTGCTGTTTTCAAAATGGCGGTTTGAGGTTATGCTTTCTGTTTTTCTTAGACGTCGTTTGTATCTTTGAGACATGATAATTTCAATTTCCTCTAACTACATTGCATTTGCTGCTTCAGAACTTATTTAAAAAAATTCTAACTGATTCTCTTTCAAAGAAATTTGCCTCTACAGGGTGTACCAAAGGGTAAGAGGAGAATTTAAGCAATGGAAGAACTGCGGTAGAGAAATTTTTTTTTCAAATATAAAAAAAGGGTTGAAACTTTTTGATATTCGAAATTGGGTATTCATTTAACACTATCTTTAGGTATTCGTCATAGTTTTTGTGTGTCCTGTTTCTTTAGGTTTTTAATGAGACACGTTCTTCCACTTAAATTTTGTCAAGTTTAATAGATTTCTTTTCCTTTTTTAGTTCAAATCCATTTTAGTTCTAATATCGTTTCGTTCGTGCCATTATTCAATACATAATTACTTTTTAATATGAAAAGTACTCATTTCCAGTTTGGATTTTGTAATATAATGTATAAGAAAAATTCCGAGTAAAATTTAATAAATTAAATGCTTTTACTTATTTAAAGATCCATGCTGTATAGCATCTCAATTTTTTCTTTTCGATAACGACGTTTCCATCTTTGATTCGTATTATTTGCAAGTGCGTCGCGCATTTATTCCAAAAGTCCATATTTTCCCAGAGGAAGAATAGTGTTATCGATTCCTCCTGTGTTCTCCCGAATTCTAGCTTGCAATACTGCCGCACAACTTGCTTTGTGTGTTCTACATTTTTCTGAGAAGGGCGTATTGTGTACTGCAACAAACAAATTTCATTGGTTTTGAAAATTTCGTCTTCCAATAATTTCGTAAAATTTCTGCCTTGTTTAGGCATGATTATACATAAATGTTTTTTTATCAATGCTTTTCAACTCCTCACTTATCGCATTCTTGTATCGATTTTCTAGCCAAATAACGCATCCTTATTCTCTTGCCAACTTGACCGGTAGTTATGCAGTAAAGCTTGGATTTGCTTCGACTCGAATTTTTATTTTGTTCAATTTTTTAAATACCTAAATTATATTTCGATTGGATTCGGCGAAAATCAAGATTTTTAGAATTTTATGATAATTTCATGCAAATGGAATTTAAAAAAATACTTTATTTTTAGCATGCGTTTTTTATAGGAAAATATTGATTATATACAGTCATGTACAAAAGAAACCGGACACTAAGTTTTTTCTTTTGGTAATCAAAAATATTGATGCAATCTCCGCTACGTTTCTCGTCTGATTATTTTAATAATTGGCATTTCGTTCTTTATACTTTTTCAACAACTACTATTAGATTATTTTTTCCCTTCTAAATAACTAAGAAAATTGAATTTGATGGAGCCTGTGGTTGATTGACTTGATCAATAAGGTTGATATATAACCCCTTTCCACATTAACTTTGTAAATTCTGTATACGCATTTCGACAACCAAGTTGTCATCATCAGCAGATAATTTCAAAGTGTCGCACCTGGCGAAACACGGCGAAAAAACAACCGCACGAAAATCAAACTCCGTACGCGATCCACACCGTTCAAAACCAAGATGTACACTGTGTGCGGTTGTTTTTTCGCCGTGTTTTGCCAGGTGCGACACTTTGAAATTATCTGCTGATGATGACAACTTGGTTGTCGAAATGCGTATACAGAATTTACAAAGTTAATGTGGAAAGGGGTTATATATCAACCTTATTGATCAACTAAGAAAATCATTAGGAAAAATTAGATGGCAGATCGTGAAGCATGGGTAGCGAAACGTTGATTATTACAATAATTATTTGCCGAAACTTGGATGAAGATTGTACTAACGACGTCGGCCGTGAAAACCTATGAAATTTCATCAAACATATTGTTCGAAATGAACGACACATAAACGTAATTTATTGGTAAAATGAACATATCAATTTTCAACTTTTCTGCTCCTCGAATTCGTTCGATATAAAATCACAATTAATCACCGCAGTAAATAGCAAAACTATGTAAATTTAACTGAAGCATTGGAATAAATGTTGAGGTTTTCAAGTTTGAAGAGTAAGTTTTAACATATGCATATGTAAACTTATTGAAATAATGTTGCTTAAATTTTGTAGTCTTGAACTAAAATGGTCCAATATTTTTCCATTGGCTATAGCAATTCTTTCAAAATGCCTCCTAAGAATATACATGCCACCAATTCCAAATTCTAGTGATTTTGAACTTATGAATATCTCTCCACCCAGTGAGATCATTGATATTCTGTACTGGCGAACAATTTGGCAAGCATTGGCTTTTTGTAATATGTCAGAGTGAGGTAGATAAATTCATTTTGCACTATTCTATACGTGACAGATACATTTAGTTAGACGAGTATGATAGGGACTTCCCACATAAGCACAAGGAACCTCTTCCACTATATGTATGTACAAGTACATTCCGGAATAACTTCATTATTCGTATGTAATGTTAAGCTTTAAGTATGTCTTTCCTCACTATTTGCAAAGATATCTGCTAAACCTGCCCCTAGGTCAGATCGATTGGTAATCGACAATTTTTTCTATATAAATTTAACACTACATATCGGATTATTCGCCAATATGGTAGAAGAGAATTAATTTAAAGTAATAATAATTGCGAAATATTAGTTATACAAAGGGTACTAGGAAAGTTTTGCAATATAATGCAACAATGAATCGTAGGAAGCTGCATGTTGAGACATGTACGTACGTGCATAGTAGCCGCTGCGCTATGTCGATGGGCTCAGCTATTCATTAGCAGTGAGAGTGCTTGCGATGGCATCGTGGTCACGAAATGACATAAGGGCAGTTTTGCGTTATAATTTCGTTCGTGGTTTAAACATAGACCAGTGTTTCGAAGAAATGACTGCACCAGGGGATGTTTGTCTACATCGCACAACGATATTCAGGTGGTATAGAAAATTACAAAGGGGAAATTTAACTGTGGAGGATGCTGAGAGGCCGGGTAGGCCACGAACGTCAGTTACGGAGGAAAACGTTACTACTGTGAGGAAAATGCTTGGCGAGTGACCTACCAACAGATAGAGGGTACTTCAGGCCTAAATGCACCAGCAGTTCGTTCGATTCTGCATGATCATTTGCACGTGAAGAAACTTTGTTCTCCCTGGGTGCCGCATCGACTAACTGAAGGGCAGATGACACGACGTGTGTCTTGGTGCCGGGAGATGCTAAAAGTTTAATAAAGGACAATTTCGGTATGTGAACAACATCCTGACAGGTGACGAGACTTGGCTGTATTATTACGAAGTACCGACCAAAGCTCAAAACAAAGTTTGGGTCCCGATCTGTAAAGAAGAAAACGATAGCTGTATTTTCCAAATCGAGTGGAATTGTGGAACGCGTCATGTTGGACACACAGAATACAGTCACAGCTAAGTGGTATACTGAACAGTGCCTGCCTAAAGTAATTGGATCTATGAAGAACCTGCGGCCAAAGTCAAAAATGGACACCTAGTTCCTCCATCACGATAATGCTCCAGTTCACCGCGCCAAAGCCTGCACCGTATATTTGACCACGACAGTATTGAAACTTCTCGAGCACCCTCCCTACAGTCCAAATCTTGTTCCCTGCGACTTTACATTGTTCCCGCATGTGAAAATGAAGCTAAAAGGGAGGCGGTTTTCCAGTGATGAGGACCATCTGCGGGCTTGGGACAACGAGTGTGCTTTACTCCCTAGTGAAACTTGGCAGAACTGGTTTAAAGATTGGTTTCGGAGGATGGAGAGGTGTATTGAGTGAAGAGAAAATTACTTCGAAAAAATTAAATAAATAAAGCTGTATTGCAAAACTTTCTTAGTACCCTTTGTATACTAGAAATACCATTCGAAATCTTAAAAAGAAATCTTATTGGAGTAACTTTTGCTTTGATTATGGGGGTCAGCAGATATTTTATTTCGTTATTTGCACATGCCTACAGCCAATCCTGGTCGTGCATGAAATGGACGGATTCTTCTGCGAATTCTAAATTATCATTGCTGTGAAGCCAATTTATATTTTTCATTAATTCATTCGTTTTCATTAACGCCAGAAGTAATCGATATTTAAAATCGATATGTGCACAAAAATATAAGAAAATATTAATTTAAAATTTGGTAATGTTTTCCCCTAATATACGCTGTCCATGGAAAAACCTTTCAAATATGTAAGTACTTTAAAATAGTTAGGATTACTTCTTAGAAACGAAGGTGTAGAATTGATATTTGACTTCTACAAGCCTTATTTTTGGTTATTCCATTTACATTGATTTCTCGCGTTATTGGAAGTGCTATTAAAAAATCAGACATAGACATTTAATCTTTTAATATACTCGAGAAAAAGGAATAAATAAACTGCAATAGTCGACCTTCTTTCTACCAGATTCACTTTGTTGAAGTCTCCCATCGTTACTGATTTGGACACATTTTTAATCTCTGTACAAGGATCGCACACTGTTACTAACTTCGATTGAATCAATAATACGTTCTACATCTCCTGTAGGAGTTAGTATCACATTGGTAGCATAGTATTGCTTTGAAATTCGCAACGCATAACATACCAATTTAGAGTATTTTGTAACAGGCGAAGATGACATATATGTGTACTTGTGATACTTTACAATTATGCAGTTCTTGTTTTCGAAGCTTGTGCTTGCTAAATTTATATTGGACATAAGTTTTTCTTTATTTCCCGCTTTGATCCTGAGTGTTATGTTAAAATGTTAAATTAAAAAAGCGCGTATTTGAATAGATATGGACTTGTATTAATTAATTTTTAAATTTTAAAAATTAAATTGTTTTAATAATATTTCCACGTAATTCAATATACAGGATGATTTATGCAAGTAGATTAAAAACAGAAATTTTTAATATAAAAATTTACGCTAAAATACAAATCCGATTTTGTTTTTCAAATATCCAAGTACAAACTTTCAAAGATAGGATAAAGTTGTCGTGTGAAACTAGTGATAGATCCAAGGGGCTTTAAAAAATTAATTGCCTTAACTTGTATAAAATTTTTTGTAATTAACTTAAATGAAACGCAGCTTTCATGCCATAGCTTTTTCTTCATTTTAAAATTCGTCTTTAAAATCAATTTTTAGAAAAAATAAATGGAATGATTTGTTTGTGAGTCAACCATTTTTAAAAGACCTTGAGGCTAAGTACTTCTGTAATTAGTTTTTTTTTTTAAGAAAGTTAGAGGTTGCTAGTAACATATGTATATATTTTGAATGATATGACGTGAACTATTGGGTTGGCAATTAAGTACTTTCGGTTTTTACTGATAGAGAGCGTTGCATTATTTTTTGTATAACGTATGTTAGTGCTGTACTTTTCCGTTTGTCGCGTGATACTAGTCACATTGACGTAACTTCAGAAGCAAGTAGTGCGTGATTTTTATTAAAGCTATTAGTTGTGGGTTAATTTTAAATGGAGTGCAGAAACGAACATTTTCGACATATTTTACTATTTTATTTCTGTAAAGACAAGAAAGCTGCTGCGGCTCACAAAAGGATATGTGAAGTTTATGGTGCTAATTGCTTAACAGAGCGCACGTGTCAGAATTGGTATAAAAAATTCCGTTCTGGAGATTTTTCCCTCAAAGATGAGCTACGTCTGGTCGGCCTACTGAAGTTGATGATGACCAAATCAAAGTCATAATTGAAGAGGATCGTCATATAACTGTTCGAGAGGTTGCGAAGAGGCTACATGTATCGCACACAACAATTGAAAAGCATTTAAAATGTCTTGGGCTAGTTAAGAAGCTTGATATTTTGGTACCTCACGAATTGAAAGAAATTCAGTTAACACAAAGAATGAACTTTTGCGATATGCACCTTAGACGAAATGAAACCGACCCTTTCTCAAAAAGAATCATCACTGGTGATGAAAAATGGGTACTGTACAGTAACATAGTTCGAAAACGATCATGAAGCAAACACGATAAACCAGCTCAAACCACATCGAAAGCTGAATTGCATCAAAAAATCATGCTGTTAGTTTGGTGGGATTACAAAGGTGTTGTGTTTGTTGAGCTGCTTCCAAGGAACCAAACGATCAATTCTGATGTTTACTGTCAACAATTAATAAAACTGGATGAAGCAATCAAAGAAAAACGGCCAGAATTGTCAAATCGGAAAGGTGTAGCTTTCAACCAAGATAATGCAAGGCCTCACACATCTTTGGCAACTCGTAGGAAACTATTGGAGCTTGGCTGGGAAGTGATGCCACATCCCCCATACAGTCCTGATCTAACACCATCTGATTACCATTTATTTCGAAGTTTGCAGAATTCTTTGAATGGTAAAACTTTCACAAATGACGATGACCTTCACTCGCACCTGGTTCAGTTTTTTGCTGATAAGGACCAGAAATTTTATGAGCGCGGAATCATGCAGCTGAAAGAAAGATGGCAAAAGGTCATTGAGTAAAATGGAAAATATATAATTGATTAAAAACTATTCTTTCTTTAAAAAAAGTGTTTTATTTTTTACTACAAAACCGAAAGTACTTAGTTGTCAACCCAATACATAAGATTCATAACCTCTTCTTTTATTAAGCAAATTAATATTTAATGTTTAAAAAGTTTATTTTAATTTGTTTTACAATAATTTCTTAAATTAGAGGTTATTGCTTCTCCAATCATTATTTAAATAGCCAAAGAAGGTAAATAAATCCCCTTACCACATCAATGTTCGTATCTGTATACATATTTCGAGTATGCACTTGATGGTTAACGGTAAAAGTTGTTTCGGAATTGTTCTTTGCGAGTTTTACCGGTGACCCAGGTACAACACTGTGATTAATTATCTACTGATGATGACACTTAGTTGTCGAAATACGTATACAGAATACGAACATCGATGTGGTAAGGGGTCTTATTTACCTTTGTGATTAATTCAGTTAACTACAGTTTGCATTAAAATGTACCGTTACTTAAGTAATCTATATATTAAGTAAATTTAAAAATTAATATTTAATTCAATTTTTTTTTGAATTTTTAGATGGAATCATTCTAAATGGAGATGTATCAAGTGTCAAATCGAACGAAGAAGAAGAAAATGAGTCTGTTCCGAATGAAGAGGTGATGGAAGTAGAGGAATCCCAAGAGTCTGACGAAAACGACATTGAAGCTACTAGTATAGAAATCGATGACGAAGACAGCAATGACAGCAACGCTGTCATACTTAGTAAATCTGAGACTAACGAGAAAGACGACAATGATGACAATGACGTCATACATTCTGTCGATAACAGCGACGATGATATAGACGAAATCGTCGATGAAATTGTAATCAAAGAGAAGAGGGACGACGAAGATGACACAGACGATGTAGTGCACATAATAACGGAAAAAGAAATCGAAGAAGATGACGATGCAGACGATGTGGTACATATAGTGACAGAAAAGAAAGATGATGAAGAAGATACAGAAGATGTACACGTAATTAGGGAAAAAGCGAGCGATGACGAAGACGTAGATGATGTAGTACACGTCGAAACAGAAAAGAAAGATAATGAAGAAGATGCTGATGATGATGATGATGCAGATGATGTTGTACACGTTGAAACAGAAAAGAAAGATAACGAAGTTGATGATATTGACGATGCAGATGATGTGGTGCACGTTATAACTGACAAAAAAGATAACGAAGATGATGTGGAGGATGCAGATGATGCAGAAGATGTGGTGCACATCATATCAGATAAGAAAGATAACGAAGATGATGCTGAGGATGCAGATGATGTAGTACACGTAATAACAGATAAGAAAACTGATGATGAAGACAACGATGATGTGGTACATGTAGTAACAGAAAAGGAAGGGGACCGAACAGAAAACGATGATGAGGAAGAAGACAAGAACGATACAATTAGTATCAAGAAAGATGAAGAGAAACAATCTAAAGAAAGTTCAATTATTTTGAATGATTCCGGCGATGGAGATGTCGAAATAATAGAGACAGATTTGCCGAAAGAAAATGGCAAATCGTTTAGTCCCGAGTTGAATGAACCTCATAAAATAGATGATGATGACGACGATGAAGTCATAACATTAGATACTACTCCTATTAAGAAAGTTAAGAAATCAATCGCTGCCATTGTCGAATCTCCCAGAAGAAGCGCTAGAAATTTAAATAAGAAAACTAAGAAGACTTACATAGAAAAAGACGACAGAGAAAGTAGCGAGGAGGAATCAGATATCGAAGAAGTAATGCCTCAAGATCCTCTAGCTGTTGTTGATCCTCTGTCGACACATGAAAAAGTTATTACATATGGTAAAAAACAACCAACACATATTCCAGTAAGCTCAACAATTGTGGTCAAAGATACGAAACGACTAGTAGAGATCGCTTCCAAAAGCACTCCTAACAATTCCGGTAAAAAGGAACCCACCTTAGTAATAATAGATACTAATTCTATTTTATCAGGTCGCGGCCCTATCCCGATTACCCAGAAGCCCGCAATTTCCCAATCATTTCCTGTTCTGCCTATGGCCCTGCCCGCTCAAGGAGTTTACCCGCCCAACATGCGCGCCACTATAACTCCTATTCCACCTTTGAATCCCGCCACACAACCGCAGATCCCTAAACCACCTCCTTTACAACCGTCCACCTCCGCGATACAATTTCCACCATTACCAGCATCCAGCATATCGACACCCATGACATCTCAAAGTGCACAGCAACAGCAATCACACCAACAGACACATCAACAGCCACCACAACAACAACCGTCACAACAACAGCCGCCGCAACAACCACTTCCAGCACCGATTTTACCCTCGCTGACCGATGACATGTTCGTCGTTGAAGCTCCGTCATTTATAGTCCCCTACGTTTACGAGAAACCACCCGTAAAGGATCTCAGAGAATTTGTAGATAATTTCGCTAAAGAAATCAGGGAGAGGTTAAGGAACGAAGAAAGGGAGAGACGTAGGAAATTGGAAACTGAAGAAAGGGAACGACAAGAAGCTCTTCAGAAAAAGGACGAAGAGGGTAATGAATCTGATGAGGACGTCAAAAGCACTGAAGAAAACACGAAAAGAGCTAAACATGATCTAGAAGAAAAGGAAGATAAGGGTGAAAATGTTGATAGTAAAATGGGAGAAGTAGAGAAAATTGACGATAGAAAACACGACGTGGAAAGTGCATTGCAGAAAAGTATTATCCCAAAAAATTCCGAAGATAAACATAGGATTGAAGAAATAAAAAGTATTGTTGAAAATAAACTGTTAGAATCCAGAGATGAAAAGAAAGATGTTCCGCGTTTAATAGCTGATATAGAAGAACCAGTCCGTAGTACTAGTAACAAACCGTATTCGTATTTTGATAGTCCTTTGGGTAAATTTTTCGTCGATATCGGTCACAGTCTAGTGCAGGAATTTGTTCAGACTGATCTTTTAAAGCAACAAAAGCGCAAACGCGAGCGCGAAGGCGGTAAAAATAGCGAAACAAATAAAACAATCTCATCATTGATTAAGAATCTAGAATATACGAAAGAAAATAACGAGCCGTATCACATGCCGATCAAAAAATGCGAATTTTGCAGTTTTAAAACGGAATCAACGTTGGCGATGTCCTTCCATTTGGAAACTCCTCATATGAAGAACTTTGTGTACAGATGTAACTATTGTTCGTATGAAATACGCAGCCCACATGACATACTGTTCCATATGGAAGCTGAACACATGATCAGAGGCCGTCTGGAAAGAGCACCAGCCTTTCATCAGTGTCCTAATTGTCCCTTCGAAGACAATCAAAAGGGTAAATTATCGAGACATTTGGTCGCGTGTTCGAGAAAATTCAAACCCGAAAGGAATTTGGATCCACCGTTAGAGTGGGAACCTCCCGCTAAAATACCGCGAGTGCCTAGGATGAAACAATCGAATTTGACAAATACAGCGGCGATGTACCAGGCTATGGCGAAGAGTACACAGTATCAATTGATGCAGAAGATGCAGAACGCCCAATCGGCTCTCAATAGGGGTAGGGGAAGACCATCTTTGGGAGCCGTCAAGCAACCGCCGCTTTTGAGAGCGCCCACTCAGAGTATGATTTATAAATCTTCTATGTCTGGCGGTTCTGTATTACTCCCAACAAATTATCAATTGAGTGGAAATCAATTGTATCAGGTGAGAAAAATTTTCGATAAAAATTTACACGTGAGAGTACTTCTTTAGTTTTTGTGTGAGGCATATTTTTAATTAGTTTTATTTGAGGTATAAAATGTGGAATATTAAGAATATTCACATATGTGAATATACTTGAAAGCAGCAAATAGTGTCTCTGCACAGTGAATGTTATATTTAATTACAGAAAGCAAATGATAACAAAAGAAATGAGTACTCTACAGTACTACTATAGTGCCCTATCACCCTCCCTACATTAAGTTTTCACGACATTTTCTTTCTGATATTAGCATTAAGAAACGGTGAAGCTTGATCCAATGCTTGATACAATGCTCGAATGTTATTTTCTTGGTTCCAGGATATACAGTATCCATTACGTTCTTTTAGATTATCGTCTTTTTGTAAGATTCACAATGATTAAATATTTCCAAACAATTTTTTTCAGGTAGTGAAAAATACCTTTTATATACTTTCAACATATATATATATATATATATATATATATATATATGTATATGTATATATTTGTGCATTTAAATTAGTGATAAAGGCATCTAACTTTTCAAAGACCTGTGTACTGAAGCACCTTTGAAAGTGCACCTTTGAAAGTGCACCTTTACTTGATCTTTTACTTTTTAACCAATGATTCATCTCCAAATGACAACGCTAACGAAGAAACACCTCCAAGCAGTTTCGTCTGCAAGGATAACATTTTTCCAGTTGAGATTCAAACTTGTTTGCATCTAGAGTAAATGTTATGACGTATTTTTTCTATATTTTTTTATAAGTTTATTAATATAAAAACGATCAATCAATTATTGAGCAAAAGTACCAGTAGTTGCTACATTAAGTCCCTATTTTTGACAAATTTCACTTTCTCCGTCGACTTTTTAGATTTTTCTCATATGCTTAATTAAAATTGAAAGTTTTTGAAATCGTTCATTTAAACTACATCGGATGAATATATTGCGTTAAATTATATCTGCTTTATTTTAGGTAGACAGGTACCTATCAATTGCCATATAAAACCTTTAAGAGTACCAATAATTGCCAATATTACGTCAATTGTTTTGACTATCCGCAAAAAAATTAAAAGGATATAACCCAACACACGTTTAAGAACATTATTTAATTTGAGAGAAGAATTTTAGTGCCCATCTAACAATGGTATTGGTAATTCGAAGTGTCAAGCCAGGCTTTGTAAACTTTCTAACGTACTCACAGAAAGATTTGCTTGTCGTCCATCCATTGTCTTTCTTACCTACACCTCAATCATCTGGCACGCTTCTTATGAGTCAGCCAACATCCTTATGTACACGTATAAACGAAAGTAATTTTTTTCCATCTGCAGATACGCATAGTCTCTCGTTAAAGGAAAGTTATCACTAATCTCGTACGTAGACTTCCGCGGTCGTGGTCCATACTATCTGCTTCTGGGCCGGAACCGCGTCATTGGTATAACGACGTTTCGTACCCACTCGTATGGGACATCTTCAGGGCTCAACTACTGCTACTGTCTGTCGCACTGAAACTGAGTTTCAGAAATTTCAAAGTTATTTTCCTCATTTGGATGCTTTTCTATCTCCATAAACCAGTTGTGTATTTGTTGTTCCTGTAACTACATATCTATTACTAATTGATATTTGTGATGTTCTTTTTGATCAAATATTTTTGTCTGATAAAAATTAGTATTTGCTGCTATACCATCGTCGATTATAATTATAAAAATTAATTCAAAATTTATGCGTTTTAGGACTCGAACTTGTGTCGAGCGACTGTCTTACCGATTAGGTCACCAGGCAATACAGTTTCTTAATGTGCCATGAATTGCATTATGGAACAGATCTAATGGATGTGCAACTTAATTCGATTCCTGTTTTTGTAAAAGAATGCCTTTATTTTATAATCAAAATGAATGAACATATATTATTCAAAGTATTGTCCATCGGAAGTTACAACTTTTCCCCATCTTTCAGGCAATTGATGTATAATTAAGGAGCATATCGCAGATCTTTACACGCTGTAAAATGAACTTCTTCCGTGAGGTATGCAAATACCGATCATTTTACATGCGGTTATGAAGTTTTGTACTAATCAAAGAGCGTCGTTAAGATTCTTGCAAATTATTCTTGTAGTAAACTTTATAAAACTTTTCAAAAGCTTGACGCGCGTTCCTGCCTTTACAAAAGTAGAAGTAAAATATGACATAAATGCACACTTTGGTTTTCTATTTTTAATTTTTTTGTAAAAGTTAGCACTGTCAAAAGTGAACTTGCTATACATTTTGCAAAAATAATACTTCATTACAATCCAATAAATCTATGTACATATATGAAATGTTGGGTTTGATTCTTAAAATTTGAAACTTTGTATTTAGAAAATATTTTTTTATTAAGAATTTTGTAAACGATTAAAAAGGGTATAAATATCTTTAAAAAATGGAATCTCTGGCACCGATTATTGAAGTACTTCCTCATTAAAAAATTCAAGTTTAAAAACTCTTTTGACGTTTAAAAATATTATTATCTCTGGGCAAAAAATCTAGCAAATACTGTTGAATTTCATAGTCTAAATCTTCAAGTTTTGAAACTGTTTGTAATATGTTTAATTTGATCACGTTACACAATACCTCTTTGATTGTTGATCAAATCTAAACGCTAGATTGTCGATTTATTTTGCATTTGTTGAATGTATTGACGCTGTTACAATTAGATAAAAAGGCATAAAATATACTATCAGTGTTTTAAGCATTTAGAGTACTTCTTGAAGCTAAAACTACAGTTAAATATAAATGTTTATCTAACCATTGATATATCCTTTTATTATTGACGTATAATATACAATTTTCCTCACCTATTAGTCGGTTTAGAAGAATCACACATTTAATCGGTTCTCCTTGTTTCTTTATGAAAGTTCTTGTGAAGTTGATCATATGTCAAGATTGGTTAGATACATATATACTACTCTTCCGAAAATGATGGTATGCTGTATCGGAACGAAAAAATAAATATATTAAAACATGATTAACAGTGGTTGGATCTGTTTTAGATGGCATGATGACACTATTTGTTGCTTTTACTTATATAAAATTCGATAAGAAAGTTTGAAATGTTTTAAATATTCACAAAAAATGGTAATGTTACATCTTCGATCATTAAATTGGGATCACAATGAAAGTTAGTAATTTCAGTAAAACGTCAACTGATAAGTAAATATTTGGAAGTAATTTTATTAAAGGAAAAAGAAAAAGTACGTAGGGATTTATGTTTAGTATTATTTCCTTTTATGGTCACCCCGAGCTATTGCACAAAGTTATCGGAAATTGGGTTTATGTACGAAGTCGAGATGTACACTTAAATAATGTGTTATTGAACACATAATGTAATAAACTATGATTCAAAATAATATAAAAGGGTTGGTTGTATCTGAAACAGTTTTTATTTCATTATATCGTTCCTAATCACTGAAGGTCGATATATAACGTTTTGGTTTTCAATGTACGGCTCGTGTGCGGAATTTGTTTTCGTACGGGAATTTTGCCGTAGCTTTCCAGGTGCGACACTGTTTAATTATCTGCTGATGATGACAAATTAGTTGCCGAAATACGTATACAGAAAACTAAAATTAATGTGGAAAGGGGTTATATGTCGACCTTCAGTGATTAAGTTAATCAACCACAGGCGCTCCATCAAAATTACCTATATCGTTCTTATTGGAAGACCCTTTATAACCAACTGGTACGAGCAATTTCCACTGCTATTTTGTAAGAAACACCTTAAGGTACACTTCAAGATAATTTTGTGTCAAAATAAACCTAGAGCTAATGATCCTATAATAAGTCAATTAGGAACTTTTCAAAAGAATCCCAATTTAAGAGTCGAGGATTACATTTATTTTCGAACAGTTTTTTTTTTTAGAATTGGTAATAATTTCTGTTGAACTGTATTTGCTATAAAAATTTGTCTTTGAAATTAATTGAACACAAACGTGTATCGAACTTTGATATTTACAACAAACGAAAGGCAAGCTTTTATGTGCTAATAATGATTACATTTTATTTTTTTATGACTATTTAGGCTAGTTTTTCTAATTTCTTCAATAACAACTTGATTTCAATTTTAAACAGAAGACACGTTCGTGAAACGAACGAATAGAAATACTAAATTGTTTTAATAAAATCTCTCTTCATAACATAATCGAAATCTTTTAAGTATTTTTTTCAAACTATTTTTGAACAATTTTTCAACTTAATAATACATGGAAACATGTGCCAGGTGGTTGGTGGGCAAGAAATGGGCGGTAGGATAGGCACTGGTGCTCCCATGACACTTCTACCAAACATATCTTCGGCTACCAGCACACTTACCATTCAGGTACGAGCCTGGACCTGAACAAACATGCAGATACAATAATATTTATATTATTTCTTCATTAAAATGCATGGAATACTTCCTACTAATTCATCATTATAATTTCAAGAAATTTAACCAGCATTTTCACCTAACATTTTATCGTGTTTATGGATTTACTGTTTACAAATTTGTTCTTGTAAATATCTTTCGCGATAAAATGTGAGCTTAGCAGATGCTTAACCGCATTTTTTGATAAGAATTGTGCATGATTCCATCTAAACCATACAGATTATCCTTTCCTTTAATTTAATTCTATTAACAATTTAATAATATGTACAGCATAATAGGGTATGATATGATCAAATGTTAGATTAAGAAATGATGTAATGCCAGGTTAAATGATGTTTGATTGCTTGCGTAATATAATATCGGAATTATGGATGCTAATGCAAAAGTAATTTTTTAAAAGGTCAATGCTGTTCATTTTTAAAATAAAGAAATGAAGTAGTCGTTAACAGTGTATCGTTTTTAAGAGCTTGAGAACTTAAAATGATAATACAAGACAGAAATATTGGTGGAATGAATTTTTTTTTATTATAATCTGGTAGATAATTTCATGACATTTTTTGCTTAAATATGATTTCCGGCGTATATCCGCCGCGGCTACGAGTTACATGGTCCATTCGATGAGTCCAATTTTTGACTACTTTTTCCAATAAATCTGGCCGTATGTCGTCAATGAATATTGGCTTCCAATGCTTCAAGAGTTGCTGGTTTGTCGGCATAAACCAATGACTTAACATAGCCCCGTAAAAAGTAATCCAGAGGCGTTAAATCGCACGAACGAGGGGGCCAATGAACAGGACCACTTCTGGAAACAAAGTTGCCACCAAATTGGTTTTGCAATAAATTGATTGTTAAGCGCGCTGTGTGGCAAGTTGCGCCGTCCTGGAACCAAATGTCTGATTAATTTTTGGAAACAAAAATTCAGTCAGCAGGGCCCGATAGCGGTCGCCATTCATCGTAACGCAGCTCCTTCCTCATTTCGAAAGAAATAAGGACCGATGATACCGCTAGCGCGTAAACCGCACCAAACAGTCAATTTTAATGGATGTTATGGTGTTAACGGCTTCAGGATTATCTTCGCATCAAGTACGGCAATTTTGCTTATTGAGTAGCCATTTAACCAGAAATGAACTTCATCACTAAACACAATTCTTTGATAAAAATTCTCATCTTCGGCCACTTTCAAATTAGCCTAATCAGCAAAAATGCGACGCAAACGATGGTCGTTTGGCTTCAATTCTTGCATGAGCTGTATTTTATAGGCACGTAAGCCAAGATCCTTACGTAAAATTTTCCACGTAGTCGAAGTACAAAGGCCAACAAGTTGAGAACGACGATGTATCGACATTTCGGCTTCCTCTTCAATACTTCGCGCTACAGCAGCAATATTCTCTTCGGTACGCGCATTTCTTTGTCTTGATGGTTTTGAATCGAGAATAGTACAATTATTGCGAAAACGATCAATAACTGCACAAATTGCTTACTCACTAGGCCGATTTACAGATTTATTTTTTTCAAAGTGAATATCAATACAATTTGGACGTGTTTTTCTGGCGTTAAACGATTCATGATGACTTGCCAAACCTTACTGAACAGAAATGTCAACACAGTTTGACATTATCAGCTGTCAAACCATAGTTATCGATATCGATAGTTCTCATGCAGCTTAAAAAATACCCATTATGTTCGCTCACAAATGAATGATGTTATAAATATATAAAAACTTTTTATAAATTAAGTAATTTGTGTTAAAATTTAAAGAATTAAAATTAAATTATTCAGAAAACAATCATAAATTTATTAAACATAATCTTTTATTCAATTTTTGAATGATGTTTAAAACAGACATAAACTTCATATATAAAGATGCTTGATCTGGTATAATTGATAGTTGAGTTGGACTAAGTCTATCACTGGTATACTGAATGTAGTTTTTTTATATTCTTTATATTTTAAAATTTATTATACAGTATGAATCGTAATGAACGAAATAACTTTTGTCAGCACACAAAGGGAAACATTTGTGAATCAATTTTATCGTGTTCTAGTTTAGACAATTATACTAAAGAAGTTGAACAAAGTTGAATATTAAGTAGTTCTGGAAGTGTATTTCCAATTGCAGACTGATATATTATTTAGCTAAATTGTTGACATTAAGTTTGAATATACGTGTACTATCTATTTTCTACACAAGTACATACAGTCGGACAAAATTAAGTGAACATCATCCAGTAAAAAAGAAATTATTAAATTATAGATTTTCTTTCAAAATATTTATACATACTTCTTTTATATATTACCTGAAAGTACAATATCGCGCAATACAATTAGGACCGCTATATAAATTTAAATTATTGGTCTTATTTTTATAAGAAATAAGACAAAATAATGATTCGACACGAACAACTGTTTATTAACATTCCAATATAAAGATAAATATATATTTTTAAATAATATGAATTAATATTTTGTTAAGCCACCCTTTACTTGTATCACGATGGCATTTCTTGGCGTCTGGAGATACATTACGCAGCTAGAATCTTCAAATCCTTATTATTGCACCAAGTATCTTCAATATTTTATTTTAAAACAGCTAAGATCAGACTTGGAGTTGAATAAACATTCGTATTAAGCTATTTCATAAATTTTCGATTGGGTTTATGTCTGGAGAGTTGCCTGGTCACGGCAAAACATGCAAGTTGCTGTCAGAAAACCAATCTTTTATTGATTTAGCTCTGTGACATGGTGAACTATCTTACATAAATCCATAAACATCTCACTAACTTAAAAGTTACGATTTTGTACTGTACTTTGTTCATTACACCCGTGACATAATACAGAGGCTCTGCTCTTCCTTGTCAGTGATTTTTTATTATTCGAGGTAGTTATTCGACTATAATAGTCTCCGAAGCACTGTATCTTATTTAGCTTATTGTGCACTCCCTCAATATTATCTACTGTACCCGGTCCAGTACTTTGCTTCCTTAAACTAATTCATACAGATTCAGGGCAAGTCGTCTGCTGTATATTGTCGGGTTTTCTTTAGGTTACCCATAGAATATTTGCCTTCTGTAATCAAATACATACCTCACTTCCTCACAAGCAATGGTTGTTCGTTTGTGGAACTCTATCGTAGAATTTGCACTTAAGTTATACTTGCCAATTTTGTTCAGGAACTGTATACCGGACGCGTAGCCTTGTAGGTGTCCTATTCTTATTTTAAGCTGAATTTTTATCAAACGAAACCAATTCCCCGGCCTTTTTAAGGATGTTCCCATGTTAATGCTTGACTCTGTCTCCCCTGTAACGTCCTGTGTTACATCTTGGTACAATCGAGCTATTCTTTCTCGGATAGTGTACGTTTCCATGGTGCCGGGACTTCCCCAGTGTCCCGGCAACCTAGAACATTCTATGTTAAACCTTGGTCCAATCGAGCTATTCTTTCTCAGATAGTGCATGTTTCCCCCCGGGTGCCGGGCCACTGGGGAAGTCTCGGCACCCGGAGTAGTTTTATTATATTCCTCTGTGTCAATTTCTCACATTCCTGTAGAAGTCTGGATACAATTTTAGGGCTTCTCAATGCTCCTACAGCCTGGTTATCAGTTATCAGAGAAAGCTCTCCTATTTTACGCATTTCAAAATTGCAGGAACTTCTGCCTGAAATATCGACGCTTACTTTCTTAGAGAAAATTTGCGGGCTATTTCCTAGTCTTCTTCGATTTAGATCTTCGGTATTCGACCTATCTTTGTACTACTTGCAATACCGTAGAACACTTTTGTTCGCATTAATGTCGTTTTGGAATAAATGATTACTTCAAATTGACCATTAAAGCGTATTTGCCATATGTTAATGCATATATGCTTGTTACACCAGTTGATGTAGCTATAGGATCACTCGGGAAATTTTGCAGTCTGTGTAGAACCATCATTGCTTCTTAGAAATTTTGAGGGGATTCATTTTACCATGCTCCCACCGGAATACGTTTTTTCTATCTTCGTCTATCGTTCTTTTGTCTATTTTGTAGATTTGCAATAGTTGTGGGTATATTAACATGTCATTGGCACGTTCTATTTATATTACTCCTGTAATATGATTAGAACAGATTAATAGAAAATTGGTTTAAAGTCTCGTAATGACATTGTGAAATAGGTTATATAACTATGAAATGTTTGAGGTTATATTTGCATGTGTTAACGTCTTACAGAGCGGTTAAGTTTTTTATACTCAAATTTTGATTGATTTTTACTTTTAAAATCTTAATTAATAGAATGTTACTTCTTGGATGAATGGTGGATCGTTGGTGATGGATGACGTATGTATTACCCAACAAATTAAACTTCACTAATTTTTTTAAACATAAATCATTAACTCCATGTAACATACTCCTACATGCGCTTTGCGCTAGATAGCAAACGGTGCATGATTCACAAATTGCATGTCAATAAAGATACGTTAGTGTGCAACCGCCATCTAAAACTCGATTATTCTTTTTGTTTTAGCAGCAGACTACACAAAGCAAGGCGAAACCTATGCATCAGCCGAGCATCTCCATAACTCCTCTACCTCGAAACACAAGTGCTCCACAGGTGCCCGCCTCGAAGCCGGGCGACTCGAACTCTAAAAACTCATTTGTGATTTGTGAGATTTGTGATGGATACATAAAAGATCTGGAGCAGTTGCGTAACCATATGCAGTGGATACATAAAGTCAAAATCCACCCGAAAATGATCTACAACCGACCTCCGTTGAATTGCCAAAAGTGCCAGTTTAGATTTTTCACCGATCAAGGCTTGGAGAGACATCTATTGGGATCTCACGGTCTGGTGACCTCTAGTATGCAGGAAGCGGCCAATAAGAGCAAAGATTCGGGCAGGTGTCCTGTGTGTGGAAGGGTTAGTTTCATATTTTGATAGTCATTACGTGAGTGACGGTTTTCGTCATGAAATAGACAAACGTAAAATGGAAGAATCGTGTAAAATAAGCTAAAGTGATTAAAAGTAACATCTTTACTTGTTATTTTTAATCAGTTTAACTTACACGATTTTTTCATATAGTTTTTAAATCTGCGTGTTTCAACAAAGTTGTCATTATCAGCAATATAACAAAGTAATGACGTATGAAGCATTAGCATACACTTTACATGTGTAAAGTGTGTATATTGCTCAAAAATTTTTTTTATATAAAACTGATGACGGCCACTTAGTTGTCAAAATATGGACTCGAATTTAAAGATTACATTAGTAAAGAGGTTATTCTTAATAAACTTTTCTCTTTCCAATTTAATTAGACGATGTTAGTATTATGCGAACAAAAATTTTCCATTTTAAGCTTTTATTCAAGAAAAATTTAAAAATTTTAATTTATTATATGCAGATCTAATCATGCATCTAATTACAATACACACAGTTCGAGCTTCACATAAAATAGATATGCTAGACTCAAAGGAAACATATGTAGATCAGAAACTTTACATATTAATAGTTTTAAGCAAGGGTGAACGTTTTTAAAAGTTTTAGCGTTTGAATAATACCCTTAGGGTCGGTATTTTTCTGTTAAATTACTTTTCTATTACTTCTGTAGTTCTACAACTTCCGCCAATGTTCAATAATAAGTATTAGTTTGTCGCAGTCGCTTTCAAAATATCAAATCAAAACAATTTTTTATTGACAATTTTTAAATCATATTCTTGTGCATCTATCTTTGTGGTTATTGAATTTATGATAGAATTATACCAATAATTTTCAACTGAACTTGTTATTGACAACCAAGTTGTCACCACCAGCAGATACTTGCAAAGTGTCGCACCTTGTAAACCACGGCGAAAAATACCTGTACGAAAACAAACTCCGTACGAGATCTGTACCGTTGAGAACCAGTGTACATTTTGGTTCTCAACGGTACAGATCGCATACGGAGTTTGTTTTCGTACAGGTATTTTTCGCCGTGGTTTACCAGGTGCGATACTTTGCAATTATCTGCTGATATTGACAACTTAGTTGTCGAAATGCGTATACAGCATTACGGAAGTTAATGTGGAAAGGGGTTATATGTCAACCTTGGTGATTACGTTTTATATTCTTCTCTTTTTTTCTATAATAGTTTCAATAGGAACATCGCCTTTGGTAGCCTTTCAGTTATTCGAAGTAGGTTTCCCATCCAATTAAATCTAAAACATTCTTGAATTATAACATTCTTATCACTATACTCCAATCTATAAAATTGTGTATCCTCGTGACCGACGAAGTTATATACGCTGGCCTCCACTTTTCCTTGGGCGGGAAACTTTTTGTTGGAGACTTTTCTTGAAAACAAGAAGAACCTTAGTTACCTTGATATTGCAAAATCGTTCAGCTCGCAATTCTTTTGTTGATATTGGAAGATCTTTCGTTGTTGACAATCCTTTTGTTCATTGTAATACATAATTGGACCTAACTTTTGACTACTTTTTACTGTCGTTACACCAATTATTGTTTGTTGTTACATGAACTTGAAGATAAATTCACTGTAATTTAAAATCAAGCCAATGATGGTTAGATATCTGCAGACAATTTCATGAAAAATCTTTAACGATCGTCTTTAGCAACGGATTGTAGCTGGCAGATGAGAGGTGAATTTTTTGTCAATCCTGATAGAGAAGACACTGTGTTAATATTCAGTAACAACGTAATTCGGTGAATCGTCGAAATTGCTTAGAGAAAAGGGAATGTAAGTGTTTGGTAGAATTTTTGAAATGATTTCAGAGCTTTTAATGTTGAGCTGTACAGCTAACAACTATAAAAAGTCTAAGATCTGAACGGACTAGAAGTTTTACCACATTCGTGATAACCTGACTCCATCCGTTTACGGTTTATTCCATTCAATGGAATATTACTTGCGTAAGCGGCATTTTCATAATGTTGAAGAAGTCGAAAGGGCATGTATTCTTTGAGTCCAAACTAAGAGAATGATATTGTGGCCAAATCGAAGTTGTGTTTACTATTCATTTAGAAAAACTTAAATAATTGACAATAATCGTCCTAGAATCCGGTGCTCCGCCTGTGACACTACACCGAATAATTGTCTTTACTGTGAACATTGACTCATTTATTTTGAATTTTCTCTAGATTGTTATATAAAATGATACAAGGGATGTTTCCAAAGTTCTAAGAATTCGTTCTAGTCCAGCTAGACAGTTATACAACACGTTTACAAAGTTACCCATTGCAGTATTGTTTATTTCAGTTACTTGACTGATACGGACGCATTTCCATACCGATGATTTTTCAACTATGGAAGACGGCCAAATCATAAAGAGTTATCATTTTTTTTGTTTGAAGATAATACAAAACCTTCATCTACAAGATATATCTCGAAAGTCTGCAGAATGTAAAAGTACTGTCTATCGATGGGTCGATCATTTTTTAAAGTTATCATAACATTATTGGAAGACGATTCGTACAGTGTACCGAGTACCTCTGTAAATGAAACAAATGTTGCTGTCGTGGAGAACCTACTCAAAGATGATAGGCGAATAACTATTCGTGAAACTAGTGTTAGTGTAGGAATAGGTACATGGCAGATTCATGAAATTTTACACGCATGTTTGGAAGTGCATAAGAGTTCCAATCCACTGAGTACCAAGTCAACTTCAAGAGGTTTTAGCTCGCTATGGCGACCAATTTTGACAACTTTTAATAACTACTAATAAAACATGGATACCTTACTTTAAGTTCAAAAATCAGTCCAAACAATGACGCAAATTGAAATAGGTGTCTTCGCACATGCAGTTTCATCAGTTGGACAAGTAATACTGGGATCGCGAGGGGATTATTTTTATGAACTATCTACCGAATATTCTAATTCTTCATCTGGTTCATTACTGCAGGCGCTTTGGAAGAAACGTACTGGGAAGTTGGTTAAGCGTCCGTTATTACAACAGGACAAAGTAAGATCACAACCGCACGAAGATCGTAGGATGTTTTAAACAAATTGCGCTGGTAATTGCTTCTATATCCACTCTGTTCGCCAGATCTGTCTTCTAGTGATTTGACATCTGTTCCCAAATTGGAAAAGCATTCACTAATTGTTCAGAGCTCAAATGAGATAACGGTTGCTATAAGTAGATGGATTGCGAAGACTCCGAAAAAGTTCTTTTAGCGACGATTTCAAAAAATTATTTTCATTTACGGATGAGTATATTCAATTAAATGGAGATTATATTGAAAAACTACATTATAATTTTAATAAAATTGACGAAATGAAAGACTTATAATCAAATTTCTAGAACTTTGGAAACATCCCACGTATGTTTTTCAAAACTTGGAGGAAATTTTTTATGCAACCTAATAATTACTGGT
This sequence comes from Dermolepida albohirtum, assembly GCA_031893035.1. Taxonomy (NCBI): domain Eukaryota; kingdom Metazoa; phylum Arthropoda; class Insecta; order Coleoptera; family Scarabaeidae; genus Dermolepida; species Dermolepida albohirtum. The sequence continues at coordinate 464,666 of JAVIWB010004008.1, read as the reverse complement.
AAGGCAAGACAATCAAAAGAAAGGCCAACTTTTGATTTATAACTTATACAATTGGAGGACATCACCAATCATCAAATGATAATCAAATTGCTAGTATATTTTTAAATCTTTTTTATGATCATTTTCTTTATCATATTATTTGTGAGATGTACTGGCACCGAATATTTTCTTTTTTACGTCAAAACTGTAAATATAGGTGCCACAAAAATACTAAAAACTGTACAAGAAAGTGGTGATATGTGTCACTGTATATCCAGATTTCTTTTTTTACACTCTGTGATTTGTTTTTAGTTTGTTTTTTTTTGCCTAGGGTCATTTTCCCAATCTTTAGACTTAATTTCACAATGAATAGATAAATAAATTTTTGCAAGGACTTCTAGTTATTAGAGCTGCGTAGATGGACCTGTGACCTTTGTCTTTGTTTATGACAAGAACATCAAATATGAAATGAGTAGTCTAGAATTGCTTGTTAGCGACTCCCTACCCGACTGTTATTGGTCTTGGTCTGCTGTTCTATATTTCGATTGCTGGGCTGAAGGTGATGTTTGTGAAGTAAAGTCAGAAGTACTGCATGTCTTTAATGTTTCTGTTGCTATGAAGCCTACATCGGTGAAAATGTTCCTATTGAATGGCATGATTCTCGCTACACGAAATCCTTGTACTGCTGTGTCTCAACATTTAAATGTTAATAACACGGGTGACTGCTATGATTTGTTGAAACCACTATGCAAAGAAGTTCCCTTATGATTTGCTATGTCAATAAAGTCGAGGTTTCCGACGTGACTATGTCTGTTCAATATTAATAACATAGGTGACTCCGCTGTGATTTTTTGCAGCCACTCTGCAAAGAGGTTTGATTATACCCAACCTGAAGGATGAGCATTACCAAAGGAGCCACCAGGTTTACCTCTCATAAAAAGTTCCGACATCTTCCTTCTTGGAAAGATACCCTTGCACAAGCTACAAGTCCTCATTAAACTTCTTTCGATTGATATTAAATCTTTGACCTATCTCTTTCTTTCCCTCAATGATTTTAAATATTATTATTGCGCATACGGAATAAACGGAATCACTTAAACTGGCCTCGTGAAGACCAGCATGGGACAGTTAAACAGTGGAATAAAGTCTGCGGATCGATGAGTTAAAGTTCGAGATTTTCGGTTCATGAAGACGTGTTTTCGTTCAGGTGAGTGTGCGGCGGAACAATGCATTGTTCGGTTAAACATGGCGTTGGTTCTGTGATGATCAGGGATTGTTTTGGTGGTACGGTCGTAGGTGATATGTTAAAGAAAGAACAGTGTCGAAACATTTTAGAGGACAATGGTATTCCTCCAGGATTAAAACTTTTGGGTCCGAATTTTATATTCCAAGATAATAGCGCGAAGCATACATCTAAGCTGTGCAAAGACTATGTGCAACACTTGGAAGCAGACAGATCCATCAAAGTTATGGAGTGGCCCCCTCAAAGCCTTGATCTAAAGCCCATAGAGTTATTGTGGTAGGAACTTGATCGGGATGTCCGGAAAGCAGTACCAACATCGGAGGCTGATTCGTGGAAGAAGCTGCAAGAAGCATGGGTTCGGATAACACCAGATACCTTGACAAAACTAATTGTGAGAATGCCGCGATTGTGTGCCGCCGTTATCAAAAACAAAGGTCATGGAAGAATCACAAGTTTAGATATAATATGTAATCCTAATGCCAGATATGTAATTAGCTAGGTATATATATATATATATATATATATATATATATATATATATATATATGTTCACTTGTTCGCTAGTGCTTTTAATCATTTCTTTTAAATCTATTGACGCCCACATACCTCTGAAGGGTAGTGTGTTATTTCTGAAACTAAACCCAATATATTATTATACAATACATAATTAAAATCAGCAAATGATGCCGTCTAATACAATCAAGGCCACCTATGATTTTTATTTAAAGTAAGAGCGTTTATATAAAAATCTCGAAACAAAAAAGCTACAAAGCCTTCAATACCATATTTGAATCTATATAGAAATGTGTCTTCATAATGTCAAAATGCTATTTCGGTGTCTTTTACATGAAATAATAAGCTAAACGATAAAATTTAAATTTCCATTTTTCGTTTCACTTCTATAGCGCAGGCATAACTAAAAAAAGTTGTATTTAAAGTAGTAGGCCGTGATTTCACGCGCAGTTTGTCCTATGCAACCAACTCTATCTCTTACCGGTCACGAAATCCTAGTGGTGAACGCACTATCTGGGCCAGTCTGTCTATGGAATTTAACGTTCTCCTTTTCTGGAACAGATACATTATCGAAATTTCCCATTTTGGTGTTTTTCATGCGTCGCTAAGAGTTTCATCATATATATTTTACTTATATAACAACTTATTGGGTGGAAGTAAGTAATAATATGCACAATATTTAATTTTATTACACAAATTTATTAGATGTTTCTATATCAACAATAAAAAGAAAAAATATAAAATATATAAAAATAAAGAAATAAAATCCAAAGAGAAAATAAATATTATAGAAAAACAAAAAATATTATTTTTGAATTTGTACACTTAAATCTTTACTGAATTGTCTTATTTGTATTGTAGGTATATCAATGGAAACTGTTAAACCACGTGGCCAGAGACCATAACATGACCCTCAAACCAGCACATTTGTCATATAAATGTACTGTTTGTACAGCCACTTTCGGGATGTACAAACAGTTCGAAAATCACGTCTATTCGGCACACAGCGTTGTGGCGAAGCGTGTCATGGACAAAAAAACACCTTCCTCCGTGTCACAAGCGTCTTCAAATAGTTCCGCTACTGCCAAAAATAACGATTCTCTGTTAAAGCCGTTGAAGATTAACGACGAGATCACGATAATTCCTCAATTACCCAAATCGAGCGGGATTAGTTCCACTAAGGAAGATAGTTCAGCTTCTTCATCGACGAAGAATAGTATTAGCGTTACTACGGCGCCTAGTACTAGTAAAAGTAAGTATTTAATAATGTCGTGCCTGGAGTTAGCACTGCGAGCGTTCGGTCAGCGGCGTGTGCTTTGAAGAAGTGCAAGGGGGTTAGTAGGTTAGTAGGTAAGAAATGTAAATACTTATTCTTTTAAACGGTGTTTTCAGTATGCAGTTGTATAAAGTGGATAAGATCGGTTAAATATTTGCAGCGTCAGGTGTGTTTCGACATTTTATTCATGTAACCGTATTCGTCGTGAGGAATAAATGCTCTTACGTGCACAGAACAACCATTCTACGTCTAATGATAAAACACTTTTGCGATAACACTAATACTACTCATACTATCCACTTTAACAATAGCAGTAATCCTTTATAAAAGTTTTCCGGTTCAGTTACTTTCCGCAAGGTCGCGCTGTCAGAAATATTTTGTCGTATTTTCTGAGATTTTTTTGGGCCGAATGGTATTTACAAATTGGTAGCATATGCTGTTGTCTCTTTTTAGTAATTTTTTAAATAAAGTGAGTTTTGGCGACTATTACGATGGTACAACGAGTTCCAGCATGGACGTGCTTTGCTCAAAGACGAGCGCATCGTGAGGGACAGCTTGCCACTGCAGTCACTCCAAAAAACATCGACGCCGTGTACAATGTGACAAAGACAGACAACATACACCGATATTCGGGCATCATTGAGAATAGGTATGACCTAAATCAGAACTATCCTGCATGATTATCCTGTTGTTAGGAAGCTTTGGGCTCGATGGATACCACACAATTTAACGGAAGCTTAAGAAAAGCGCGTAGAGATTGATGTAAAATACTTAAAAAATTCAACCGAAGTCAAGAAAAATCAAAGTATGACATCGTTGCAACTGACGAGAGTTGGATTTATTGTTACGAGCCAGAAAGCAAACGACAATCGGTTCAATGGGTCTTCAAAGACTAGGAGAAACCCACGAAGCTCTGGTAAGAAAATGGCTTTTTTTTTCGGACGCACCGGTCATCTTGCTGCTATTCCGTTAGAGAATCGTCGCATAGTCAATGCTCAGTATACAATTATTTATTTGCTAACTGTGGCCCAAAAAGTGCGCGGAAAACGACCAAAAAGACGAATCATTTTGCCTCAAGACAATGCACCATCACACAACGCATCTCAAATATCAGTTTTTAACCGCTTTACGAACGGAATTGATGACTGATCCACCAATAGTCCTGACCTGACTCCTTGTAACTTCTTTTTTACTTCCATACATAAGAAAAAATGCGTGAATTGAAATTAAATAATCCGGAAGCGACTGTGGAAGCCTACGAAAACTTCCTATCTGAGGGTAACCGAACAACAATGCAGAAGTGCATAGATCATAAGGTTGAATATTTTTAAAAACAAAAAAAAATTGGTTAAAATAATTGATTTTTTTCTGTATCATCCACAACATTTTAAAGCAACCTATGTATAATATTAATTTTATTATTAAAGTATATAGTGTGTTGAAAGATTCAGATCTTACCAGAATAAAACAAATATTTTGTGATAGTGTGCCTTCACAGATTCGTTAATTTTTAACAAAGACTTTTAAATATGTAAATATTTCATTATTAGATATTGAACAGTCGTTCTATGTGTATAAGAATATTTATTCCTCACGGTGAGCACGGTTACATGAAGAAACTGTTGAAATGTACCTGATGCTATAAATATTTAACCGATCCTATACTATCCATTTTGTACATCTTCATACTGAAAATACTACTTAGAAGGATAAGTATTTATTTACATTTATTACCTGCCAAAATACAGTTCTTCAAAGAGTAGCACCGACTCAACGCCAACAGTGCCAACTTTCAAATAATACGATCTATTATAAGCCTTGCTTACCAGATTTTTAAAATAATAATATGCTTTGTTTTAGCTGAATTAACTCGAGCCGAACGGTTAGCACGTCGTAAGACATCCGCTGGATTAGACAATTGAAGTCACGTAAGAATAAGAAAATATCGTTTAGTGCAAATATCGTATGTGATGTGTGAACAGAACTCGATATACATAATTAATGAGTGGCTGCCTCTTATTTATAAAATAATACAATAACACGAGCAGAACAGGACGAAGAAATAGAAGAAATTAAAAAAAGTATATAACCGTCAAGTGGTTTAATTTTGTTTTTTTTTATGTAATTAAATGAAAAGTAATAAAATACACAAATTTGAAAGTACGGACCAATTTAGGTTATAGTCCCCCTTTTAGTTTGACAAACGAATGAGAAAAGGACCGCGGCGCGTGCACGTGTCAACTGAGTGAAACTGTATTTACTTTATTTGTAGAGAAAAGTTAAAAAAACTAAAAACAAAAAATTATACTCAAACTATCCTTGTATAAGTACTATTTATTTATGTGAATATGATGACATATTTTTCATGATAATTCTTATTTTTTTCAGTATGGTATAGGTTAGACAAATTTTAAAATACTGTTGCACTGTAAAGACTAAAGATAGAATAGAATTATATATAAATGTGTTTCCTTTTAGCATTTCTTAGCCTTTTTTTGTTCCCGTATATAATATATATACATATAAAAAAATGAAATGAAAATAAATTTAATGTTTATATCATTCGAATATAATTGTTTATTATATTTATTAGTAGTTTTTTTTAATACAATCTATTTAATATTCTCTTTTTATTTCTTCTCGAATGTCAATCGTCAGTAGACGATTTATAAATAAACTCTAAATTATAATTGTATTTATTTATTAAATTAGTCATATGTTATTTTAAAAGTAAAACGTTGAATATAAAAATTTTAAAAACGCACTGGACGCACTCCTAATTCTGTTATTATAGCCTGCAAACGTTGTAAGATATTTTTAAGTAACTCGAGGTCAATTTATTGTCATAAATCCTCTAACGCATTAAAAAATTGTTCTGTTTTCTCCATTTTTTAATTTGGACTATTTGATGTAAAAGTGTTCACAAATTCTTAATAGGATTGAAGTTCAGCGTTGAGTGGCAATTCCAATAACCATTTTCTGCGAAAATTTTCTCACTCGTCTTAGCTGTATGTTTCGGGTGATTGTCCTGTTGGAAAAGAAATTCATCTTCTAAACCCATTTTGACTATAGTTTCCTCTAAATTTTCATTAATTATTTCTATAATTTCTTCAATTCAAGCCAAATTTCCCACACCATGCCACAATAAATAACAATCATTATCAATCTATCATCGATTTCATAGTTTTATTGTTTGTTTGTCTTGGCAGGCAGTGGATGGTTTTCTTAACACTTTGCCTTCTTGCCAAAAAGTCGAAATTTGCTTCCATCACTCTGTAAAGCTTCGTTCCAAAACAAAATTGGTTTACTTATAAATATTTTGGTAAAATTTTGCCCGATACTTGTACAAGGACCAAATTTCCGGGTGAGAACCATTCATCCAAATAATTTGTTTACGACACTTGTCATTTCTCAAAAAGAAGCCGCAGTTTTGTTTAATTGCAATTAAATTTTCACTCCGAAATTGTGTAGTTAACAAATTCAAAAATTATAATAGGAATGTATGTGTGTATACATACATTCGTCATTAAATTGGCGTCTTTTCCATAATCCATTATTTTGGCGTCCTACAGAAAGAAAGCTCTGTTAATTTTGGATTAAATACATTAACTTTCTTGCTTTAAACCATTACATTTCTGAACTTAGTTTAGATTTTACGATTTCTTATATTTGTATCAATTTGAACTTTTTTCATTCTATCCTTGTCTTGGAATAAGAAGGAGTGATTCATGTAACTTACCATAAAAATGAAATATAAACAGTTGTGAATGTACACTACCGGTCATATTTATTTGCCCACCCTTAGTTTTAGCCAAAATTATTAAACTATCAAATGTGTACTGAAAATTTATTCTACCAATACAATAGTGTAAAATAAACATAAAATAGTTACATTTTTCTTATATAAAAACTTTATCATTAATTATTATTAAATTTTGCTCTCATCAATGTGCCCACCTTTATTTTTGATAATTGCGGCACATAACCGCGGCATCCTTTCAATTAATTTTTGCAGTGTATCTTCTGTAATTTGTGCCCAGGCATCTCGAAGTTGTTCCCACAGTACAGTGGTGGATGATAGAGCACGTTCTCGAACCTTCCGGTCCAATTCTTCCCAAAGAAGCTCTATTGGGTTCAGATCAGGACTTTGAGCTGGCCATACCATTATAGAGATTTGTCCTTGCTCTTCTAGTTGACGCAAGTAATAGCCACACAATCTAGAAGTGTGTTTCGGATCGTTGTCCTGTTGAAATACAAAGTTTTCGCCAAGAATCCTTAGTCCTGAAGGAACAGTGTTATTTTCTAAAATTTCCTTGTAGCCTTCTTTTCTTAGGATTCCCTCAATTTTGACGAGATCGCCTACAGATCTTCCACCAAAACACCCCCAAATCATTACTGAACCTCCTCCATGTTTTACGGTAGGCGCAATACATACTGGCAGTACTCTTTCTCTTGCGGATCTTCTTACGAATATTCGCCCTTTACTGCCGAAAAGTTCAAACTTCGATTCGTCTGTCCACAACACATTATTCCACTGATCAATCGTCCAATTCTTATGTTCTTTAGCCCAATTTAGTCGTTTTATCTTGTTCTGATTTCGTAGTAGTGGTTTTCGCAGAGCAATTCTTCCGTATAAACCCGCTTACCTTAACCTTCTCTGTATCGTGGACACACTAATTGGTTTAGCACGCGCTCTATTCATTTCAGCAGCAATTTTTGGTTCTGTTTTTCGTCTATCGCGTCTACTTATCCGTATTAGATGCCGGTCATCTGCAGATGTCGCTTTGCGTCGTCCAGATCTTCTTTTGTTGGAAAATGTACCACTTTCTTCAAATTTTTTAACGTTATAATCAACGGTTCTGCGATTTAATCGTAATTCTTTTGCAATTTCGCGATTACTTTTACCCGTACGATGATAAGCAATTCTCATAGCTCGCACTTCAACAGATAATTCCTTCGTCTTCGGCATTGCATTAAAATATTCACAATAACTCACTATTTCACTGTTTTCGCAACAAAAGATGAACGATGACTGATATAAAATTTATTTTCCTTTTTGAATAACACATCCTAATATTGTAATTAGTTGGTACAATAACACAATATTGGTAATACCTTTCGGAAATGCAGGTAAAACTGTTAACACTGTAGGGATTAGTCTATATAATATTTATGTTATTTTTCCAATTTATGACACCTTAATGATATATCATAAACAATTTCCGATTTTCGTAGAAATTCATATGGAATTACTTCCACTAATAATATTGTTGAATAATTATAATACAGATTTTTCGAAAGATAATCCGTATTTCAGGAAACATAAAATTGGGGTGGGCAAATAAATATGACCGGTAGTGTAGTAGTTTGTCAACAACATTAATCTTTTTCTTTACTATATAAAAACAAATGAAGAAAATTCATTTTAATGGAAGTATGATTGTACAAACGTTACTTTTTGGATTGATATGTACAACCCATCCAAAATTAAGATTAAATATTATTAAAATAAAACAATGCAAAAATGTAATTAAACGTTTACAGATTATGAAAAATAGTAATTATCTGGCATTCATTGATCCGTATTAAACTTACCAATGAAATCTCTTAAAAATATGTACTATTTTGGCGCAATATTTGAATCACTCCTTATTCTGAGACAAGGTTGCAAAAGTATATTAGCAATTTGCCGAACTCCTCTCATCAATACTTTCAGTGTTTAGATACATATTAAGACATTAACTCAGGCCCAAATATTGATTTAGTAATCAGTGAATTAAACGAAAAGCTGAGTTGACGTGTCATAACGCCACTTTTTCAATTGACGTTTCCGAATGTCTTTAGTATCTTATCAACAAATTCATCTGAAATACGACGGTTGAGTTTTGCTTTAATGGCTAAATTGTATTTGCCTGTTCTAAATTTTGCAAACGATTTTCATTGCAATTTCTGAAGACGCATTGCTTAAATACATACTGAAGAAATGGTAAAACGAAATAATTCTGCGTTTTTTACCTGTAATCACTCCTTTCTTTGAATTAGTTCCGGCATACGTGCAATTACATGAAGCTTTTTGTTATATTTATAGTGGTTACAGAAAATAACAAAAATTTCGATTTTCTTCTAAGCTTAATTTTAAATTTGTAGAACGTATACATGGCTGAATAGATATTCTTTGAAATTTAATGCAATTTGAAATGTCATTTTTCCTATTCTAATAAAAGGTTTTTCAATAAGGACTTGACAACTTTTTTTCAAAATAAAATGCAGACCATTTGAGATATTTCAAAAACTTTATTATCGGGTTGAAGTACAATCAAAACATTTATGAATGGAACTCGACTTCGTTCATATGGCCACCGCGGGCACGTTTGCAGCGGTCGATTCATTGGACCCAATTTTGGATGACTCGGCCACACAATGTTGGCTCTGAGCTCTTCCAACGTTGTCGGCTTGTTGGCAAAGACCAATGACTTGACGTAGCCCCAAAGAAAAAGGTCTAGAGGCGTTAAATCGCACGAACGAGGCGGTCAATCGACTGGTCCATTTCTTGAGATAACACGCTCATTAAACTTACTCTTCAATAAATCGATTGTAACGTGTGCTGTGTGGCTTGTGGCACCGTCCTGCTGAAACCACATGTTGTCCAAGTCCATATCTTCTAATTCGGGCCAAAAATAATCGGTAATCGTGGCGCGATAACGATTACCATTCACAGTAACGTGACGATCATTATCGTCGACGAAAAAATATGCCCCTATGACGCCGCCGGCATGCAAACCGCACCAAACAGTTATTTTTTGTAGATGAAGTGGTGTTTCATGAAGCACATGTGGATTTTCACCCGACCAACAACGCATATTTTGCTTATTGACGACCCATTGAGCCAAAAATGAGCTTCGTCACTGAAAATGATTTTGCGATGAAATTGATCATCCTGGCGCATCTTTTCCAGAGTCCAATCGGAGAACGTACGTCGCTTCAAATGGTCCATCGGCTTCAATTCTTGAGTCAGCTTGATCTTGTATGGGTGTAAACCAAGATCCTTACGCAAAATTCGCCATAAAGTGGTCTGGGTGATGCCCAGCTCTTGAGAACGCCGTGGAATTGACTGATTTGGATCATTTGCTCCGGACGTTTCAACGGCAGCGATATTTTCGTCACTTCGACCAACCCGTTGTCTCACTGGCACGGCAACATCACACAACGAATATGTAGACTCAAATTTTTGCACTAAACTTGTTTCTGCCTGTCTACTAGGGCGAGAATTACGACCGAAAGTCGGAGTTAACGCTCTTAAAGTAGCGGTCACCGACTCCGAATTTCTATAGTAAATTTTTATAATTTGCAGACGTTGTTCGTTCGTGTACTTTACCATGATGAAAATGTTAAGTTTACTGAATAAATTGACAGTGACAGTTCGATGATTAGTGAAAGGGTGCGTTCACAAATTGAATTAAAAGTTGTCAAGTCCCTATTGGAAAACCCTTTACAACCAACATTACAGTTAATGTCATTTATGTACTTTGCCTATGGAAGTAACTTACTAACCAAAAGAATTCGTATAAGTAATCCTAGTGCTGTCAGAATCGGTATAGGAAAATTAGAAAATTACAGATTAGATTTTCTAACTTATTCATCTAGGTGGAAGGGAGCATGTGCAACAATCGTACCAACACCTGGATTAGTTGTGTGGGGGGCAATTTGGAAAGTAGCTAGGGAACACCTGGATACATTAGATACACAAGAAGGTGTCCATAATAATATTTACTTTCCCTTGGACATTAATGTCAAAATGACAAGTGGCGATGTGTTATGCCGAGTTTACCAACAAACAGCTACACCCTCTTACATATCAGATATCGCATTACTTCCAGAAGAAAGGAGACCGTCTTGCGTTTATTTGAATACTATATTAATGGGCGCCAGAGAATCCGAGTTACCTGAAAAATACCAACGATTTCTTAAAAGGATACCACACAATGGCTATGACGGAAATGTTGATATTCAAATTGATATCACAAGTTAGTAAGATTTAAATATACTTTTGTAGTCCATATTTTTATATTAAACGTTTTTATTGAGAACAATGTCTTGCTTTAAAAAAAACACGCGAGAATTGTTACTTCAATTAGTTTTTCTAAATAGAAAAAATACCAAAACAAGCAAGTGGTAAATACAGCCCACGAATTTGGGACAGAACGGGTTCTCACCTTTCTGTCGCCACGCAATTATTTCGATCGTTGCTATAACTTCGGTGCACTGTGGTTCCGCGTTGTAAGAGAATCGGCCATTATTAGTAAATGTGATACGACAAGGGCTCTAGTACTATGTACAACACGTGGCGAGTCTTTTCCACATTCGTCCCATAATTTGATAGCCAGATGTCAAACAAGTGCATTCTAGTGAACAAACACTTGTGAACATTGCTTGAATAAATTATAAAGGATATAATTGCAAATGTTGCATTTTAGTCGGTTCGTAGACACAGTCTGCGGGTACTCTGCGACGGCGTAGAAGCCATATAGAAAGGGCGGAGGATATTTATGGACGACAATACTTTATGATTCTCATACTAGAGATTGTAAGCTTTATATTCATATGTATTTTAAACGAGGAATCGTAGTTAAAAGTGTCAGGAAAGAAGAAAGAAAAAAAAATTCAAATTTTATTATTCATGTTCGTAGCAGTCACATTACTTAAATATTATGGAATATTATCATTACTTAAATATTATGGAATATTATCATTAAAAGTATATAAGAATAGAGTACATATCTCCTTCCTGGAATTCCATTGCACAACAATCACCAAAACAAACAATTCCGAGAGATGCAGAGGGTGATAGAGTTACTAATCAGTCACAAAAATAACGTTTGCAACTGATGGACCCATTTCACGGGGTTAATTTTTATACCCGCATTAAGTAGGGGTAGTAGTGGAGTATCAGGCATGATTACACGCAAGGATAGTAACATAAATATTTTGGAATTATGGGCTACGGAGAGCCCACAGTGCGATGCTTGTCTATGTTTAGATTCGTATGCTTGTTTGTTGTATTCATAACGATCAGTACTCGCCAGAACTAAAAAATATGATGGTTCTAAAGTCGATTGTTTAGAGCGCTGCACATCGTTCATCTGTTGGAATAAGAAGAACTATTTTAGTCACGTAAACTATTACAACCAATTCGTGTTGTATGTTTGTGTTAGATTAGTTGTCTATATGCAACATATTGCATTGAAAGAGGAATCTTTTAAAACCCTTCTAAAGAAAACATGTACTTTGTTTACTGAAGAGATATAGTGTAAACAATGCGTCATACAAAAGGCTTTTGGATTGCCTGACTAAAGTTAAAGAAGAATCGGTTACAAACGATGCAAGTTCAAGTTTTTTCCTATCAAAGAGCGCCCGCTATTTAAGGTTAAAGTAAACAATCAGTCGAAATCAATTTACAAACAAATACGTAAGAAGTTATACATCATACAATTTAAAAAAATTTGTGAAGAAAAAAAATTAAATAAAAAAGTTTGTCTCAAATCTTCTAAACAGAAACTGAAATTTCACAAACACTACCTTGGCATTCTAGAATTTCCCCAATCTATTCTTACATGCTAATGAACGAGCATCTCTGTTCATATTTTATGTAGTGACATCAGTCTGTGAGGACACATTCACCACAGTCACCAATGACAGTAGGATTAAGATACACTTAATCAGCGCGCCCAGTCGTAAGAAACGAAACAAAATACTTGTATGCTTCAGGTTTTACAGGGAGCGTTGGCACCTTACAGGTGGAGGGGAGATTTATCTAAATCATTACTGACTCTGCAGGTCAGACACAGCTGTTTACCTGGCGAGGGAGAAACACCTCTAGCTCGCATGGGCTTGCCGCAAGCCTTTCTCAAATAGTCGTACTCGGATTCTTCGGCGGCCTCTTGACTCCCGCGGTACCAGTCTTAACCATCGCTGGTGGACCGGTTCGATATGCAAACATATCTACCAATTGGGTCTCCTGCCAACAACGGCTTGGTGAACCAAGCTCTGATTCGTGGTATTGCCAAAGCCCAAAAGTAATACTAGACGCACCCCGGACACTTAGTGTAAACTCCCTACACATGCTAGAGTACGTAGTATTTTTTTATTATAATCAAAATTTTTACAAAATAAAATACTACTGGGGTGGTTCTTGATCTTCTAGATTGTGTAGAGTAGAGGCGGTAACAGAAAAAGATGAGTTTGTGTAATTACGAAGTTTTGAACGACATAGTGAAGCCTGTGCGATGAAAACTGTAAAAGATCCACCGTACGTTATTATCTGGTCCTACATAAAGGCGAAAGGTCGCGAGTCCCTGTACTGTGAAGACACAATAGAGCAAAAACATTACAAATCTTTGGAGGATGTTCTGCTTCCAGTGTTAAACGAACTAGATCCTAATGAAGGTCTTTATACATTCATGCACGATAGTGCTCCCTAACATAAGGCAAAATCTGCGACAAACTTTTTGGATTCTATAAATTTGCCAGTGCTTTTATGGTTGGTAAATTCTCCCGACCTAAACGCCATTGAAAATGATATCGGTAGTTTATTCAAGAAAAATACCACCATTCAAGGATTGACGACCAGTATTCAAAATGGCTGGCAAAACGACGAAGAATCAATAAAAGCTTGCGTATGTCGTCGACGGTATGAGTAATGTATTAGTAATTTCTTTAAAAGCATTACGTACAGTAAATATTTTGCGTTAAACTCTTTATTTTGTTTTGCTATACAACGAATAACACTATATTTGCAGACCGGACAAATATTTTGACCAGAGATTGCATATATCGGAGTTTATCCGCCATATTGATAATTCTGAAAATATATTGAAAGCTAAAAACACCATTGACAGCTCGAACTGTTATATCAGGTTGTTACATATGAAATGTCCGATTTTGTAAGGAATAAAAAAAGTCTAAATTTAAAAAAATATAAATATTTATTCTGCAAAATAGTCTCCATTTACATCAATAGTTTGTTGCCAACGGCCTGGAAGCTGAAGAATTCCCTTTGAAAAGAAATCAAGGTTTTAACGGCTCACATATTGCTCAAACACTGCTATTACAAACTCTCGGTTAGGGAAGTCCCTATTTTTTAAGTGATTGTCTAAACTTCGGAAAAAATGTACATCAGTTGGGGAAAGGTCAGGTGAATAAGGTGGGTGAGGGAGAATTTCGTAACCAGATTCCGAAAGTTTTTGGATTGTCTGTCGTGCAACATGAGGTCTTGCATTATCATGAAGAAGTATGGGTCCATGTCTATTGACTAGTGAGGGCTGCAAGCGGCTCAATTTTCCATGCATAGTTTCCAGTTCGGCACAATAGGACGCTGCCGTGATGGTTTCACCAGGTTGCAAATATGAATAGTGAATAATACACTTACTGGTCCACCATACAGTCACCATAATCTTTCGCGGGTGAAGTGATGCTCGTGCATGCTATCTTGGTGCTTCACCTCGATCTAACCATTGTCCTGACCGTCTCCGATCATCATAAAGTATCCACTTTTCGTCACACGTTACCACTCGATGAAGAAACGGTTCAACTTTGTGTCGATTAGCCAAAGAGGTAGTCACCTCTAATCGACGGAGCTTATTGGCTTCCGTTAATTGGTGCGGCACCCATCGATCGAGTTTCTTCACTTTGCCAATCGAAGAAAGGTGACGACTAATGGTGGCAATGGACACTTGAAATGTTTCTGCAAGGCTACGCACTGTTGTCGACGGATTACTTTCAACTTCTACACGCAGCTCGTCGTCATTAACGGTGCTAGGCGCATATCCGCGAGGCTCATTTTCCAAATCAAAATTTCCCTCGCTGAATTTTTTAAACCATCGCCGTAATGTGCGTTCACACACCTGTTTCACTAGACGTCTGATTAATTTCTCGCGTTGCTGCAGCTGCATTTAATCCCTTTTTAAATTGAAAGAGGTAAATTGCCCGAATATCTCTTGCCGACAGCATTTCCATAGACGAGACAAGGACAGGTGTATTAATCTTTCCAAGAAATGGAACAGGTACACACTTCAAAATAAATACCCCTTTCTACAAATACAATAATAATTTTCACCAAAAACATACACGTCTTCACACAGGTGCGATTCAGTTCAGACTGAAGGAAAAAACGGACATTACATTTGTAACAACCTGATAATTAAAAGCTGGTATTTCTGCCGGCTACAATTTTTCCATAGTAAAGACAATTATTTTCGATCTCTGAGTACACCCTTTGTAGGTAGGTATATAAACTAACTAAATAATATTCATAGTTTCTATAAATTAATAAATATTTATTAATTAATATTATATAAATATTGTAAAAGAGGCAAATACAATAAAAATAATCATTTTAGAATAAATTTCATGCAAATTTCTTCTGGACAATGATACATTTATTAAAAATATGTATGTTGAAGTTCTAAGTAATGATTTTTTATACACTGCATCCACACCTTGTTACAAAACACTAAGTTTAAGTTTAATTGGGAAACTTTCAGTCGAAATAATCAACAGGTAATAAACATATTCCTAAATAATATATGTAAGTAAACAAATTATTCTATTGGAACAATGTTTTTATGTATGAACGTGCACATGTACATTTGTTAATATTTAAAATAATTTATTGCATTTATTTTTAATAAATAAAGTATTAATAGATATGACGATAAGGAAGAAATATTTTGTAGTTTGTGAAAACAATTAGTATCGTATGTATTAGTGAATTTCGAAATTCATTTATCAATTTTTCGCTAATTAATGACGTTTGTAGATTTTTTTTGAACTCCACACGTGATAATTGCTAATTTACGACAATTAACACATTAAATTACAATAATTCCTCGCGACCGTTTGTGTAAATACACGAATGAATACCTGATTTCATGTTTACAAAGATCTATTATTTAGAAACAAGATTTATTTTTTCTCCAACAAATATAAAAAAGGCAACGAATACGATACACGGTTTTATTTTATTTTTTTGTTAATTTCACACTTTCGTAATCACTTTTGCTAGTACATATTCTTTCACGTATCAGTTTTTTTATCACTTTCGCTTGTTTCTTTTTCTGTCTCTTTGGGATTTTCATCTGTTGCTAGTGGCAGTACCGTTTCGGATTTATTTTCGCTGCCCGTGTCCACTTGTAGTGGTATCCCCGATAGGGTATCCTCGAAGTTTAAAAAATCCGGAAATTTCTCCAGCAGCTCCGCACTTCTCAATTCATCGGACGTGCTGATGTTTTTCTTGACGGTTATTAATGCGTTGGGTAAAAGTGGAACTTGAAGCGGGAAGTTGGGCCTTAGAGTTGCGTCTTCGTTTTCTTTCGTGGGTAATTCTACGGTTCCAAAGTTGGCGGGGGCGATTCCAGTGATCGAAACGCCGCTGATGTTCGTTTGTATTGGTATTGGGATGTTGGAGAGATCGAAAACGGAACCGTTTGTTACTGGGTCAAAGAACGTTAGATCAATTTGCTCGTGCCTGAAAAAATAATAGATATTTAGCAGATTAATATTATAAAAGTTCTGTTGCTTTCAAATAACCCAAGTATTAATTAGAATGTTATGTATGCTAAGCAAGCCGACTGTATCTTCGTGTATAAATTCAAGAAGTAATTCGTGAGTTTTTTTTTTAATGAATTAGATTACGTTCTATTTTGTACGCATTTGACTAAGGCCAACTTATTAAAGTTCAAGTTGTAGAGGTTATGTTGCGATTTTGACATTTGCATTGTGGAGAGCTATTATATATTTTTATTTAATTACGTCTGTGTATACTAAGTAAAGGGGATGCAATAATGTGCTTTTTATCAATTTGACGGCAACAAATTAATGGAGAGTTTAGCATATAATATCTCAACAAATCAACTTAAAGGTAAATATTGTTGAAGACTGTGGTTAAATGAATTAATTAAGAAAAAGATAAAGAAAACTCTTGCCATATTAATATTCGTACTCTGAATACGTTTCGACAACTAAGCTGTCATCATCAGCAGATTATTAATCACAGTGTCACACATGGATTCGCAGTAATGCTTACACAGAAAATAATATAAAGGTTTGAGTCGGAAATAATTATGAGACTAATTAGAAAAGCTAACTTAAAGAAGACAATCTGTGTTACCTTAAGTTACAAAAGTAATGCGGATTTCAAGTTACATTTCAGCCCAGAAACGTTATAAAATCTCTTTTAGCAAGCGCGAAAAGTTAAGTCGAGTTCAATCAGAAATCCGGGATATATGAAATAAATTGTTGAGATTGTGATGGAAAATACATCGGCGAACTATGCAAGACATTAAGTTTATTCCCTGAGAAGTTCAGCCTAGTGAAGTATGTGTTAGAAAATAATCATAGTGTAACCACTAATTCTCTTCATCAAAAATATAGATAATTTCGACGAATTAGACAGTTACGAGAACATCTTTATTGTGAAAAATGAAAACGAATATAATATTCCGGCCTATAAAAGTTCCTGGAAGACAGGGCCATTAAAATGTCCATAAGTTATTGTAGGGACGTACATTAGTACAAGCATTAGTTTCTAAGACTGAAAAATATTATTTACAGATGTCTTGCGAACGTCAGTGTGTGTTTTGGTTTTGGTAAGATGAGTGTGCGGAATTTTGTCTGTGTAAGCATTGCCGCGAATCCAGGTGTGATACTGTAATTAATAATCTGCCGATGATGACAACTTAGTTGTCCAAATGCATATATAGAGTAGGAATATTGATGCGGTAAGGATGTTTTTCTTTTTTTGATTAAATCAACTTTTTCTCAAAGTGAGGTGATTCTTTAAAATAAACCTTGCATTGAAGTGGACTTCTGAAGCAGAGTTAGTGATAAAAAGAAGAAAGATGAAATTCATGATAAATATTAAATACAAAACAGTCTTTTCACGAAGAATTTTACATTTAAATTCATAAATTTACTTTTGAAGAAATCGTAAGTGTAAAAAAGCATTACGTAGGTAAATTAAAAATAAAACGAAGAGAAACAGAGGGATAATTTTTCTTTGAATTTTTAATATAAAAATCTACTGATATAGTTGAAATTTCAATAAACATAGTTTTGGTTTCGTAAATTATTATTTCAGGTTTGAATACATAATAAACAATCCGTTGTTTTTGTGTTTAATATTTTCACATTTTTTTAATTATTGGACGTCAAAAAATCTCCCAGATAACTGTATCGATTTTTTATAAGTTATAATCTATAAATTTTAAAGTTGTGAAATGGATTAGTTTGTTTTGCATTGATCATATTGAAGTTATATTTATTACACTTAAGTTTATAATGTAATGTAATTATGTGTAATTTTTTTTTTTCGTTCGTGCAAGTAAATATATACATATATATATATATATATATATATATATATATATATATATATATGATCTTTACACTGCAATAGAATATTTCAGAACTTATATACGAGTATTATTTGAGACAAACATTATATGCTTTGATATTTAAATGTTTACTTTGGGTCAAGAAAGATTTCGTGTAATTATAAACAGAATTATAGAAAATCTGTATTAAACTATTGCCTACGGTAAATAACAATGATGTCGAGGTTGATAATTATTAATATATCTTCTTATGCATGTATATAAATTTTTTTCGTTATCAGTTGGAACTGTCTAGGTGATAATTTAATATTTTACTGGCTTTAGAATTATGGTGACGTTTTCATTTGAAAAAATCGTCATGGGAAATGCCCATAATTTATTTTTTTTTCTACTTTGTTGCTATGACAACGCCATTAAAACATCTGAAGAGATTATAAACGCAATTTTAGTATAGTGCAATTTAGTTTTGCAGTCAATTAAATTTTCATATAAAATTTCGTATCAAAGAATGCAAAGTCAAACAGTCATTGCAAAATGTAGTCAATTAAATATCAAATAACGATTTAATAAAATAATTTGTCCATGAAGTCAATGGTATATTTAGAATATCGCCATTGAAAATATAGAGATGAAACATTTTTTGACGCAACTTATTTATTTTTTTGCATCATTTTTGAAAGTTCATAAACTGCTTTTCACAGTAGATACGAGATTTGATGGGAAGTAAATTATTGACGGTGTTTTCAAAAAATTTCTCATTTCAAGTGGAATACATGAAAACTGCTGATTCATTTTACATTAAATTAAGAAGTACAAAATATTTAATAGGAAGTGACAAGTTTAAATTTGACAAATGTGTATTGCCAACCACCAAGAAAATCCCCAAATTTTAAATCTACTATTATTGATCTAGAAAAGGGTTATCAAAGAGGCAAATTATAAAAAAATAATCTAATAAACTTGTGTCAAATACACTTGTCGCAGTCGGATTTAGGCCTCTCGCTTCTTTGTTTGTCATGCTCCAAAGTGAAATTTTAATTAATTAAGACATATTCTAAAACGCTCGTTCTTTAATATACTATTTATAGATATATCGAGGTAGTGTCTATTTTTTCAAAATATAGGCGATCAAGAAATACAAAAATATAACGCATACACGTATAAATTTAAATGAAATGAAATGTAGTTTATGAATACATCATTTCAAATAACAAATCTTATGTAATCTATATCGTAGATAATTTGATCTCTCTACAGTTGGTAGCATAAAAATCTCAAAGTATATTTTTATTCGTACAGAATTGACACGTTATCTTCTTTTTTAAAGTAATAGTGCCAATATTACATTGCTACCAATTCAAGTATTCTGTTGCCAACTGCAGATAGATGTCATTGATTATCTTGTATGTATACAAGAGCGAAAGAAAATTTTAAAATCTAAATATCATACCGCGTAAACTTGTCTTCTTTTAAGAAATATTTTTTAAACAAAATAAAAAGTATGTTTTACAATGTGATGTACTTTACAGGTGTTGCATGACATGATTGCCACAGCTTAAAGATGTGTTACTGAAGCAATTTCAAGTTAAATATATGCCCAAAACTCTATGGTAATTGAGCTACAAGTATTTGTAGTTTTAGATAACCCCGACCAATGCAGGTACAACGTAGCTCTGCAAAAAATATGTCAATGAAAATCATTTAAAAAGAAGTCGCTTTATTGAATTAGTTATTCAAAATGTCCACGCAGTTGCTGTATACATAGTTTAGCTTTTAGAATTGACGAGGTAGCTCTGCTAACAGTCTCAATATCAGAACGAATAGTTTCTGCAGCATCTACAATTCTAGTAAGAAGTGATTTTCTGTTTTCAAGTTTTTCTGCATGAATCAAATTTTTCAACCTTTCCCATAAAAAATAATATAGGGGATTTAAGCATGATGACCTTGGCCGCCAAACAACTGTTGAACCTCTTCTAACCCATCGGTTCGTATAATTTTGATTAGAAAAAACCTGCTCATAGAGGTACACCATCGTACTGTATCCATATTTGTCGTTTTACATGAAGAGGAGCCTCATCCAATAAGGTAGTTAGACCATTTTCCAGTAAATTAATGAGACAATCGTCAATAATATCACACCAACCATTCATTGAAAATCTATTTTGAAAATGGAACTCTCTAGTTTGCCATGGATTGTCAAGTGCCTAACAATGTGAATTTCTGGTATTACTGGCGCCGTTTCTGGTACAAGAGGATTCATCACTAAACAATATTTTCCGACAAAGTCCTCGATTTCTCTCTAACCCGTGACTAAATTCAAGTCTTGATGCACTAGGTTTTAAAGCTCGTACGGGTAATTTTCCATATTTTTATGCAGCCTACGTTAAGTGCGTTGGCTTTTCTTCGGACACTAGTAGAAGGTTGAGTGTCAATGATATTAAGCATTGCTTTTTTTTTAAATTTCGTTGGGAAGCTTCATCACTATACAATATTTTCCGACAAAGTCCTCGATTTTTCGCAAACTAGTGACTAAATTCAAGTCTTGATGCGAAGTCACCAGGTTTTAAAGCTGGTACAGGTAATTTTCAATATTCTTATGCAGCCTACGTTAAGTGCGTTGGCTTTTCTTCGGACACTAGTAGAAGGTTGAGTGTCAGTGATATTAAGCATTGCTTTTTTTTTAAATTTCGTTGGGAAGCTTCATCACTACACAATATTTTCCGACAAAGTCCTCGATTTTTCGCAAACTAGTGACTAAATTCAAGTCTTGATGCGAAGTCACCAGGTTTTAAAGCTGGTACAGGTAATTTTCAATATTCTTATGCAGCCTACGTTAAGTGCGTTGGCTTTTCTTCGGACACTAGTAGAAGGTTGAGTGTCAATGATATTAAGCATTGCTTTTTTTTTAAATTTCGTTGGGAAGCTTCATCACTATACAATATTTTCCGACAAAGTCCTCGATTTTTCGCAAACTAGTGACTAAATTCAAGTCTTGATGCGAAGTCACCAGGTTTTAAAGCTGGTACAGGTAATTTTCAATATTCTTATGCAGCCTACGTTAAGTGCGTTGGCTTTTCTTCGGACACTAGTAGAAGGTTGAGTGTCAGTGATATTAAGCATTGCTTTTTTTTTAAATTTCGTTGGGAAGCTTCATCACTATACAATATTTTCCGACAAAGTCCTCGATTTTTCGCAAACTAGTGACTAAATTCAAGTCTTGATGCGAAGTCACCAGGTTTTAAAGCTGGTACAGGTAATTTTCAATATTCTTATGCAGCCTACGTTAAGTGCGTTGGCTTTTCTTCGGACACTAGTAGAAGGTTGAGTGTCAGTGATATTAAGCATTGCTTTTTTTTTAAATTTCGTTGGGAAGCTTCATCACTACACAATATTTTCCGACAAAGTCCTCGATTTTTCGCAAACTAGTGACTAAATTCAAGTCTTGATGCGAAGTCACCAGGTTTTAAAGCTGGTACAGGTAATTTTCAATATTCTTATGCAGCCTACGTTAAGTGCGTTGGCTTTTCTTCGGACACTAGTAGAAGGTTGAGTGTCAATGATATTAAGCATTGCTTTTTTTTAAATTTCGTTGGGAAGCTTCATCATTACACAATATTTTCCGACAAAGTCCTCGATTTTTCACTAACCAGTGACTAAATTCAAGTCTTGATGCGAAATCACCAAGTTTTAAAGCTGGTACAGGTAATTTTCAATATTCTTATGCAGCCTACGTTAAGTGCGTTGGCTTTTCTTCGGACACTAGTAGAAGGTTGAGTGTCAACGATATTACGCATTGTTTTTTTTTTTAATTTCGTTGAAAAACATATTTTTAAAATAAACATTCGTCATTTACTGAATTTACTGATTAAAATGCCCCAACAGATTAGAATTATAGAAAAAATAGGGAGCATACGTGAGGAACAACTTTTTCTGAGAAATTACGGGAATTTAATGGAAAACATAACTTAAACTGTGAAAATATCTACAGAGTACTATTCTGCAGAAAATATACCAATTTAGGAGAGTATAGGTATACATCCAAAGACATGTGAACATAGCATTAATCGAAATGTTTGCTGGCCATTCAAAACCTACATAATAGGTAAATAAAATGTACTATTTTATGTTTCTAAATTATCACTGGAATATTACAGTCTATGAAGAATGAGTAAAAGCAACTATGAATGGGACTCCGTATATAATCATGATGTACCACCATCAAGATTGAAAGTTATAAGAAGTTTCCCAAGAATGTCCCTACAAGAAAACGATTAACTGCAAACCTCAATCAGTACACATAAATAATCAACTGTAAACTTCTAATGGGAAATGGGATAAACACAATTCAGTAGTGTTCAACCAATAAACGATTTACCACTTAACGGATTGAACTTTTCAACACGTGTATCGATGTTCTTGCCTTCCGTGACACGTAATTCTTTCACTTTAGTAAAATCAAACACAATCGATGTTATCAAATTCGTAGTTAAAATTATTTACTAAATTGATGTCTAGGAAATGTCGTTTTCTCCTTTTATGCAGAAATAGTGCGCAATATTTTGCGGTATTGGTGACAAATTTATTATAAGTATGAATGAACCAGTTGATATTTGTACTGTGAGAGATTAGCACCTATTTCGTTCAAATATATATTTACTATACCCGTACTTCTTTTCGAATGACGTAAGATGAGTAAAATTTGCATTCAATGCAACGTAAATTTAAACTCACAAGTCACTGTTAGCAGATTTTGTGGTTCCGCTCGATTTTGTGGCTTTATTACTGTACCTGAATAAATTCTACAACCTTCGAGAAATTACATGACGGAAGTAAGTTATTTGAACGTGAGCCACAGGATAGAGCTGAAATTTTGATTGATAATAATCCATGTATTTAAATTCCATACCCTAATAACGCCAATTGCAGGGAGAATCGGCAGACCATGAGTTATTTATTACACCTGTACTCGTGGTGCGGCTTAAAATCTTTGGTTATCAGCATTCAGCTAAACGAGAAAGAAAAACCACGAAAAACTTTCCTGGGTATGATAGGCCAGTAATTAACCACTGAAATATCAGCTGCACTAGAACTTTAATGGAAGTTACAAATTAAAACCCGAAAAAAACGTGCAAACTACTTAAACAATAGCTATTACTAGGACACCTTCATTTCATGGGCAAAGTTGAATAACAGCGTACTCTTGAACTTTTTTAGAGAAACGAGCTGGGTTGGTATAAATGCGTGCCCTTGCCGATGTGAAGTTTTACTAGGTTGATTAGTGACGTACGTTGACAAATACTATTTTAGAATGTCTCAATGGTTAAATTCATTACTATTCAGTGGTAAAAATGTAAGAGTGAATAGATGATGCTAATATATTGAATAAATACACTATAAATTAAAAATACAATGTCTGGGTCTTATAAGCAGTCAAGGACTTGCTTTGATACACGCTAATGCAAGTCTGCATTGAAAATAAGAGCATCGAAGCATGACGAACTAAATTATGAAGTTCTATAATATTCACCGCCTTTTTAAATCTTATTTTAAACGAATTATCATATTTTTAAATATCCGGGCGTGTTTTAAAAGCGAATAGAGTTTTCAACGAAGAAGAGATCCAATATTCATATGAATAATAAAATGATATTTTGCATAATTTTTTCTGTTTTTACGCTGTGTATACAATGCATAAAAATTTTCACATCCATTGGGTGTTTCCCATTAATACCTGTTTCCATAATGCAATTTATGGCATCTTAATAATCGAAGTTCATAGTCCTCTACGGTCTAGTTGTAGGGTAACGGGCGGTGTAGGTTCGAATCTTACCGGAGAGCAGAAAATTTTTTAACGAAAATTGGAATTGCATAATTATGTATATACAATGATATTTTATACTAAGTAGATGACGATAGACGTGTACTCGAGCAGATGCAACTCATTTTGATCTCTAAACATTTTTATAAAAATTATATATTCCCATTACATTTTTCCATTATACTTTTTCAATTCGGTTTAGAAACAAATGGCTCTAGTGAGATAGAAACAACGATTTCTTTTTCGGAATTGTTAATTTCATGTCGTCCTACATGTGTTCTATTTGGAATACTATTTTCCTACTGGAATTAGATAAACAACAAGATAATTGCAAATGTCTTCAAATCAATTAACTTTGCTGAGTTGAACAGTAAAGTAAATGCTAGAAAAACATCCAAGTTTCTGTTCAAACTAATTTTCTATTATTGGTTCGCCTTTTTTATAGAGATGTAGAAAATATGATTCTATAGTAAAATGTGTTCGCGAAGGCGAGAATATTAAATACTCAAGAAGAACTAGATATCGACTAAAGTCAAGAAATATTCGAGAATAAGTATGTACAAAAAGTTTTCTAACATTTATAGAGCAAACTACAACGAATAAAGCAGATGTATAAACGATCACGAAAGTGCTATTGGCAGTTTATTTCTACGGGTAAGTAACCAGAAAAGAGTGTCTTCAAGGTGATGGAAAGTACTTTGATTCCAAAAATTTTTTCGAGAAATTAGATTCGAGATGATTTCCATTATATTTTTCAATTAGAAAAAAATAAACCGTTCATAAGTGAAGCAAAATCTCATATGTACACATTCACATTGAGAAGGTTACTGGTTTGGGGTATGTATGTAAGTATGTATGGGTTATAACGGAGTAGGTCCATCGCTATTTATTAATGCCACTTGTGCGAAAATAACTGGATACATTGTAAGCTAAATTATAAAAAGAAATGTTGAAAAATTAAAGCTATAATTACAGTTTTCAACAAGATAACGATCAAAAACATTGTCAAATTGTCTCACCTACCCCAGAGCCAAATTCCAATCCTATTGAGCATCTGTGAGATAAGTTTGCGTCATATAGCCCACGTGGAATCTTTAAGGAGCTTGCAATACTATATCATCAGGAATAATTCAAAGGTTGGTATTTTTATATTGAAAAGTTTAAAAACTGTAATGGGTGCTCGTTGTGTGATGACAAAATATCAAATTTACATATATTATATTTTGATGAATATAGTCTTATTTTGAAGCAATAATTTATTAAATTCATGTATAAAATCTTTAATTTGAAATTAGTTTATAACCTCTGTTAAATACTTCCCTTTTGTATGTGTAAATATTACACTTATTGTTTATTGCATATTTTAGTAAAATAACAAGTTGATGCATAAGTTTGTAGCCTTTTTTGTTTTCTAGAAGAATGCCTTGAAAAAAAATTTTGTTACGCATATGTCAAAGTTATTTTAAAGTCAATATTATTGTTTAATTTGAATAGCTTTGATTTTGTTTTAAGTTCGTTTTATTTATTTTGCCAAAAAAAAGGAATATCGAGTAGAAAAAAATGAGCATTTAAAAAATAAACTTTTGTTCGATTTT
The DNA here is from genome assembly GCA_031893035.1 of Dermolepida albohirtum. Taxonomy (NCBI): domain Eukaryota; kingdom Metazoa; phylum Arthropoda; class Insecta; order Coleoptera; family Scarabaeidae; genus Dermolepida; species Dermolepida albohirtum. Next base: position 438,853 of record JAVIWB010004008.1, on the reverse strand, counting down.
AACAAAAGAATTAATGCATTGAAAGCTACTACCATGTGTGCCTTTTACGGAGAAAACGTAATTGGGGAGAGTACAGCACGGAAATGGTTTTCTCGATTTAAAGAAACTTCTTAATAACTATGTCGCGCTTTAAAATTGCCGTGACGACTTCTACACTTCCAAGCCACCGAATTTCTACAGACGTAGAATCGAAAATTTCCCAGATCATAAATAAACAATTGTAAATGGAATATTCATGTATTTTGTTTATTAAAAAATTATAAATTATGCATCAATCTAATACTACTAAATTAAGATATCACGTCATCATATAAATAGTACAATACTAATAAATAAAAGTACTTGAAAATTGAAAAATCATCTGACGAAATTTCGGATTTAAAGTTAAGTCTTAGCTTATATAATTGTAATAAATCATGTTGTAAGTTACGCCGTTGATATACCAAATCAATTAATAGTCTTTGATAATATAGATACTTTAATTCCTAAAGGAAGTGAGCGGTTATATACGACCTTTGGACAATTATAAAATTGCATTTTCATCAAAGTGTTATCTGTCATTTCGGGGAATGATTTCATTTGAAATAAAAGCGAATTATGTTGCAATAAAGTTTGCTACTTAAAGTTTTTTCACTTTAAAGAAAAAGTTCCAACTTACGTTTCAGTGTCATTCGCTGTTTCATTGTTCACATCGGTTAATATTCCAACTTCATAGACGATAGTTTTTATAACGTATCTGGAAAAACAAATGCATATTTAATTAATATTTATTGTTATGAATTATATGAATATGAAAATAAGTTAATATGATGAGAAGTTATTAGAAAATCTTACAAATCTTTAGCCGTTCCGTTTGTGTCAGGTTGAACATCTTCAGATTCGTCAATTTGTAGATCATCTTCAGGAACCGGTAGAGAATGACCCCTACTAACCAAACAACTAAAAACTAACAGCAGAGATACCAGTAGTGTCCACACCTACGCAATAAAAGAAAACACTTATAATTTTTATTCTTTTGTTTCTTTTATTGGTCTTCGATTACTCACTTTGGCCATATCGGATTCGGTAGAACTCAACTTGATAACTGGTCGATTAATGCAGAAGTTTCGTGTTTTATACCTATTGTATCCAAGAGATAATTAAATTTTACCATGTGACGCGTATCGACGAGCAAACTCGGTGATAATAAGACGCTAATGTTATCTGTCCACAGAAAAATTTTAAAAAATGAATAATGAAGCTGTACAGAAGTATGGCGTATTTTTTAGAAGTTGCGTCACGTTTGTTTGTGATTTCTCTGATTTTCTTCTTAATTATCCGATAAGTATCAGAAAATCATTGAACTAACTAGACATTCTCGTAAAAAAATTAGGCAGTTGTTTTTCTATTGTAAGGTTTCGTGTGACGAAATGTTTTCTGTGCGTTAAACTTTGTAAATATTTTGTTTGTAAAATAATTTTCTAGAATCACGATTCGAATAAAAAAATAACGAAAACAGGAAGTTGCACGTTTCGTACAAGAGTAGACTGTGGTAATTAAGGTATCCATGTATGTATGTACGTGTACAATTCTTAACAATTAAATTATAGCTACTCTGGTATATAGTAAATTTTTTGATGAAAGCATTTGACAGAATATATTTGAAGGATGTGATTAATATACAGTGCCCCAAAGTCTATACACGAATACTGGCGACAATAAAGAAACCCAACACCCAATATCATATTATAAGAACACAAACCAATATACACTATTGGGTCGTCAAACTAAGTATATAAACACCTAAGAATCTCAAGCAGATAGACACGAAAAGATTTGTAAGAGAAATCAAAAAGGCACTCATCGAGAAAGAATTCTACACATTAGAAGTATACTTTAGTAATCATCTTTAAGCTCAAATATCGGATTTAAATGCCTCTTTGTGTGTGTATATACATATATATATATATATATATATATATATATGTATATACACACACATATATGTATATATATATATATATATATATATATATATATATACAATATATATATGTATACATACATATATATACTTATTTATATGTGTGTGTGTGTGTGTATACCGGGTGTCCTATGACACGATTGCCACAGCTTAAGGATGTGTTAATGAAGCAGCTTCAATTCCAATACTGAGCTACGAGCATTTGATTTTTTACATAAGCCTACCAACGGGCATTACGTACATTTATTAATCTCACTACGTTTTGCGTACACAAAATCTAGACAATCTTAAAAATCAAATTCGCGGAATATTTCGCTAAAAAAACGCAGTATACACAGTCTGCCGCAAAGGCAACCGAAGTTTTCCAAAATAAAAAAAAAAGCTTTGGTAAAATTCATTTATTTTATTCAAAGTAGTCGCCGTCGGCTTCAATATAACGTTTTTCACGGTCAATTAACAGGTCGAATGAATTTTTAAGTTCATCTTTAGAGATGTCCTTCAGGATCGCTGTCGACGCCTTTTTAATAGTTTTGACGTCGGCATAACGCTGTTCTTTCGTTGGCAAATGTAGTTTGGAGAATATATAGAAATGACAGGAGGCCAAATTCGGTGAATACGGTGAATGGTTAAAATGACATTTTTTAGTTCGAAAATCAATGGTATAGCATTATCATGTAACAAACGCCAGCTGCTATTTTCATGATATTGAAGGCGCACACGAAAGACGCTTCATAACACCAAGGTAATATACAGCATTGACTGTTTGACTAGTTGGTACCAACTCTTTGTGCAGGATGCCTTTCGAATCATAAAAACAAATCAACATTGTCCTCCTTGACTTCTCCAAACGGCTTTTTTCGGTCTTTCTTGGCTTGGATCCTTCCATTCGGAGCTTTGACGCTTGGTCTCTAGATTATATTGGAAACATCACGTCTCATCGCCAGTTACAATAGAGTACCTAAAGTTTTCGTCCTTTTTTGAGTCTTTAATCAAGTCTGTACAATATTGACTTCAGTTAGCTTGTGTGGTACAAACCTTGCACAAATCTTTCTCAGTCCTAAATGCTATGTCAAAATGCGATGATATGAATCGAGTTCGATGTTACTTCCCGTAATCATAGATTTTTTTGCACCAGGATGTTCGTCGTCATTTATCTTCGTACGACCGTCTTTAAATCGCATATACACTCGTACGTGATAAACACGCATCACCATACACTTGTTTTATCAAATTCAACGTTTCAGTAAACAATTTACCGAGTTTAAAACAGAACTTGAACTCTTTGTCCAAAATTCATTTTTCGACAAATGACAAATACGCAGTGTTACTTTATAGGCAATTTCTCTGCTTCTAATAATGCAAATATCATGATATTTTGGCATAACATTGGTGAAAGATCTACATTACCGATGCATATTTTTTTAATAGATGGCGCCACTAAGAATTACTATTTTAAAAAAGTCCCGTTCTCTCTGCTGCAGAGTAGATTTGATTAATTAGATAAGCTCTGATATGTATTGCATATAGTTGAGGTAATTTTGAACAGCATCTTTAGATATATTTAACTAGTAATTTACACATATACGTTTCTAATTTGTTTCTGTTCTTACTTATTTTGTTTATGTTAATGAAGTAGTTTTATGGAATATTATATAGTATGTAATTACGAGGGAGCGTTTTTATATTCGCGGAATGAGCGGGTTGTAGAGGGGTGAGTAGGCGCATTGGGGGCGTGGCCTGTGCAGCGACTCATGATTAGTATAAATACGAAGTTTCATTGTTATTAGACAGTTAGTCTTTGAGCTATCGTCAACCAAGTAACATAATCAGGAGTGAAAAGTGAAATATGGAAAAAATCGAATATCGTGCCGTTATAAAGTTCCTTACCAGGCAAGGAAAATCAGTCGCGACCATAATGAATGAGATGTCATTGGTTTACGGCGACTCTTGTCCAGGAAAAACCATGGTGTACAAGTGGCATAGTTTATTTAAACAAGGAAGGGAATCCCTTGAAGACGACCCGAGGCCGGGCAGGAGCATTGAGGTGACCACGCCAGCACTTATCCAAAACGTTGAACAAATTGTACTCGAAGATAGTCGACTAAAGAAGAAACAACTCGCAGAAATGGTTGGAGTATCCGATACAACAATTTTTAAAATCCTACCCGATCATCTCGGCATGTCTAAGGTCAGCGCAAGATGGGTGCCGAGAATGCTCACGCCGCCGCAAAAACAACAGCGCGTAGAGTGTTCGCGTGCATTTTTGGACCTCTGTAATGAAGACAAGGATGGTGTATTGAGTGGAATTGTTACTGGAGACGAAACTTGGGTTCATCATTATGAACCTGAGTCCAAACAAGACTCCATGCAGTGGCATAAAAAGGGCACAGCACCTCCCAAGAAATTTAAAGTGCCACAATCAGCTGAGAAACTCATGGCAACGGTATTTTGGGACTCGGAAGGAATATTGTTGATTGATTATAAAGATAAAGGTGTTTCGATAACCGGAGAATATTACGCTTCAATATTAGAGCGACTAAAAGAAGCCATTAAAGAGAAAAGACGGGGAAAATTAACAAAAGGTGTTCTGCCTTTGCACGACAACGCGTCCGTCCACAAGAGCCGCGTTGCGTTAGCTGCCCTGCATAAGGTGGGCTTCGTGTGAATCACCCACCCTACAGCCCAGACCTGGCCCCGAGTGATTATTACCTATTTCCGAAAATGAAAAAAGAGCTGCGGGGTAAAAAATTTACTGCCGGTGATGAAGTCAAGGAGGCAGTTTCGGCGTATTTTGCAGATAAAGAGAAATCATTTTTTTATGAGGGTATAAATAAATTAATTGAAAGATGTGAAAAATGTATCCGTCTTGCAGGTGAATATATTGAAAAAGAAAAATAATTTGGTTTTTTTATTTCCACCCCTTGTCCCCCATTCCGCGAATATAAAAACGCTCCCTCGTACGAGAATGGTATGATCAATACCTGTGTTAAGGAAGACACCGCAATTATTTTGCATTTAGTAAATTTATTTTACGTCATAATCTTCTTGTGGCTCCGTACACTGAGTCTCTTGTCTCTTTTTGGGCAATGACCTATTCATTTGACGTGAATCGCTTTCCGATAAGCCATTTTTTCAAGTTTGGAAAACGAAAGAAGTTACAGGGGGCCAAATCTGGAAAAATGGTGGATGAGGCTCGTACCGAAAATCGACTAGTTTTGCTGTCGCAATTGCTGATGAATGGGACCCACTCATAATGATAAATAATAAATTTGATACTAGCAAATGATTGAAAATAAAATGTGTACCAACTTTCGCATATGATATTTACTTCAAAATCTTACAATAATCGATGTGTCTGCTATGACACAGTAAATCACACACCCATATAAGAGACTAAGTGCAAAATTATTTAGTTTTACTTTTGTAACTCCTGAAGACGAGGTAAGGCGAAATGTACATAAAGAAGTGAAATAGATATTTTTTAAAACATACAAAGTGTGTTTTTATTTTAAATTTTTTTAAAAAAATTAATTTTTGTTAAATATATATATTGTAAACGAATAGTCTACAAAACTTTCATGCATATTCTACTTTGTGGTGAATTAATAATAGACAATCAATAACAGAATGTCATATATTATTTACAGAAACGAGAACATGACTATTAGAAAGAAGAATGTACTTCGAAAGTTGTTAATACTTTCTGTAATGTTCCTTTTATTATATACATATATTGGAAACGCTAAGATCACTGTATCCGCCAAGGGTACAATGCGTCAACAATAGCACAAAAAAGTGTTAAGTAAGCTTTTAGTGCCATACACAAGTAGACAAAAACGATGCAACACAATATTTATGAATGGCAATATACATCCCAGAGAAATATCTGCAGAACACTAAAGGATATTGTCAACAATGAACAGTATAAAAAAAGTAAGATTTTAAAAATGTTTTTAGAAGTAGGAATTATTATCACAAAAGCAAAAGAAAAGGAAACAGAAACAAAAAACAGCAGGAGTTATTTTAAAATTAATTAGTATGCCTATACGGGGATGTACAAAGGGTACTAGGAAAGTTTTGCAATACAGCTTTGTTTATTTAAATTTTCCAAAGTAATTTCCTCTACACTCAATACACCTCTCCATCCTCCGAAACCAACATTTAAACCAGTTCTGCCAAGTTTCACTAGGGAGTAAAGCGCACTCGTTGTCTTAAGGCCGCAGAAGGTCCTCATCACTGGAAAACCGCCTCCCTTTTAGCTTCATTTGCACATGCGGGAACAGTGCAAAGTCACAGGGAGCAAGATCTGGACTGTAGGGAGGGTGCTCGAGAAGTTTCAATCCTGTCGTGATCAAATATTCGGGTTTTGACGCGATGAGCTGGAGCATTATCGTGATGAAGGAATCAGGTCTCCATTCTTGACTTTGGCCGCAGGTTTTTCATAGATCTAATGACTTTAGGCAGGCACTGTTCAGTATACCACTTAGCTGTGACTGTCTTCTGTGTGTCCAAAACGACACGTTCCACAATTCCACTCGATTTGAAAACAACTATCATTTTCTTCTTTACAGATCGGGATTTTCTGACAATTACGGGAGTGTCCTTATCATCAAAGACCCAAACTTTGTTTTGAGCTTTGGTCAGCATATCGTAATAGTACAGCCAAGTCTCGTCACCTGTCACGATGTTATTCACATACCGAGATTGTCCCTTATTAAACTTTTTTAGCACCAAGTCACACGTCGTTTCATCTGCTCTTCAGTCAGTCGATGCGGCACCCAGAGAGAACAAACTTTCTTCACGTGCAAATGATCATGCAGAATTGAACGAATTACTGGTGCATTTAGGCCTGAAATACCCTCTCTCTGTTGGTAGGTCACTCGCCTGTCATCGCCAAGCATTTTCCTCACAGTAGTAACGTTTTCCTCCGTAACTGACGTTCGTGGCCTTCCCGGCCTCTCAGCATCCTCCACAGTTAAATTTCCCCTTTGGAATTCTCTATACCACCTGAATATCGTTGTGCGATGTGGACAAACATCACCTAGTGCAAGAGTTATTTCTTCGAAGCACTGGTCTATATTTAAACCACGCACGAAATTATAACGCAAAACTGCCCTTATCTGACCACGATGCCATCGCAGGCACTATACACTCGCACTGCTAATGAATAACTGAGCCCATCGACATGGCGCGGCGGCTACTATGCACGTATGAACATGTCTCAACATGCAGCAACAAGCAGCTTCCTACGATTCATTGTTGCGTCATATTGCAAAACTTCCCTTTGTATGTATAAAAAATACTTTAAAACGAGGAATAACAATGTATTTGATGATATTTTACCGGCTCACTATAATAGAAGGGGACTGTACTTATTAAAATAAACTCATTCATTCATATGTACTCGTACAAGGCAAACATTGTGAAATTGTTCAATAAAATTAGTACGCCCGTGAAACGTGTGGCTATGTGACCGTGTTCACAAGGATAACGAGATCTCATTTTTCATTATAATATAAAACTTTTCCTTCGTTACTATCTAAATATGAATTGAAAAAAATTCGAACCGAAGATATAAATAAAATCTGTTAATTGGTGATTTTAAATATTGATGCAGCTGGAATATCTACGTAAATAATCATTCATTATGCGCTGATGTGTAATTAACAAGAATTACGAATGAACTTGTACTTATTACAGTAAAGTAAAATAGTTTAAATATCTAATTATGTACTAAGGCTCCTCTAAAATTATTGATATTAGAAGAAATTATTGGGTTGTCGGGCAAGTTATGACTGTATATTTGCAACAGATGGCGCTAGTTCATTTTTAGAAGTGCTAGATCCATTCGCATATATTATGTATAAGGGGTATTCTAAAATTATTGATATCGGAAGGAATTATGGCAGGGCTCCCAAAGTATGCGCCGCGGCGCCCGGAGCGCCACAAAGTTTCCAGGGTCGCCGCGACAGCCTCGCCAAAACGAAAAAAAATTGAAAAATATAATTCAAAAATAAACAAGCCCATTCCATTCATTAGGACAGAAAACATTTTTGAAACTCTTATTACTTGTACCCAATTACGTTTAAAATGATTCTCTGTTTTGTATTAATTAGTTACCATTTCTGTTCTCAAAATAAATGTGATTTTCTTTATTCTTCGATTTATTTACGTTTTTCTTCTCCTCCTTATTACAATTACTAAAAAAAACTAATTTACCAACAATTATTCACAAAGTATTTAAACAAAATTCAAGTCATAAAAATCTAAAAGTTAAATTTAGAGATCATAGCATAGAATGTATTTAAATTTAAGATTTTAGACTTAAAATTATCAGGTCTCCAGTTTCGCTTCATATGAAGGGCGCCGCCGGAAATAATCTGAACGTTAAGGGCGCCATGGCTTTAAAAAGTTTGGGAACCTATGAATTATTGGGTTCTTGGGAAAGTTATGTCCGTATGTTTGCAACAGATGGCGCTAGTTCATTTTTACAAGTGCTAACTTATGATATGACATGACAGTTCTTCATTTGGGAAAATATCGAAAGATAAAAAGTTATAAATGGAAAACTGCGCATTTTCGTCATAATTTACGTTTTCAATTCCGTTAAGGGAAAAACTCACATCAATCTTTGGATAATTTGCGTAAAGTTTACAGTGATAGAGTTCTATAACAACGTAAAAGGTAACGATGGTTTTTCACGAAATTCCGTGCTTGTCTTTTCAATTAAATCCCTCTTTGGAAATGCGCAAGACAAAGTCGAGGTCAATGATAAATTGGGGATTTACCAAATTAAATGTATAGATTGCAATAAATAATAAATGTCAGACAAAAATGATCGATAGAAGCCCGGTATAAAATTTAATCAACCTGAGAAATTTAGTTTAGCAAAGCATGTGCTAGGGAATGGTTAAGAATGTGTATAATTACTGTAAATTAAATATCCATGAGAGCATATACACATATTACAAAAAACAGAAACAATGTGTTAAACGCATCGGCGTTGTCTGTTTTAGCTCATAGAAAAGTAATATACGACCGATGAAAAGATCCACATATGCAAGCAGATACCTCAAGATAAATGTTTAGTTTAAGACTAGAATACAATTTAAATTATGCGAAACGAATCTACAGTGTGTGTTTGGCTTTCGATAGTGTAAGTCTGGTACGGACTTTGTTACTAATTAATTATCTGCTGGCGATGACAACTTAATTGTCGAAATACGTATACGGAATAAGAAAATTATTATGGAAAAAGGGTTGTATAAACCTTAATTGTTTAATTCATTTTAATCATTGAATATTATCACATGAACCGACTCAACATTTTATTCTTCAGTTATTTGACATAATACAAGGAGTACTGGGAAAGTTTTGCAATACAGCTTTGTTTATTTAATTTTTTCAAAGTAATTTCCTCAACACTCAATACACCTCTCCATCCTCCGAAACCAATCTTTAAATCAGTTCTGCCAAGTTTCACTAAGGAGTAAAGCACACTCGTTGTCCCAAGACGGCAGAAGGTCCCCATCACTGGATAACCGCTTCCCTTTTAGCTTCATTTTCACATGCGGGAACAGTGCAACGTCGCAGGGAGCAAGATCTGGACTGTAGGAAGGGTGCTCGAGAAGTTTCAGTTCTGTCGTGGTCGAATATTCGGTGCAGGCTTTGGCGCGGTGAGCTGGAGCATTATCGTGATGGAGGAACCAGGTGTTCATTCTTGACTTTGGCCGCAGGTTCTTCATAGATCCAATGACTTTAGGCAGGCTCTGTTCAGTATATCACTTAGCTGTGACTGTCTTATGTGTATCCAAAATGACGCGTTCCACAATTCCACTCGATTTGAAAAATACATCATTTTCTTCTTTACAGATCGGGATTTTCTGACAAATACGGGTGTGTCCTCATCATCAAAGACCCAAACTTTGTTTTGAGCTTTGGACGGCACATCGTAATAGTACAGCCAAGTCTCGTCACCTGTCATGATGTTGTTCACATACCGAGATTGTCCATTATTAAACTTTTTTAGCATCTCCCGGCACCAAGTCACCCGTCGTGTCATCTGCTCTGCAGTCAGTCGATGCTCCACCTAGAGAGAACAAAGTTTCTTCACGTGCAAATGATCATGCAGAATTGAACGAATTACTGGTGCATTTAGGCCTGAAATACCCTCTCTCTGTTGGTAGGTCACTCGCCTGTCATCGCCAAGCATTTTCCTCACAGTAGTAACGTTTTCCTCCATAACTGATGTTCGTGGCCTTCCCGGCCTCTCAGCATCCTCCACAGTTAAATTTCCCCTTTGGAATTCTTTATACCTTCTGAATATCGTTGTGCGATGTGGTCAAACATCACCTAGTGCAAGAGTCATTTCTTCGAAGCACTGGTCTATGTCTAAACCACGCACGAAATTATAACGCAAAACTGCCCTTATCTCATTTCGTGACCACGATGCCATCGCAAGCACTACACTCTTACTGCTAATGAATAACTGAGCCTATTGACATGGCGCGACGGCTACTATGCACGTATGAACATATCTCAACATGCAGCAACAAGCAGCTTCCTACGATTCATTGTTGCGTTATATTGCAAAACTTTCCTAGTACCCTTTGTATAAATCTTCATTGAGACGGTTAGCCTTTTTTTTGAAGAGGTATGTTATTGCAGCTCTTATTTCAGTTTTATGAATGTTTGAGTAAAACGCGGGCACCATTACAGATTGAAGCTGAGAGATCTTGAACAATACAAGGCATTCATTTGAAGCTTTGAGTTTGATGGTGTTAATAAATTATAAATCGATAGAAACATTTATAGTTGAATTTGATGGAGCCTGTGGTTGATTGGCTTGATCAATAAGGTTGATATAGAACCCCTTTCCACATTAACTTTTGTAAATTCTGTATACTCATTTCGACAACCAAGTTGTCATCATCAGCAGATAATTTCAAAGTGTCGCACCTGGTAAAACACGGCGAAAAACAACCGTACGAAAATCAAACTCCGTACGCGATCCACACCGTTCAAAACCAAGATGTACACTGTGTTTGTTTCACAAGATTTTTAAAAATTATTTTTACTTAAACTAACATGCACTACTTTGAAAAAGGGAATTACGGTCAAGGCAGTCAAGTGCCTGCCTGTGATTTATTATATTGTTCCTCCTCTGACATTAAGTAGGGAGAAAATGGTCGATTGTACGGGGCCAGTGTCATTATTGTTCACCACATGGTTTAAATTCTTTAAGATGTGCATGCTTTCATACGTGTCTAGTTCTCGATAATTATACACGTTTTTTATCAGATGTAAACAATCCATATTAATTTCATTCGACGTAACGTCATTGTTTCCTTCGGTACCGATTCCAGAAACTTTAAAATATTTAGAAGAACTTCTTCACAAAAATAAGATCGAACCAGAGAAAATAAAGGAATACGTGAGATTAACAAACCTTTGCATGTCCCAAAATTGTTTTCAATTCGAAGGGAATTTCTATGAACAAAAACAGGGAACTGCAATGGGCAATTGTCTTTCTCCATTCATAGCGGACCTATTTATGAGTAACTTTGAAATAGAATTAAAAAATAAAGCTAAATATTTTCCAAGAATTTGGGTCAGGTATGTCGATGATATCTTCGCGATTTTCAATACACAAAAATGCAATTTAAATGATTTCGTTAAATAGTTAAATTCAAAATTCCCGACAATTAAATTTACAGTAGAAAAAGAAAACAATGACAAGTTGCCTTTTTTTGGACACCTTAGTTATTAGAAATGATCTCAAAATAGAAATTGATATTTTCCGAAAAGAAACCAATGTCAATAGATTCATCACGGGGGACTCAAATCACAGCATGCAACAAAAGATGGCTTCGTTCAATTTTCTTATTAATCGTTTGATCAATTTCCCACTAACAAAAGTAAGATATGAAAGAGAATTGAACGTCATTAAGAATATCGCGATATACAACGGTTTTGATTCGGAAATAATCAATGGATTAATTAGAAAGGCCAACATAAGAAAAATAATCCGTGACACCACATGTCTATCACCAAAGAGCAATCGGGAAAAGCATTTTGTTTGTTTACCTTATCATCGCATGACAAAAAATCTAAATAGTAATTTTAAAGATCGCGGGCTTCAGGTCTGTTTCCGCCCCAATAATTCTCTTAAAACGCTTTTAGGAAATGCAAAAGACAAAATCGAAGGAAATAAAAAATCGGGAATCTACCGAATTGAATGTTTAGAGTGCAATAGACAATACATCGGCCAAACTAAAAGATCAATCGAAACCAGGTATAAAGAACACCTTTCGCACATAAAATTCAACCGACCGGAAAAATCGGGTTTAGCGAGACATGTATTAGAAAATAACCACAGTGTTAATATGGATTGTTTACATCTGATAAAAAACGTGTATAATTATCGAGAACTAGACACGTATGAAAGCATGCACATCTTAAAGAATTTAAACCATGTGGTGAAAAATAATGACACTGGCCCCGTACAATCGACCCTTTTCTCCCTACTTAATGTCAGAGGAGGAACAATATAATAAATCACAGGCAGGCACTTGACTGCCTTGACCGTAATTCCCTTTTTCAAAGTAGTGCATGTTAGTTTAAGTAAAAATAATTTTTAAAAATCTTGTGAAACAAACACAGTGTACATCTTGGTTTTGAACGGTGTGGATCGCGTACGGAGTTTGATTTTCGTGCGGTTGTTTTTCGCTGTGTTTTACCAGGTGCGACACTTTGCAATTGTCTGCTGATGATGACAACTTGGTTGTCGAAATGCGTATACAGAATTTACAAAAGTTAATGTGGAAAGGGGTTATATATCAACCTTATTGATCAAGAAACATTTATATCTTATTTGTAGGTTAAAGACTACTATGATGCCCAACGTAGTGGCTTTCGATATAAGTTTATGGCAAAAAAGTGGCAAATTTTGAACTTTTCTTCGTTTGTACAACGAAAATGCTTTTGTAAGCATTTCCGTCGTAGCTTCTTCTATTGTGCTTTGCCAGATTGATTTCAAAATTTTGGATCCGATAAATTAATAAATTATTTTGCAATGATTTACGACAAAAAAACAGCAAATTCTGAACCTGGTTTCGTATTTGTACCTAATGTAGTTTTACCTAATGTACCTTCATGGTTTTTTTTGTTATGCCAAAAAATCTGCTTTCACGTATAATTTATGGCAAATTATGTTACACTTTTGCATAGTGGCTAGAGGGCGCCGCTAATTAAATGTCAGTACTAAACGCTCATCTCCATCTTTAGCTAATCTAAATCAAGCAAAACAATTGAATTTTTTACACAACAAAACGTCGAATTGTTGGACCATTCTCTGTACAGTCCGAACCTAAGTTCCAACGATTTCTCTCCTTTTCCAAAAATGAACGTCAGACTACGTCGTCAAAGGTTCCATCACTAAGTGTAAATTTAATTGCCAGTATATAATCTAGTGCCTCGGACTGTACTATTGTAATCAATGTCAGATAAAATGCTTTTCATTTTATCATTTATTTGTAATGCACATCCAACAATCATTTGCAATATTAAAACCATTTCATTTTTGATAAAATATAATTACCCGGATTATATAGAAAAAAAATATGTATTTTTTCCATAAGTAGGAATAATTCCTGTATTATATGGCGCATTAGGTAAAAACATTCATTGTTCTAGGATATCTAAAAATAGCATGGTCGTCGATGTGTTTACATAGTTTTGTGACCGTAAATAAATATTTTTATTTATCGTAAACGCCAAAATAGTAATTACGCAACTATTTACCAGCGTGATCTCTTAATTGTATCTGGAAATCTTATTTCCTTCTTTTTGAAACTGAAACACCACGTATTCAACACAGTGACGTGGCCAAATATTAACATAAATAATTTTGAAGACGTGATATATCTAATACATGTTTTTTTAATGAATATATGAGTAACGTTTCCTGTATATGTACATATATAATTACATAGTATATTATATTTATATTTATTTAAATATTAAGGTCTTTATATTTCCAAAATAATGTGTTTGCTGCTTCTATTAATGGTAAAAAAAACTGACTCATCTGTAAGGAGTGTACTCTTTTTGTTTCATTGTCAATTCTTTATAATAGATCTAAACTGAGTCATACGAGGGTAGCTGTTTATATTTCGGGAAAAGCAGACAATCAATCTTCTTGACAATCAATGCACTTTTACATTCGTTTAAACCAATCTGAAAAGCATTATTGCCACTGTGAAGGTGATATCTCCAAAATGTGAGTTTTGAATGCTTCAACTGTCTCTTCCGGCGTAGAAAACCGTTGACAACGAAGTTTTTTTTCACGCGTGGGAACAAAAAGAAATCACAGGGTGCTAGATCAGGACTGTACGGCGGATGGGTCATCAATTCAATGTATTGCCCGGTCAAATATTCAATTGTTTGAACCGAGCTGTGAGAGCTCGCATTGTAATGGTGGAGAATGATCGCATTTTCGATTTGTTTTCCTTATTTCTTCAAAAACTTTTGGCAAACAAATAGTTGTGTACCATTCGGAATTGACCGTTCTACAACTCTCTAAAGGCATGGTTGCAACGTGACCTGTTTTTCCGAAAAAACAGGCGACCATTTGTTTTGATGTGCTTCAAACGAGAACAACTTTTGTTGGTTTTGGCTCATCTTGGAATACTCACACAGTCGACTGCTGTTTACTATCGAGCTCATAAGTATAGATCCAAGATTCATCACCTGTGACGATTTTATAAATGTTCGTTGAAGCACCGATATTGTATTTTTTGTGCATTCCTTGGCAGCAATCGACGCGAGTCCTTTTTTGAGCGGTTGTTAAATTATGTGGTACCCAACGTGAACATAGCTTCTTAATGGGTAAATTTTCATGCAGGAACTTATCCACGCTGGTATTACTAATACCTAGAGATGCCTCGATTTCACGGTATGTCACATGACGGTCTTGCATTGTCAATTCAGACACTGCATTAATGTTTTTCGACACAACAACATTTGTGGGACGACCTTCACGAAATTTATCGTCCAAAGAACGCCGTCCAAGTTTGAATTCACTATACCAACGAAATACTGTAGTTTTCGATGGTCTTTCATCACTATAGAAAGAATTCAGCTCGTCGATGCATTCTTGTTGAGATAATACACGCCTAAAGTTATGAAAAATAATTGCACGAAATGCGAGTTAATTTCATTTTTTCGTTGACATAAAATTTTCAAGCTACTGTCAACAATAGAAATAGCGACCGGGTAATAAAACTGTCAAGGAAATATATTGTCAAAAATTACAAACTTCACGATGCAATCATCAGATCCGAGGCAACACTAACAGTGTTACCAGTATTAATGGTAAAAAAAACTTACTCATCTGTAAGGAATGTACTATTTTTGTTTTATTGTCAATTCTTTATAATATATCTAAACTGAGTCATAAAAGATTTGGCGAAAACTCGCCACTAACGCCAGTTAAACCTATAATAAGTGGTATTATCTTAAAGAATGTCATTGTTTACTTTTAGTGCAGGTGGTTGATCATAGAAAAAACGGAAGGACAGTTTTCATTTCTGTCGAATTTATCAAATATAGAATACTATCTTATCTCGATTCAATTACTAGTTATAACAATTATTTTAATAAACCATTACTAGTATTACTTTAAGCGTTATGCACTTAAATTTCGAAACAAAAAATATAGAAACAAGCACCCAGTTTTTCACAATTGAAGTTACATCAGTAATAAAGTACATTCTGACATGAATTACAAACAAGTTTAATAATTATTGGTGACGTCCTTGGGCCTATCTTGCAGAGTAAAGTTTTGAAAGAAGGTTTAATATTTAAAATTGACACTTGAGTTTTTTTTCCATATTTAGCTGAGATCTATATTTTGTCTTCAAAGCAGCAGCCGTAGAAAATCCGATTTCGTAAATGTAGAATGCTTAAAATGGTAATAGTTTACGAAATGCTCTTGTTTTCAGTTCAGGAAATTCAACATCCACGAGAATTTCAAATGTGGTGGACGGAGGAAGTAGTCTTGGCGAATACCATACCTAGAGATTGTTAAACTATACACTTATAGAGCGACATCCTATGTGAAGAATGCATATAATTCTTCGCGGAACTACTTTTTTATTGCGACTGACCATAGCATCCAAGTACCAAAGCAATAATGTTACAATAACAAGTTTTCGTTTCAAAAATAAGAAATTTACAAAATATACATGAAAGTAATCCATATATACACCGTCTGTCGCAGAGAAAACCGAACTTTTTTAAAATAGTAATTACTAGTGGCATCCATTAAAAAAATTTGTCGGTAAGGTAGATCTTCTACCAATGTTATGTCAAAATGTCATGACATTTGCATCATTAGAAGCAGAGAAATTGCGCGTAAAGTAGAAATGTGTATTTGACATTGGTTCAAAAATGAATTTTGACCAAAGAGCAAATGTCGAGTTCTCTTTTAAACTCGGTAAATCATCTACTAAAACGCTTAATTTGATGAAACAAGTGTATGGTGATGCGCTTTTATCACATACGAGTGTATTTGAGCGGTATAAACGATTTAAAGACGGTCGTGCGGATATTAATGACGACAAATATCGTGGTGCAAAAAAATCTGTGGTTACGGAAGGTAATCGGAATGGAATTAAATATTTTCAAAAATTCTATTCATCGCGTTTTGACACAGCATTTGGGACTGAGAGAGATTTGTGCAAGGTTTGTACCACACAAGCTAATTTGCCGATGAAAGGACAGCGTTATGCCGACGTCGAAGCTATTAAAAAGACGTCGACATCGATCTTGAACATTTCTAAAGATGAATTTAAAAGTTTATTCGACATGTTAACTGACACTGCAAAACGTTTTATTGAAGCCGAAGGCGACTACTGTAAATAAAATAAATGAATTTTATCAAAATAGAAAGCTCTTGTTTTTATTTTAAAAAAGTCCTGTTTTCTCTGAGACAGACTATGGATAGTAGTGAACAATACGCATAAACAGTCTTTAAGCAGGTAATCAAATAAGCATCGATGAGGAACAGAATACCATGAATAATATCATATCTCCCTCTCTCAACCAATACATAAATGTATTAACCGACAAAGCGAGAAACGCTTCTATCTCACAATATCGGTAAACTAGGTTTCCAGTGTGTAATAGACAGAAACTTTCGTACTCGGCTTTATGCCAATTAAAGAATGTTAAAAGGAATCATTCTATTATTAATAACACCCTATCTACTACATATGTTTCATGGATAGACCAATCATCAGGCAGATTCTGTGTTATTAATGAACGATTCCTTGATAGCGTCTATCATATCATTACGATACAGAAAAATAATGAATAATATCATATCTCCCTCTCTCAACCAATACATAAATGTATTGACCGACAAAGCGAGAAACGCTTCTATCTCACAATATCGGTAAACTAGGTTTCCAGTGTGTAATAGACAGAAACTTTCGTACTCGGCTTTATGCCAATTAAAGAATGTTAAAAGGAATCATTCTATTATTAATAACACCCTATCTACTACATATGTTTCATGGATAGACCAATCATCAGGCAGATTCTGTGTTATTAATGAACGATTCCTTGATAGCGTCTATCATATCATTACGATACAGAAAAATAATGAATAATATCATATCTCCCTCTCTCAACCAATACATAAATGTATTGACCGACAAAGCGAGAAACGCTTCTATCTCACAATATCGGTAAACTAGGTTTCCAGTGTGTAATAGACAGAAACTTTCGTACTCGGCTTTATGCCAATTAAAGAAAGTTAAAAGGAATCATTCTATTATTAATAACACCCTATCTACTACATATGTTTCATGGATAGACCAATCATCAGGCAGATTCTGTGTTATTAATGAACGATTCCTTGATAGCGTCTATCATATCATTACGATACAGAAAAATAATGAATAATATCATATCTCCCTCTCTCAACCAATACATAAATGTATTGACCGACAAAGCGAGAAACGCTTCTATCTCGGCATAAAGCCGAGTACGAAAGTTTCTGTCTATTACACACTGGAAACCTAGTTTACCGATATTGTGAGATAGAAGCGTTTCTCGCGTTGTCGGTCAATACATTTATGTATTGGTTGAGAGAGGGAGATATGATATTATTCATTATTTTTCTGTATCGTAATGATATGATAGACGCTATCAAGGAATCGTTCATTAATAACACAGAATCTGCCTGATGATTGGTCTATCCATGAAACATATGTAGTAGATAGGGTGTTATTAATAATAGAATGATTCCTTTTAACAACAGAATACCAGATTAAGATTAATTAATTAAGAATATTTTCACAGAATGTGCTTTCTTTTCATTTAATACTACTTTTTTAGTTCTTAGAACTCTATTAGGGTAAAAGTAGAATATTACATATGGAAACAATATTGTTAAAAAATTGAATTCTTTGCAAGTGGTCACTTACTTATGCACACTATTGTATACGCGCATGCCAAAAATACGTCATAACAAAGTAAGTACTACAGTAATATAGGAAATATAATCATATTTTTATGTTATCTTGACAAAAAAAAAATCATTTAAACAATACAAATTTTTACCGAGAAGATAACATTTGAGAGTTCTTTTAAAAATAAAAGTAATATTTCTAATTAAGTAGCTTCGCCCCTCTCATACACTATTTTTCTATTGAAATCGTATTGTAATTGTAATACATGTTTCTATTGAAAGCGTTTTAACTGTAAAGCCGCTGAGCACCTAAGGTTAGTCATTATTCAGTTTACGTCCTACGCTATACAAAGGGTACTAGGAAAGTTTTGCAATATGACGCAACAATGAATCGTAGGAAGCTGCTTGTTGCTACATGTTGATACATGTTCATACGTGCATAGTAGCCGCTGTGCCATGTCGATGGTCTCAGCATTAACAGTGAGAGTGTAAAGTGCTTGCGATGGGATCGTGGACACGAAACGAGATAAGGGCAGTTTTGCGTTATAATTTCCTGCGTGGTTTAAACATAGACCAGTGCTTCGAAGAAATGACTCTTGCACTAGGTGATGTTTGTCCACATCGCACAATGATATTCAGGTGGTATAGAGAATGCCAAAGGGGAAATTTAACTGTGGAGGATGCTGAGAGGCCGGGAAGGCCACGAACGTCAGTTAGGGAGGAAAACGTTACTACTGTGAAGAAAATGCTTGACGAGAACAGGCGAGTGACCTACCAACAGATAGAGGGTACTTCGATTCTGCATGATCATTTGCACGTGAAGAAACTTTGTTCTCTCTGGGTGCCGCATCGATTGACTGAAGAACAGATGACACGACGTGTGACTTGGTGCCGGGAGATGCTAAAAAAGTTTAATAAGAGACAATCTCGGCATGTGAACAACATTGTGACGGGTGACGAGACTTGGCTGTACTACTACGATGTGCCGACCAAAGCTCAAAACAAAGTTTGGCTCTTTGATGATGAAGACAGTAATTGTCAGAAAATCCCGATCCGTAAAGAAGAAAATGATAACTGTATTTTTCAAATCGAGTAGAATTGTGGAACGCGTCGTTTTGGACACATAGAAGACGATCACAGCTAAGTTGTATACTGAACAGTGTCTGCCTAAAGTCATTGGATCTATGAAAAACCTACGGCCAAAGTCAAGAACCTGGTTCCTCCATCACGACAATGCTCCAGCTCACCGCGCCAAAGTTTGCACCGAATATTTGACCACGTCAGGATTGAAATTTCTCGAGCACCCTCCCTACAGTCCAGATATTGCTCCCTGCGACTTTGCCCTGTTACCGCATGTGCAAATGAAGCTAAAAAGGAGGCGGTTTTCCAGTGATGAGGACCTTCTGGGGGCTTAGAAAGAAATTACTTCGACAAAATTAAATAAACAAAGCTGTATTGCAAAACTTTCCTAGTACCCTTTATACATTCCTCTTTGGAATATTATTTTCACAAGTGGGACAAGCAATGTTATAAATATGACTTACAGCGCTTTTGTTCTTAAAAACGAATCATAAAATATTCAATATAACAGGTTTTCCAACAGGAACATAACAATTTTGTCTTTTAATACGAATGCACCTTTGAGAGGTTTTCATGATTTGTCAACGTCAAAACGTCATTTTTATTATGGTGAAGTTCACGAACAAGCAGCATTTGGAAATTATTAAAAATTACTACCGCAATTCCGAGTTAGTGATCGCAACTTTAAAAGCCCTTACTGCAATTTTCGATGGTAATAATTGCCCCATCAGACAGACTGGGCGTGCTATAGTGGATAAATTCGAGTCAAAAGATTCAATGTTGGATGTTTCTGTGCCAGTGCGTCAACGCACCGGTCGAAGTACCGAAAATATCGCAGCCGTAAGTTCTTTAGTTCAAAATCAGACAATTCAGTCGATTCCACGCCGTTTACAGGAATTGGGAATCTCTCAAACCATATTATGGTGAATTTTGCGTAAAGGTCTTGGCTTGCGCCCTTACAAGATCAAATTAACTCAAAAACTAAAGCCTCTTCATCATCAGAAGCGCCGAAACATCTCCGATTGGGCTTTGCTAAAGTTTGAAGAAAATCCTGAATTTCATCGAAAAATCATCTTCAGCGTTAAAGCCCATTTTACCATGAGGTGTGTATTTCATGCTGGAGGTGTAATTAGACCAAATTTTTTCGTCGACGAAAATGATCGCCATGTTACTGTCAATGGAATTCGCTATCGTGCCATGTTGGAAGACTAGTTTTGGCCAGAATTGGATGGACATGACATCAGTGATATGTAGTTCTAACAAAATGTTGCCACATGCCACACACCTGGTCAAACAATTAATCTATTGAAGGAGAAGTTCGGTAACCGTGTAATCTCCTGAAATGGTCCAGTCAATGAGTGGCCACCTCGTTCATGGGATTTAACACCATTAAATTTCTTTTTATGGGGTTACTTTAAAATGTTGACATACGTCAACAAGCCGACAACGTTAGAAGAGCTAAGGGACAGTATCGAACGCGAAATTACCAACGTTCCGGGCAATATGTGTGAAAGAGTGGTGGAAAATTGACACCAAAGAATCGATCGCTGCAAACGTGCTCGCGGTAGTCATGAATAATATTGAATTCCACAGGTAAATGTAACGCGTGCACTGCACCTGGAATAAATTTCAGCTCAATAATCTCAATTATTCTGTGTTTTATTTAAATACAAAATTGTTATGTCCTTATTGAAAACTTCGATATCATTATCATAAAAGGCTAGTAATGAACAGCTTTGAAAGTGTTCTCTGCAGAAATCCCTACATCTTAACTTAAAGATTATTCTTAATGCCAGTGTTTAACACTATATCACATATAGGAAACAAAATTTTAATGATTTAAGGTAAGTAGATTATCCACGTAGCAGGTTTTACGACATTGCTTTAGAGTAAAATACCTCTGAGCCAAGACATTGCAGACCTCATCTACATGTGAAGACCAATTGCAATCATAGATTACAAAACCAGCGATTTTAGAAAAATAATAAAAGTCGAAAGTCATTATTTATTTGTAATTATTAGTCACGTGCTTTATTTTACTGTGAAAACATACGAATTTTGCGTATTTATTAATAAGTGATTGGACACCGTCCTTCATTAATTTTGTTAAATGTGGCGTTAGTTAAGTCTTTACATCGTTTACATTTGCAGACATTACAATTATACTTCTATCATTGGTATAAAGAACAACTCGTTTTACATTACTTAAGATGTTTAAAATTTGTATGCAAGCTAAAAATAGTGTAGGTCTCAATATTATTACTTGGGGTATACCATTGATTACACAATGTAGCCAGACTGATAACTTCCAATCTTGCTCACAGCTTGAAAGATAAGATTGGAACCATTTGTTTGTAATTCCCATAATACCTTACTGATTCAGTTTTTATAACAAAATATCATGACGAATAAGCTTAAACAATTGCCTTTGACATATCATCAATTATTCCAAGACATAGTAGACATTGTCCAATTTATTGATGAATGCTCAGGTGCCCAGAAAGCTCTGTATTGATGCCACTATTCTGCGAAAACCATATTGATTAGGGAAAAGTAAATTAAAATAAGTTAAGTAATTTATAATACTTTTATTTATAATAATAAATATTTTTGAAAATACGAAAAGTTTTTGGCGATTACTCATATTTTCTATTAAATCATTTGATAGACCGAATTAGTAAAAATGAGTGGATTTGTTTTAAAAAAAAACTTACTGTTTTATTTGTGTTATTGTCAATCCTTTATTTTATAATAGAATTAAATTGAGTCATAAAGGATTTACGAAAACGCACCTCTGCCGATAAACAGTGGGATTATCTTAATGAGTGAGTCATTGTTTACTTTTAGTGCAGTTGATTCTAGCAAATTTGATTATAGAAAAGACAGAAGGTGTGTTTTCATTTTTGTAAATGTTATCAAATCGGAAATAGTATCTTATGCTGAATTCAATTGTCAGTATTTTTTTTAATAAACCATTACCAGTGTTGTCTGTCTTGTTCATTAGAAAAAATATAAAAAATTTTTGTTTTATTTTTTACTTTTTACATCTACCTGAAGTTATTACCTCCTTAGTTTTGGTAATAAATAAATAATACAGGATATATTATTTAATAGTAAATATTTTTATTTTCTCGTGAGGGTTAGTAAACTTATTACGAGCGCGTGTCCGGCTAGCTGAAGCGCTGTAATAACTGCAAATAAAAAATAAGTAAAGTAATGTAAGGAGTTAATAATTAAAAATTGTGTACAATGAGCATCAAAAGTCTAGGACGTGTGCCAAGCTGAAAGAAAGATAGTAGTGGAAATAAAACAATTGGATTGCCCTTAAAATTTTATTCACTAATTTAATTTAATTCTTTAAACTTGAGTATATTAAAGATGAAGGTAGTTAATAAGATCGAAAATCAATCAAATCAAATAAAACAATATAAGCGTATTGGCAAAGCTGTAATAGACGTAAACCTAGAGATATAAAGCTGTTTAAGAAAATATAAAAAGGGTTAGATTAAAATATGTATCGGACGATACGTAAAGTACTTGCGGTTTGTGTGTGTATATCCTGGGCCAGGATGTTATGTATATTTTGCGGTCGCAAAATAAACACTGTGTTGGGGGGGAAAACTTAACTTCACGAACACGTCGAAAGGATGCGTGTAGCCTTGGTGATGGTCATGGTAGAAGTACTCTGTGTCTTACACATGGGGGCATTTAAGAAACAAGCCGTAGGTTAAGGGGTAGGATACTGGTCATATTTGAATTAACCAATAGGGAAAGAGAATAGGCACGCTAAAAATATTGGCATAAATTAAAATTGCGATATTAGTTTCAATATAAGCACCTAGTAGATAGATATCTAGACAGAATAACAGACATGTATTCTGTGTGAGAAAAAGAAGGATTAATATTTGAATCTCTAATTGCATTTAGAAATCGGTACAATAGAATTAATATTAACTGTGTCAATGGAAAATTACTATTCCATGAAAAGGTTTGAAAAGTTGTAGGTATTTGCTTTCTAGAAAACGACGGTCTGTTTTATTACAGCCTGACCGTACGTGACGAAAACAAAAGATCTCGCATCCGAATGTCTGTATAAAGGACAAATAATGTCAAGATAATAAGTAATAAATAATAATTTAATAATTCAAAATCGAATTATTTTTAAATTAAAATAAATTGATTTAAGAAACATGATATAAAAAATTATTATATATGAGGAGAGAAAGTGCCACCATTTTGGATATATTTTATTTAGACTTGTAACAGTAGATAATCGCCAGCTATAAAATTTTTTATTGATATAGGGTGTTTTTTTAGAGGTATAGAACTTTAAGTTGGCAACACTTTTTTAACTGGCGGCCATTTTGTCAGCTGTTAAGTGATTTATATTTAGTTTGGTTTGTCATTTCAACATGAATAGACTGACGCCTGAACAACGCTTGCAAATTGTGCAAATTTATTTTGAAAATCATGGTTCTGTTCGAAATACGTATCGCGCACTACGTCAATATTACGGTCAACATAATCGTCCATCAGAGCAATTAATTCGATTAACTATGGAACGTTTTCGCACCACGTATACTCTAAATGATAACACGCATCCAGAGAGACGTCGTACAGTGCGTACAGAAGAAGTCATTGCTGCTGTAGAGCGTAGCGTAGAGGAAGACCCGAATCAGTCTATCCGCCATCGTGCACAGGAATTGGATATGTGTCCATCCACTTTATGGAAGATTTTGCGGAAAGATCTAGGTTTGCGTGCTTACAAAATCCAACTCGTGCAAGAATTGAAGCCACACGATCACCTAGTAAGGCGTAGATTCGGTGAATGGGCCCAAAACAAGATTGCCGTTGATCCCGATTTTCATAATCGAATTTTGTTTAGCGATGAAGCTCACTTTTGGTTGAATGGATACGTCAATAAACAAAACTGCCGTATTTGGCGTGATGATAATCCTCAAGTGTATATTGAGACACCGTTATATCCAGAAAAACTGACTGTTTGGTGTGCTTTATGGGCTGGTGGAATAATTGGTCTGTAGTTCTTTAAAAACGAAGCTGGCCAGAACGTTACAGTCAATGGTGACCGCTATAGAGCCATGATTACTGACTTTTTCGTTCTTCAATTGAACAATCATGATGTGCAGGAGTTGTGGTTTCAACAAGACGGCGCAACATGTCACACAGCTCGTGCCACAATTGATTTATTGAAGGAAACGTTTGGTAACCGCATAGTTTCACGTTTCGGACCCGTGAATTGGCCTCCAAGATCGTGCGATTTAACGCCACTTGACTATTTTCTGTGGGGATATGTGAAGTCGCTAGTCTACGCCGATAAGCCCGAAACGATTGACCACTTGGAGGACAACATTCGCCGCGTTATTGCCGATATACGGCCACAAATGTTGGAAAAAGTCATCGAAAATTGGCCCTCCAGATTAGACTACGTCCGAGCCAGCCGTGGCGGTCATATGCCAGAAGTCATATTTAAATTATAATGCCAGAAGATTATCTTTCGAATAAAGTAAATTTCATGTCAATTTAAAAAAATCATATTTGTTTTATTCCATTTCAAAGTTCTATACCTCTAAAAAAAACACCCGTTAGTACTCCGTATAATAGAACATATTCTAATGATCGTGGTACGTGGATCACTTGTATAATAATAAAATTTACTAATAATTTCCAACATGTTTTATTGTTGTACAAGGCAAGTAAACAATGCACATAATATATGTATGTATGTCCTAAAATGCCTAAATTATAGGTCATTGTTTCAATAGATCTAAAAAAATCTAATCTAATCTAATAAAATACAAAGCGAACGAACTGATAGAATGCAATAAAATATATAAAACATTAAGAAACTACATTATGAGATAAAACTACGCATTAAAACTAATAATTAAAATTACAAAATCTCTACGAAGTAGAATGTATTCTCCATAAGCAGATGATTTGCCTTTTGAAGATAGATATGTTCAGGCTTCTCATGTGGGTCTGCAACAGCGTGTTCCTAGTTCATAACCGTCTGTGACTACATTCTTCGTATTTTTGGTAAGGATGTATGTTAGTGTGAGTCTGATTGGTTTAAAAGAAGAGAAGGCTCCCGTATATAAAAGCACATGGCAAAGTATTTTACACTGTTTGAAAAGTTGTTTAGATATCACCCGATAAGGTTTTAAATTTTTTGGTGTCGATTGTTATGCCCCAGACAATTAAAGTGCAAGTTTCCTCAAACTGAAAACGCAAAATATGCTGCCCGTGCTGTATCATATGTGGAAATCTGCTTTATTCCCTAATTGTGTACCAAATGTACCGAAAAATCATTACCGGTTTTTCTAACAGATGTTGCTAGGCTTAACTATTCAATGTTATGATTTGGCACATATGTCATTTTATTCTCCTGACATCAAGCTTCAAAGCCATACATGTTATATTTTGTGAGAGTAATAATGTCATAGATTTATACCTCTTTGAAAATGAGTTTCGTTCCTGAAAAAGTGCATTTGCGGCACACATTACTTTTCTTTTTTAATCAAAATAAAAACGCCACTGAAAGTCATAGTTTGTTGGTAGAGATTTACGGTGAGCATGCTTCAATCAAAAATATGTCAGGTGTGGTTTCAACAATTCAAAAGTTGTGATTTCGATGTGCAAGACAAAGAACGTTTTGGTAGACTAGAAAAAGTGGGAAGACGCGAAACTGCAGGATGAAGACCCAACCCGAACTCAAAAGCAATTGTCAGAAGCGTTAAATGTGGCCCAAGAAACGATAAGAGACCGGTTACGAGCAATGGGAAAATGGGTGCCACATTAATTGAATCACAGGCAAATGAAAAATCGAAAAATCATCTGTGAAATGCTGCTTCAAAGGCATAATAGGAAGTTATTTCTGCATCGGATAGTGACGATGATGAAAAATGGATTTATTTCGAAAACCATAAGCGCAGAAAATCATGGTTCGATTCCAAGGCCAAATCGTTTTGGCCGTAAGACAATGCTCTGTGTTTGGTGGGACCAGAGTGGCGTGGTACATTACGAACTGTTGAAACCTGGTGAAACAATTAATGCTGATCTCTACCCACAACAAATTATCAATTCGAACCATGCATTAATAGGAAAACGCCCAGAATGGGCCCGAAGACACGGTAAAGTGATTTTACAGCACGATAACGCGCCGTCTCATACATCAAAGTCATACAAATACATGTTATATGTAAAATTCGTGCTTTAAATCTTGTGGCACAAACTGTGTTATCCAGAAATAGACGACCTAATAGCGCATACAAAAACAGTGTTTCTTAAATCCCCAAAAATTTGAATGAATTTCACACTGACATCCCCGAACCTCCACAGCCGATTCGTACATGCTGGTTAAAGTTAAAGACAATGTTTAAAGTTAAGTCTATAGTTTCGCAATTTGATCTGAAACAATTGCCACTAAGAAAAATTGAAACAAAATCAAACATGCTCAAGTTACAACAAATTTAGAAATTATTCATAATAATTATGATGACTAGTTGAAGCACTTAAAAAATTACAAAATTCTTCGTTGTCATTAGTGGAGTCAATGCAAATAGTGGACGCTATTCAAATACAGTTATGTTGCAAGAAATATTAGTGTTGCTGCTAAAGTAGTGTGCTAATGAAAGTTTCAGATTTTGTCAAATGAAGACAAATTTGTAGTGATAGTGAGTGCACAGATCCGTTAAGTATTAACAAAAATTATTTTAATTATGCAAGTATTTCATCATCATGTGATAAACGATAGTTCGCTGCATATAAAAACATTTATGAATAAAACGTAACACCCTCCTGATGCCGCAAATATTTAACCGATCTTATCCATTTTGTTCATTTACATAGTGAGAACGCTACTTAAAAGAGTGAATGTTTATTTACATTTATTATGTCTCAAATGCTTTGTACTTCGAAGCATGCGCTGCTGAGACAATGCTCCTAGTGCCAACTCTAACTATAAACGGGTGAAGGTAATTTTGATGGAGCCTGTGATTGATTGACTTAATCCCCGAAGGTTGATATATAACCCGTTTCTACATTAATTTTTGTATTTTGTATACGTATTTCGACAACCAAGTTGTCATCATCAGCAGATAATTAAACAGTGTCGCACCTGGAAAACTACGGCAAAATACCTGTACGAAAACAAATCCCGCACACGAACCGTACCGTCGAAAGCCACTGTATATTCGTTTCACATGATTTTTAAAAATTGTTTCCCGTCTAAAGTAAGACAAATAGAAAAAGGGGATGACAGGGAAAGAAAGAACAAATACCTACATGTGATTTATTGCACTGCCCCTTGTACGTCATTTAAGAGACTAAAAGGTATCCCGGATTGTTTTTCTTATGTTAGCTTTCCTAATTAATTCATTGATTATTTCCGAATGAAAGCCATTGTATCTCGCGATATTCTTAATGAAGTTCAATTCTTTTCCGTATCTTACTTTCGTTAGTGGGAAATTAATGTTCCTTCAAGTCATATTTCGGTCCACTAACTCCATCAAATCCCTTTTATGAAATGCAAAAGACAAAGTCGAGGACAACAAAAAATCGGGAATCTTCGGCATTAAATGTCTAGTTTGCAGTAAACAATACATCGGCCAAACAAAACGATCGATAGAAACCCGGTATAAAGAACATATTGCGTACATAAGATTCAATCGGCCAGAAAAATCCGGTGTAGCAGAACATGTGTTGGAATGTAATCGTAGTGTTAACGCGGATTGTTTGCATTTGATAAAGAACGTGTGTAATTATCGTGAATTAGGTACGTATAAAAGCATGTACATTTTGAAGAACAAAGGCCATATGTTGAACACTGACCTGGGGTTCAATTTCATCTCTTTTTAGTCTCTTAAATGACGTACAAGGGACAGTACAATAAATCACATGTAGGTATTTGTCCTTTCTTTCCCTGTCATCCCCTTTTTCTATTTGTCTTAGTTTGACAAGAAAACAATTTTTAAAAATTATGCGTTTTGGCTTTCGGCGGTACGGTTCGTGTGCGGAATTTGTTTTCGTAAAGGTATTTTGCCGTAGTTTTCCAGGTGCGACACTGTTTAATTATCTGCTGGTGATGACAATCTAGTTGTCGAAATACGTATACAGAATACGAAAATTAATGTGGAAAGGAGTTATATATCAACCTTCGGTGATTAAATGTAAATGGGTGATTTTAATTTACCAAGGTATGTCGTTGATTCTTTGTCTTGTAATATATGTCGTTCATTTATCTACATGCAGCCTTTTTAATCTTAAATAATTAAATACAATTGTTAATTGTGATAATCGACAACTTGATCTTGTTACTTTCAATCTACAATACTCAGGCAACGTCGGATAATTTCTCACGTGTTTAAGTTGATGTGTAGCATCCGCATTTCTGTAGGGGTCTTTCTACAATCTTTACCCATCAGCTTGCATTCAGAATCTTGTACATTTCGTAATCAGTTTTTTAATAAAAAAAATTCTTTCGAAATGTTTATATTTTAATCAAACAGGATATTGTATATTAATGTTTAACACACTCTAAGTACATGGAATAGATAGATTTTGAGATAACATTTTCACAATACAAATTTAGGATGATATCTAATCAGTTTGGCGATCGCTAATAGCATAGATTCAGCACTTTTTCGACATGAATCGAATGTAACGCCCGTGTGCGCCCGTGTGTTTGTGTTGCCTAAAAGACATAGTAAAACCGTAGTCGCTTAAGAATTATGTTCTTTTCAAGAGATGTTCAATTTTCCGAAAATAATCTGTAATAATGTTTCTATCAGCATCACGATTGCTTTGTGGACTATTGTAAGTAAAATGCATTGTGTTGTAGGTTCATTTATAACGCTGGTAACACTGTCGTTGATATTTAACTGAACATACGGTAAATTTAAATAAATCGACACAAAAGAACGCTAAATAATTTACTTGAGAATTTAAATAAATAGTACACGAAATCAAAATAAACATGCCTTCCATTTATCGTATTCCAAAAAGGAATTTGTCACTTCGAATAATATTTATAACGTCCCAAATGTTGTTTGATTTATTTCGTTTTGGCTTTCCACAATATTTATGTTGACCGATCATGTTAATGGGTGTCTTATGTGTTCTGTAAATATACATGCATGTCCGTTAATAAACAGTATTCTCAGTATTGTGTTTGGAAGAATGTGTACAGTATTGACTTTGCTTACGTTTTGCGTTACAAATTTTGTTAAATTTTATTGTTCTGAACAAGGCATACTTATAGACCCGTTCAATTAAGCTAAGCGTTGATTATCAAGTTCACGTTATCATATTATGTATATTGTATAAGTATATAAATACATATGTATGTACTTATGTATAGATACGTGTATCATATGTGAATCACATTATCAATTCAAAATTCTAACTTTCAATAATTATGCAACCAACGAGACTTTTATATACGGTGGTCAGAAATTCAGTAATCGTCAGGTAGGATGATTCTTTGAATATTTTTGAGTCGACAATCCTAATACAGAAATGTTGTTTTGCCAGTCGTTAAGGCACACGAGACCAGTAATGTTAAAAATGTGCGATCAAAAATATTTCGAACTTTTGTAATTTTCTGTGGAAAACCATATTCTTTACTGCCACATAAAATTACGCAACATTACGTTGGTGTAATTAATCTTTTTATGCCAATATTTTACTTTATTACACATTTCATTAACTGTCTGCTAGTTTAACGTTCATTATTTTCGCTTATTACTTACCTCGTTTTCGTGATATCTCAAGCAATTTGTATTGTACAATTTCAACGAATATACTGTTATGTACTACTGTGGGCAAAAAATAGTAAGACTTTGTTCATAATTTTTAAATTCTTAATTTATTCTTCCAAATCTATTTCGGCCCCCTCAAAGAAATCCCCCCTGGCCCGAATACACTTGTGCCAACGTTTCTTCCAATTCTCGAAACAGTTGTTAAAGTCAATTTCAGGAATAGCCTTCAATGCGCGTAGCGATTCACGTTTAATGTCTTCAATTGACTCAAAACGGTTTCCCCGGAGCGGTCGTTTGAGTTTGCTGAATAGCCAGAAGTCACACGGAGCTAAATCAGGCGAATACGGTGGTTGCGGCACGATATTGGTTGAAAATTTGGCGAAAAACTCACGAAGAATTAATGCAGTATGCGACGGTGCATTATCGTGGTGCAAAAACCAAGAATTGTCGGCCCATAATTCTGGCCTCTTTTTACGAATAACATTGCGCAAACGACGCATAACACTCAAATAGTATTCTTTGTTGACAGTTTGGCCGGTCGGAAGGAATTCGGAGTGCACCACACCTAGATAATCGAAGAAAACTGTCAACATAACCTTGATTTCTGACTTGCTTTGACGTGGTTTTTTGGGCTTCGGCTCACCTTTGATACGATATTCGGCCGATTGAGCGTCTGTTTCCGGATCATAAGCGTAGATCCAAGTCTCATCTCCAGTTATGATGCCTTTCATTTTGTCTTGATAGTTGGAAAGCATTGTTTCACAGACGTCAACACGACGCTGTTTTTCGAAAAAATTGAGTGATTTTGGAACAAATCGTGCTTTCACTTTTCTTAGGCCCAAATGATCTTTCAAAATGGTTTTCACTGATTCTTCCGATATTCCAACAATGCCAGTAAGGTCTCTGACTGTTAATCGTCGATTCTCAAGCACCAATTCCTTGATTCTATTGACGTGTTGATCATCAGTTGATGTTGATGGCCGTCCTGGACGTGGTTCGTCATCAACGCGTTCTCGACCCTCTTTGAATAATTTGTACCAATCAAAAACACTTGCTCGCGACAAACAATTATCACCGAAGGCTTTTTGCAACATTCTGAACGTTTCGACACCAGAAATTTGATTCCGTATACAAAATTTAATGGAACTTCTTTGTTGAATAATTTGACTCATTGTAAAAATCGCCGAATGCACTTTTTGTACTTCAGAAAGACAAGCGTATATTAAACACTAATGATTATTTTGATGTGACATTTGGCACAGATGTCACTGACAGTCATACCAACCTAGAAAAAAAATATTTCGACGAATGGGTTTTCGCGCGAAATTTAAATTAAAAAGTCTTACTTTTTTCCCCACAGTAGTATGTATATGGTGTTTGAGTTTTTGCAATGGAAATATCCACTTGGCAATACGGCATATGCATACGGTATCCACACCGGCAGCACCATCTACTAATACATTTCGAAGATTAGATCGGAGAATACGTGATTATTAGCAGTCGACGTGATGTATATAGACCAAGACATCGTCCCCCCTTCAACCCAAGTTGAAGAAGGAATTTCGGATATTGTCCATCTGGATCCTACTCGGAGCACTACATAAATAGCTCAAGAAATGGATGTTCCAAGGCAACACTTCTTTCGGTGCTTAGGAAAGCCTTTTTGAGACCGTTTCTTGTTACAAAAGGACAACCATTATATGAAAATGACAATTCGCAAACTAATGGATACCAGTTTCAGTATTTAGGTTAATTATCATTATTATTGTTATTTTCGTTAGACTTAAACAAAATTCGTATTTTGTAATATCATTCCTACTGACTTATTGATGATTTTATACCTTGTTGTCAAATCTACACTTCTTTTAAGCAATTCTTATGACTTAGCTAATGATAATACAATATTTTTGTATTAGGATTGTCGATCCAGAATTAATCATAGACTCGCCTTACCTGACGAATATCCGTGAATTTCTGACTACCTTATATGCACAGTCTGTCGCAGAGAAAAGCGAACTTTTTTAAAATAGTAATTCCTAGTGACGCCATCTATTAACAAAAAATATGTGTCGGTAAGGTAGACCTTTCACCAGTATTATGTCAAAATATCACATTTGCATCATTAGAAGCAGAGAAATTGCGAATAAAGTAACAGTGTGTATTTGGCATTGGTCGAAAAATAAATTTTGAATAAAGAGCAAATATCAAATTCTATTTTAAGCTCGGTAAATCTTTTACTGAAACGTTTAATTTGATGAAACAAGTGTATGTGATGCGTGTTTATTACGTACGAGTGTGTATGGGTGGTATAAACGATTTAAAGACGGTCGTACGGTCATAAATGATGACGAACATCCTGGTGCAAAAAATCTGTGGTTACGAGAAGTAACATCGAACTTGTGCGTGAATTTATCAGAAATGAGCCGAAATCCTTATTGCGATACGTGGGAATGGAATTAAATACTTCCAAAGATTCAATTCATTGCATTTTGACACAGCATTGTACAGACTTGTTTAAAGACTCAAAAAGAACGAAAACTTCGGGTATTCTATTGTAACTGGCGATGAAAAAAGTAAAGACAATGTTGATTTATTTTTATGACTTGAAAGGCATAGTGCACAAAGAGTTCGCACCAACTAGTCAATATCGTGTAAATGGTAGCTGGCATTTGTTACATGATAATGCACCATCTCATCGCTCGACGCTATCACTGATTTTCTATCTACAAATGGCATTTAAACCATCAACCATTCACTGGATTTGGCCCCCTGTGATTTCTGTCTATACTCTAAACTACATTTGCCAATGAAAGGACAGCGTTATGCCGACGTTGAAGCCATCAAAAAGATGTCGACAAGGACACCTCTAAAGATGAACTTAACCGTGCAAAGCCGAATGTGACTACTTTGAATAAAATAAATGAATTTTACCAAAATTTTTTTTATTTTAAAAAAGTTCTGTTTTCTCAGTAACAGACTGTGTATTTATAGCGCTCACGTGATTCAGCGAGTCTCTCGTTCGTGATATATTGTACAATATATATATATATATGTGTATATATATATATATATATATATATATATATGTATATATATATATATATATATATATATATATATATATATATGCGAGGCCAGAAATTCACGAATAATCTTCAGACGCGAGATAATTTTTTTTGTCCACGATCACTATAAAAGGTAGAGCTTTCCATATCAATTACTGCTTGGAAAGTTGGCAATTTCTCAACTACAATGAAAAAGTGATATAATCATGTGCACGCAATGTAAGTATTTTGCGCACAATTGTGTCACTTTTCTGCGTACGTCTGTCACTTCCTCGTTCTGATTAAGAAATTTTTCTATATTGTAAATGGTAATTGATACGGAGAAGCATACTTTGAATAGTTAAAAATAGATTATTTCAAACATGTCTTTATACGTAATCTAGAATTAATATCACTCAATATAACATGAGTTCAGAAATGACCGTGATTTCTGGTCGCCCAGACTTGTAAAACATATTTCTTTTCTAAATGCGTAATAAGTGAGACATACTTAAATATGAAGGTTGTCAAAAAAAAAAAAACAAAAACAAGGTTATATTGTAGTTTAGTCGTTGAATTTGATGGAGCCTGTGGTTGACTGACTGATCAATAAGGTTGATATATAACCCCTTTCCACAATTATCAGTGCACATCTTGGTTTTGAACGGTGAGGATCGCGTACGGAGTTTGTTTTTTCGTGCAATTTTTTCGCCGCGTTTTACCAGGTGCGACACTTTGAAATTATCTGCTGATGATGACAACTTGGTTGTCGAAATGCGTATACAGAATTTACAAATAGTTAATTGTGGAAAGGGGTTATATATCAACCTTATTTATCGGTGTAGTTTAGTCATTTAATATATATATGGTGGTCGGAAATTCACGAATAATCGCCGGGTAGGGCGATTCTATGATTAATTCGAAGTCCGCAATTCTAACATAGAAATGTTATATTGTTAAGTCGTCAAGACATACGAGACCAATGTTGAAAATGTGCGAAAAAAATATTTCGAAACTTTTGAAACTTTTTGTGGAAAACCATGTTTAAAATACGTATTGTGTCGCGTGTAGTATGACAAGCGGCCTGTTGGAACCACACTCCTCCAAATGCAGATCGTCAACTTCAATGGCTCTATAGCGGTTGTCGTTACCGTAATAGCGTTACCGTCGACCCCTTCGAAAAAATGAGGTCCAATCATCTTTTCAGACGTAAGTGCACACCACACGGTAACTTTGAGAGGGTGTAATATTGCTTCGTGAATAATGCGTGGACTTTCTGTCCCCCAGAACCGAGAATTTTGCTTATTGACGTGGCCGCTGAGATAAAAACGAGCCTCGTCGCACACAAGATCAATTTTCATGGAAAATGATCCACTTCGTCTTTGAGATCTAAAATCTTACGCCTATATTCTAAATAGGCACCACATTCGCTTCGTAACAACTGGTGGACCACCTGAATTTTGTATGGGAACATTTTTAAGTCCAATGTCAAAATGCGGCGCAGCGAAATGTGCAATTGTGGAGCATGTTTTCTTGTGGATATTTTGGGCTCCTCTACCACATTGTCACGCATTGCTTCGATGTATTCATCCCAATGGCCCGTTCAGGGTCTTCCAGTACTTCGCGTGTCCCTTGTGCCGTTCTCTTTGAAATCGGGACGCCAAACATAGAATTGTTTGCGCTGTGGGCGCTGCACGATTGGGATATTTTCGCCGAAATTCACATTGCGTTAACACCACTGAAGAATTATTGCGCGCAAACGTTGTCTCAATTACCGCGCGTTCTTGAGGCGTATATCGATTCGTTGTTATTCACTACAAATTTCGTAAGTGTCTATTTCACGAATGTCAAACCCAAACTGACATATGATGTCATTTGTGAAAATGGCAGCACATTATAGTGGGGTGATACTTATTGCTTCACCTGTTAGTTGCGTTTGTTCTGGGTAAAAAAGTTCCAAAAGGTTAATTAAATATATTTTTGATTATGAGAATTTTGGTAGGCAGATAATGAAAGTGCGCCTCAATGAATTTTTGTCAGCCGATTTTAGGACACAACATGCTTTTATGAACAATAATAATAATGCATTATTTAATTCATTAAATATACATATATACACATTTAAGAAATGTAGTCAAATTACTAAAGTAAATAATGTAATTAAATAAATGATAAAGTAAATCAGCTGTATAAATAAAATCAACATCAAAATAAAACGACACAAATTACATTTTAAAATAAACCTCGAAATATTTTAGTTTAGTTATTAATCTCATCTCAGCACGATATATCGAAAAAGTCATTAATGTTAGTAGATACTTTGTTTACTTTGTTTTAAATAGATATAATGATCGTAAGTTTCGCGTTTCTTATGACACGGAATTAACGAATCTATATTCGTTAAAATACATCTGCTTCTGATACATATATATTGTATGGTATTAAAAATCAGCTTTGAATAATGTATCTTGTTTCAAAAACAAAACATAAGCGATATAAATAATACATTCATTGCACGGTCGTTCATTTGTTCGTGCACTCACCTTGTTACGACCCTGAGGAAAAAATTGTAACTATTAATCGTTCTTAAGAAGCAGGTTCAACATTTTGAGCAAAATACATATTTAAAATAACAATTCGAGTATTAGTTATCATAAAGATAATAATGGATGTTTTTTAAGCTGCACGAGAACTATCGATATCGATAACTATGGTTTGACGGTCGATAATGTCAAACTGTGTTGACATTTCTATTCAGTAAGGTTTGGCAAGTCATCGTGAATCGTTTAATGCCAGAACAACGCTTCCAAATTGTGGTAATTTACTTTAAAAAAAATAAATCTGTTCGCGAAGTTCATAGAGCACTTTGTCCATTTTACGGTCAACATAATCGGCCTAGTGAGCAAGCAATTCGTGCAATTATTCATCGTTTTCGCACTAATTTTACTCTTCTCGATTCAAAACCATCGAGACAAAGAAATGTGCGTACCCAAGAGAATATTGCTGCTGTAGTGCGAAGTATTGAAGAAGACGCCGAAATGTCGATTCGTCGTCGTTCTCAACTTGTTAGCCTTTGTCCTTCGACTACGTGGAAAATTTTATGTACGGATCTTAGCTTACGTGCTTATAAAATACAGCTCGTGCAAGAATTGAAGCCAAACGACCATCGTTTGCGTCACATTTTTGCTGATTAGGCTCATTTGAAACTGGCTGAAGATGAGCATTTTTATCAAAGAATTGTGTTTAGTGATGAAGCTCATTTCTGGTTAAATGGCTACGTCAATAAGCTAAATTGCCGTATTTGGAGCGAAGGCAATCCTCAAGCCGTTAACGAATCACCATTACAGTCATTAAAATTGACTGTTTGGTGCAGTTTACACGCTGGCGGCATTATCGGTCCTTATTTCTTTCAAAATGAGGAAGGAGCTGCCGTTACGGTGAATGGCGAGCGCTATCGAGCCATGCTGACTGAATTTTCCAAAAATTAATCAGCTAAACATCAACGACATTTGGTTCCAACAAGCGCGCTTAACAATCGATTTATTGCAAAATCAATTTGGCGAAAACTTTATTTCCAGAAGTGGTCCTGTTCAGTGGCCACCTCGTTCGTGCGATTTAACGCCTTTGGATTACTTTTTATGGCGGTATGTTAAGTCATTGGTTTATGCCGACAAACCAGCAACTCTTGAAGCATTGGAAGCCAATATTCAAGCCACCATTGACGCCACACGGCCGGATTGATTGGAAAAAGTAATCAAAGATTGGGCCGATCGAATGGACCATGTAACTCGTAGTCGTGGCGGACATATGCCGGAAATCATATTTAAAAAATAAATGCCATAAAATTATCTACCAGATTATAATAAAAAAAAATTCATTCCAACAATATTTCTGTCTTGTATTATCATTTTAAGTTCTCAAGCTCTTAAAAAAACACCCGACACTATAAGTTAACTCGATAATTTTTAATAATATATTAAGTGCGCAACTAAGTTCTCGCTGTTTTTCAAGAGATGGCTCCAGTAGTAAGTGCTGGTCGATTGTGACATAACCAAAACGTCATGAACCAAGCTTAGACATATGGTAAACAAACCACTTTGACACATTTGTGATTTTGTTTTTGCGTCATATAGTTTTGGTTGTGTGAAAATGTCTGATTTTGTGCCAAATAATCGTCATTTGCGGGAAGTGTCGCTTTTTTTCTTTCATTCGAAGAAAACGGCGGCTGAAGCG
Source organism: Dermolepida albohirtum (assembly GCA_031893035.1). Lineage (NCBI taxonomy): Eukaryota > Metazoa > Arthropoda > Insecta > Coleoptera > Scarabaeidae > Dermolepida > Dermolepida albohirtum. The sequence continues at coordinate 401,278 of JAVIWB010004008.1, read as the reverse complement.
CATCGAGAACTCCAAAAAGTTTACGGAGATGCTGCTCTAAGTGAAACAACGTGCCGTGATTGGTTCCGTCGCTTCAAAGACGGCGATTTCGATGTTGACGACCGTTCGTGTGAAGGAAGACCAAAAACCTTCGAAGACGTTGAATTGGAGGCATTGCTCGATGAGGATCCGTGCCAAACGCAAAAAGAGCTTGCTTCAGCATTAGGAGTTACCCGCCAAGCCATTTCCCAGCGATTGCATGCGTTGGGAATGATTCAGAAACAAGGAATTTGGGTTCCTTATGATTTGAAGCCAAGAAACGTTGAGCGTCGTTTTTCCGCCTGTGAACAACTGCTCCAGCGGCAAAAAAGGAAGGGTTTTCTTCATCGCATCGTTGCGGGTGATGAAAAATGGATTCATTACAGCAACCCAAAGAGAACTAAATCATGGAGACTGCCCGGTCATGCTTCTACGTCGTCGGTTCGGCCGAATATTCACGCTGCGAAGGTTTTGCTGTGTATTTGGTGGGACCAGGGCGGTATTATTTATTATGAGCTGTTGAAACTGAACGAAACCATCACTGGGGAACGGAATCAAACTCAATTGATGCGATTGAGGCGAGCACTGCGCGAAAAGCGGTCACAATACGAGCAGAGGCACAAAAAGTAATTCTAATGCATGACAACGCTCGGTCTCGCGTTCCCAAACCTGTTAAAACCTACTTAGAAACGCTCAAATGGAAGGTCGTACCCCACCCGCCATGTTCCCCAGATATTGCGCCGTCCGATTATTACTTGTTCCGTTCGGTGGCACATGGTCTGGCTAATCAGCAGTTCCACTCATATGAAAACATCTCAAAATGGCTTGATTCGTGGATAGCCTCAAAAGACGAACACTTCTACCGTGACGGTATTCGAGCTCTGCCAGTAAGATGGGAAAAAGTTGTTGCTAGCGATGGGCAATATTTCTAATGATTCATTTTAAACATTTTTTCACAATAAAGTTGCATTTTCATCAAAAAAACAGCGAGAACTTAGTTGCGCACCTAATACATACGTTTCCTGTACAATCTAAATTTTAAGTTCAATTTTGCAATGTTGATAACTATTACTGTATTTATCATATTTACCACAATAGAAGGTTTTTTTTTGTAAGTTTGGAATATTGTTTCCTTTTCAATAGCCTATACCTACTCGTACGCAGTATTGACCTTCAAAAAATAAAAATCTATTGATTTCGTTGGCCGCTAATTGTAAGTGATTGATTACCGTGTTCGATAAACGATAAGAGGATACGTCATTAGAAACAATAACAGATAATTTTGTTAATTATTTAATTGAACTCCTCCAGGTTAAAATAAATTACGTCGTTTCTTAGTTATAAAATCAATTTAAAATTCTAATAGAAGTCTAAATTTATGAAATAATGCATTTCCTGAATCGTCGCGCACGTGAAAAGTCATATTAGGGGCTGTTATCAATGTTTTTGTGAACCTAATATGTAATAGCGTATCCATATCATGGAGTAGGCATGAAATATGCTAGAAAAAGTCGAAACAGTAACTTTAAAAGATATGAATCATACCAAGGCTTCAGGATTTGATTTCTTAATTTGAGGAATCATAAAAAACTTAATCAAAAAGGAATCATAGCAGCAGTGCAAGTTTTATTATGATCTTTACTTTCAACAATTTTGCCAATTTGCTGAAATGATTGCAGTACTCAAACCAAGTAAAAATCCTAGCGAGTTAAAAGTCGTACAAGTCTGTATTATCAAAATTATTCCTTTATAGTCAAACCAATCCTAGTTAAAAGAAAATTCATACTTCATTACCATTTAGTTTTAAAGACAAACGCAGTATAGTGGAAGTCCACAAAATAATGAAACAAACCAAGTAAAAGATTTTACTTGGCAGATTTTTGGTTGTCAATTGGACAAACGTTCGATAAGGTATGGCAGAAGGACGCACAGTATAAGCTAGAAAAAATGTTGCCTTATTACTAATATCATATACTCCAATATTACTTGTCATCATCTAAAGAACTCATGTAACAAGCGCCTGTAATGGCTTGACCTTTGGAAAAGAATTAGTAAGAAATGTACTTTTAGTTATCGGTTGTTATCATGGAACCAGCCAAGGTGGACTAGATAATACTAGAAATTTGTTTTGAAGGATTAATTATGATTTTCTGTCAATAAGCCTGTGAGATTCGTGTGGTTTAGGATCTTTTTAACAACACTGGATCTTTAATAATCGCTAACGTTTTTTTAATCATTTATTTTTCCGTTTTGCCCTTATTTAAGTTTTAGCCAGGTGATCCCTTTCGCGAATCTAGCCGGCGCACTGTAACTTGCCAACTGTTGAAATACCGTCTGCACGTAGGGTTGTAACTCTTTCTATCTAGCCTCAAATGACTTTTATTTTGTCCCCAATCTGAAACTTTTCCTTGCTGGAAAGAAGTTTTTATCATCTGAAGAACTTATTGACTATTTCGGGCATCTTGATTATTGCAAATATGGTATAATGGCATTTCAGTATTGTCGACCCAATGCTTCCTCGGCTCCAGAAGGACTCTAATAGTCTTTTTTCTTCTGGTAAATCTTTTCCAGGCATTTTCAGACAAACTACGAAGGTAGCCGTTTATATTTCGGGAACTGGCCACTGTTAGTGTTGCCTCCGATCTTTTGATTGCACCGTGAATTTTGTCATTTTTGACAATATATTTACCAGTTTTATTATCCGGTCTCTATTTCTATTGTTGGCAACTTGAAAATTGTATGTCAGCGAAAAAATAGAATTAACTCGCGAACATTTTCGTGCAATTATTTTCCATAACTTTCGGCGTGGATTATCTCAACAAACATGCATCGACGAGCTGAATTCTTTATATGGTTATGAAGCGCCATCGAAACCTACAGTATATCGTTGGTATAGTGAATTCAAACTTGGACGGCGTTCTTTGAACGACGAATTTCATGAAGGTCGTCCCACAAATGTTGTTGTGTCGAAAAACATTAATGCAGTGTCTAAATTGATAATGCAAGAGCGTAATGTGACATACTATGAGATCAAGGCATCTCTAGGTATTAATAACACCGCGTGCATAAGATCATGCATGAACAAAAAAATACAAAGGCGGTACTTCAAAGAACATTTATAAAGTGGTCGCAGGTGATGAATCTTGGATCTATACGTATGAGACTGATAGTAAAGTATTCCAAGATGAGCCAAAACCAACAAAAGTTGTTCTCGAAAAGTTGTGCTCGAAGCACATCAACACAAATGGTCGCCTGTTTTTTTTTCGGAAAAACCGGTCACGTTGGAACAGTGCCTTTAGAGAGTTGTCAATTCCGAATGGTACACAGCTATTTGTTTGCTAAAAGTTATTGAAGAAATAAGGAAAACAAACCGAAAACGACAGATCATTCTCCACTATGACAATGCGAGATCTCACAGGTCGGTTCAAACAATTGAATATTTAACCGGGCAAAACATTGAATTGATGAGCCATCCGCCGTACAGCCCTGATCTAGCACCCTGTGATTTCTTTTTGTTCCTGCACGTGAAGAATAAATTTCGTGATCAACGATTTTCTACGCCGGAAGAGGCAGTTGAGGCATTTCAAACCCATATTTTGGAGATACCGCCTTCACAGTGGCAGCAATGCTTTTTGGATCGGATTAAACGAATGAAAAAGTGCATTGATTTTCAAGGAGAATATTTTGAAGAGCAATAAAACTATTTTCGATAATAAATTTTGTTTCATTTGCTATTCCCGAAATATAAACGGCTACCCTCGTATTACAAAAATTAAAAACTTCTTAAAATATAATAATTTTTTTTACCTTTGTAGAAACTAAGAAATAAAAATACCAATATGTACCAACTAGGAAATAAAATATAACTAAAAAGCTATACAGATTTCGATGTTATTTACTCAACGTGCATTTATAAATTGGTATACTAATAAATAAAATATGTACATTTCCGGTTTTTGTGGGACAATTCTATCATAGAATCTTTCTGCATTGTTTTACAAATTACCATAAATATATGCATACGATATTAACCTAGTTGCTTGTAATTTGAACAGCCACTGTATTAATACATTCCGTGACATACGCATTGTTATTTACTCATTCAACTACAATATATTTCACATATTTCTGCCTGCATTATGATTTACTTTGATAATAAGAAAAGATTGATTCAATTTGATCTTATCTTTTATTTAATTATCCATGGAATGTTTCAACAATACTATTAATGATAATGATGATTGAAATGTATATTAAAATATAAATAAAATATAAAAAATTCCAATAATGAATATTTCACGCAGGATGCTTTGCTATCACTGCATCTAGTTTATTTGGGTATCAACGTTACTGATTTCCGAATGCATTTAAATGTCTGTTTCGATTTGTTTACATAATGTGACCAATAGCGTATTAAGACTCTCGAAATTGTACTGCCTGGTGGCCTAATTAGTAAGGCAGACGTCTCGCAAACGACTGATACAAGTTTGAGTCCTGCTCCAGCGCAGAATGGCATAGCAAAAAATATTAATTTCATTTATCCATCTTTTGGATTTTCCCCATTACTCGTCGCTAAACGTTTCTTGGGCCACATTTCACGCTTTTGCCAATTGTTTTTGAGTTTGGATTGGGTCTTCGTCCAATAACTCCTGCAATTTCGCATCTTCAAACTTTTTCAGTCTATCAGAATGTTCTTTGTCTTGCACATCGAAATCACCACTTTTGAATTGGCGAAACCGCGCCTTTCATGTTTTTATGGTTGGAGTATCCTCACCGCAAGTTTTTACCGGCAAACAATGACTCTCGGCTTCTTTTTCGTTTTTATGAGTACTAAATAAGAAAAGTAATGCGTGCCGCAAATGCACTTTTCAAAGAGGTATAAATCTATGACAGTGTTACTTTCGCAAAATATAACATGTATGGCTTTGAAGCTTGATGTCAGTAGAATACAATAACGTATGTATATGTCAAATTATAACATTGAATACTTAAACTTGGCGACACCTGTTAGGAAAACCGGTAATGACTTTTTGGTACACTTGATACAATGCTTGTGTGACAAAAAAATAATAATTCGTGTAATATTCGATCTACATTACGGAGAATCCTGTAGGCAAACTCCTAAAGATCAACCCACACCAAACCCCTATATAAATTGTTTACAAAAGCTAAATAAAAAATGGTTTCATGAACAAGTTTTTTTTAAGCTTTTTGCCATATTCGGCTTTTCGTTAAATATTTTTTACCAAATTTGGTTTTTATTGGCAAAATTATTTTCAGATTCCAATTAGGCACAGGTTCCTTCTCAAATCAGAAACTAAAAAAAGGAAATTTTTGACAAATAATTGAAACATAATCTGGCCTTTAAGCGGTTAAGAGAAGACTGTTTTCTAAACATAAAATAGTTATAAACTTTCCTAACCAAATCGGAAATTTCATATGTAGCAGCATAATATGTTGAAGTCTGCTAGTATGAAAGTTGGATTATTATTAACTAAGAAACAATAAGAGTGCAAGAACATGCTTATATGGCAATTTTGATGGAGTCTGTGGTTGATTACTGAAGGTTGATATATAACCCCTTGAATACGAAAATTAATGTGGCAAAGGGTTATGTACGAGGGAGCGTTTTTATATTCGCGGAATGGGGGACAAGGGGTGGAAATAAAAAAACCAAATTATTTTTCTTTTCCTGCAAGACGGATACATTTTTCACATCTTTCAATTAATTTATTTATACCCTCATAAAAAAATGATTTCTCTTTATCTGCAAAATACGCCGAAACTGCCTCCTGGACTTCATCATCGGCAGTAAATTTTTTACCCCGCAGCTCTTTTTTCATTTTCGGAAACAGGTAATAATCACTCGGGGCCAGGTCTGGGCTGTAGGGTGGGTGATTCACAATTTCGAAGCCCACCTTATGCAGGGCAGCTAACGCAACGCGGCTCTTGTGGACGGGCGCGTTGTCGTGCAAAAGCAGAACACCTTTTGTCAATTTTCCCCGTCTTTTCTCTTTAATGGCTTCTTTTAGTCGCTCTAATATTGAAGCGTAATATTCTCACCTTTATCTTTATAATCAATCAACAATATTCCTTCCGAGTCCCAAAATACCGGTGCCATGAGTTTCCCAGCTGATTGTGACACTTTAAATTTCTTGGGAGGTGCTGTGCCCTTTTTATGCCACTGCATGGAGTCTTGTTTGGACTCAGGTTCATAATGATGAACCCAAGTTTCGTCTCCAGTAACAATTCCACTCAATAAACCATCCTTGTCTTCATTACAGAGGTCCAAAAATGCACGAGAACACTCTACGCGCTGTTGTTTTTGCGGCGGCGTGAGCATTCTCGGCACCCATCTTGCGCTGACCTTAGACATGCCGAGATGATCGTGTAGGATTTTAAAAATTGTTGTATCGGATACTCCAACCATTTCTGCGAGTTGTTTCTTCTTTAGTCGAGCATCTTCGAGTACAATTTGTTCAACTTTTTGGATAAGTGCTGGCGTGGTCACCTCAATGCTCCTGCCCGGCCTCGGGTCGTCTTCAAGGGATTCCCTTCATTGTTTAAATAAACTATGCCACTTGTACACCATGGTTTTTCCTGGACAAGAGTCGCCGTAAACCAATGACATCTCATTCATTATGGTCGCGTCTGATTTTCCTTGCCTGGTAAGGAACTTTATAATGGCACGATATTCGATTTTTTCCATATTTCACTTTTCACTCCTGATTATGTTACTTGGTTGACGATAGCTCAAAGACTAACTGTCTAATAACAATGAAACTTCGTATTTGTACTAATCATGAGTCGCTGCACAGGCCACGCCCCCAATGCGCCTACTCACCCCTCTACAACCCGCTCATTCCGCGAATATAAAAACGCTCCCTCGTATCAACCTTCAGTGATCAACTTATATGGCATGTCTGTTTAATATGAAATGCAATTGGTATATTTTTTTCTACTTTGTCTAACAATTTTAGGGCAATCAATATTTATAAAATAGCGAATGTTACCTAGTAAAATATTAAAGCGCGAAGGGGTATATAAGTCACGTAAAAATTTCAATAAAATTGAAAATAAATGATTTTGTTTTTGATTTTCAGGTTCAAACACTTATTCATATATACGGACTTCTCTACATTCAATGGTGGAGGAATTGCAGGCTAGATACGACCGATAACTTTTTTATATTTTTATTCGGTGAGTTTATTTTTGTTTTGTGAATAATAGTTTTTTATAAACCAAGTGCGAGAAAGTAATTTATTTTTCTAGCACGAGCGTAAGTTTATAGCACGAACTGTAAAGTAGCGAGTGCATTATTTGAATGCTGGAAAAGGTTTTCGCACAAGTAGTCTGTACAAAATTTCTTTGTAACCAGTAAAACTTGATTAACTTTATAATAAATATTACAATAATGGTAATTTTGATGGAGCCTGTGGTTGGGTTAACTTAATTACTTAAGGTTGATATATAACAGAGTACGGAGAGTACTCGAATTAAACTCGCTCGCGAACGAATTCAATTCGAGCGAGTTATATTTTCTATATTAAAAAGAACTATTCTTACGAGTTGAGTTTGTGCTCGCGAGTTAAATAATAAAACTCGCGAGCACAAATTTTAAAACGGACGAATTAAATAAAATTGTGCTCGCCAGCAGAATTTTTTCCTACCCTGATATATAACTACTTTCACATTAATTTTCGTATTCTGTATACGCATTTCGGCAACCGTCGAAACGCGCAGTGTGTTTCTCGACGGTACGGATCGTGTACGGAATTTATTTCGTAGTTTTCCAGGTGCGACACTGTTTAATTATCTGCTGATGATGACAACTTAGTTGTCGAAATACGTATACAGAATACGAAAATTAATGTGGAAAGGAGTTATATATCAACCTCAAGTGATTAAAAAAAATAGTATTCAGTGTTTTAAAAAACAATTCTATATATTATCTCCACCTGTATCTATTATTACGTTAATTCGATGCAGATAATTCGCGGAAATGTTAAGTTGTGTGTGAGATAGAGTGCGATAGAATGATGGGCTTACTTAAAACAATTCTGTAGATTATCGTACACGTAAATGATCTGATTGGGTCAAAAGATATTTTCGTTTGTAATTGTAAGATCGCTTGAAATTAATTGTTTTTGGTACGACAATTATTAACACACATTTGACATTTAAAATTTAACAAATCTTGATTCAAGTTAGGGTATGTGATTGCCTGTGTAGAACCTACGTATATTAGGCCGGATATTTTGAATGCAGGTTAGAAATAAATGTATAATCTCACAATTCATGAACTGAATGCAAACCTTTTTTTTAATTGGACTGTATGGAAACTTATGATGCACTTTCGCGGCAGATGGCGTTAATTCATTGTTGCAAGTGCTAGAATAATTCGCATTTAAATTTATGTTGGACTATATTATGGATAAAAATTGAGCTCTTTGGTTGAGTGCTTGAAATTTTATAAAAGCCTGAAAATGGACAACCAGAGTGTACATTTTAATCATAGTTTACTCTTTTACTTCCGTAGAGGGAAGAACTTGAGAAGTTGCGTAAAGTTTAACGAAACAAAAACGCCAACATCAACGATGGTTCACGATATTTCGTGCTGGTGGTTTTGATCTTAACAAAGTTTCTCGTACAAGGAGGCATACTGAGGTGGATGGCCACGAAATAAAGGCGCTCATTGAATCATCATTGAATTCTCGTGTCACGTGCCGTGGACACGAGAAAATGTGAAAGTGTTGCATTCATCATACAAGCGTTCACTGTACACACGAAAAAGCTGAAGGATACGTCAACAAGCTCAATATTTGTGTTCCTAACTCGAAACTATCATATATATAAGACAGTCTGTCGCAGAGAAAATGGAACTTTTCAAAATAGTAATTCTTAGTTTTTTATTTGATTGATTATAGTTTTCAAGTACCAAAGTAATATTGTAACAATAATAAGTTTTTGTTTCAAAGATAAGAAATATACAAAATATACATAAAAGTAATCCAATGCTTTAAGACATACCAAGTCTGTCGCAGAGAAAACGGAACTTTTTTAAAATAGTAATTCTTAGTGGTGCCATCTATTAAAAAAATATGCGTCGGTAAGGTAGACCTTTCGCCAATGTTATATCAAAATATCATGACATCATTAGAAGCAGAGAAATTGCACATAAAGTAACAGTGTATATTTGGCATTGGCTGAAAAATTAATTTTGAACAAAGAGCAAATATCAAGTTCTGTTTTAAACTCGGTAAATCGTTTACTCAAACGTTTAATTTGATTACATAAGTGTATGGTGGCGCGTGTTCATCATGCACGAATGTCTATGAGTGGTATAAACGATTTAAAGACGGTCGTACGGACATCCTGGTGCAAAACAATCTGTGGTTACGGAAAGTAACATCGAACCTGTGTATGAATTTATCAGAAATGAGCCGAAATCCTCATTGTGATAGGTGGGAATGGAATTATATATTTCCAAAGATTCGATTCATCGCATTTTGACAGCATTTGGGACTGAGAAAGATTTATGAAAGGTTTGTACCATACAAGCTAAGTGAATTCACCGTTGTACAGACTTGATCGAAGACTCAAAAAAGGACGAAAACTTCAGATATTCTATTGTAATTGGCGATGAGACGTGGTGTTTTCAATATGATCCAGAGGCCAAGCGTCAAATCTTTGAATGGAAGCATCCAAGCGAAGAAAGGCCGAAAAAAAGCCGTTTCGAGAAGTCAAAAGTGAAGACAATGTTGATTTGTTTTTATGATTCGAAAGATATAGTGCACAATGAGTTGGTACCAACTAGTCGAACAGTCAATGCTGCTCAATATCGTGAAAATGGTAGCTGGCGTTTGTTACATAATAGTGCACCATCTCATCGCTTGACGATTATCACTGATCTTCTAACTACAAATGGTATTTTAATCACCGTATTTACCGAATTTGGCCCCCTGTGATTTCCTCCTATTCTCCAAACTACATTTGCCGATGAAAGGATAGCGTTATGCGGACGTCGACGCCATGCTCGACAGCGGCGTCGACAGCGATCTTACAGGACATTTTTTAAGATGAACTTAAAACTTCATTCGACATGTTAATTGATGGTGCAAAACGTTGTATTGAAGCCGACCACAATAGTAAACTTTTGTTTTTATTTTAAAAGTTCCGCTTTCTCTGAGACAGACTGTGTTTATATACATATACACTTTTTAAACGTGATGAAAATGATTCTCGACTGAAGCTACTGATAATTGTTGATGAGAAGTAATTGTTTACACAATATAATGCGAAAACGGTCTTGTTTCCGATCTGAAGATTCATCTTAAACGTCCACGAACGCAGACATTTGTCATAGGAAAATTACGCTTTCTACGTGGAGGGATTTTAAAAGTGTCGTGTTTCTTGAACTCCTACCAAATAAAGAAGCAATTAATTCAAGTGTAAACTATCGGCAATTGGACAATTTGCACAAATTCATCATCCAGAAATGGTCAGAGCTTATTAATTGTAAGGAACTTGTATGGTATTTCGTCGAGATAACGTGAGGCCACACACAAGTTTGATCGCCAATCAAAAATTAATGGATCTTGGTTAGGATAACGATTCTTGCGCCTTCAGGCATCTATTTGTTTAGCTCTCTTCAACAGCCCTTGTGTGGTATAATGTTTGGGATTAAGATAGGTTCTTCTGTGAACAAGGACTTATGAAACTCACTGAAAGATGGTAAAAGATTAATCGAAGAACCCAGAAAATACTTAATTCATCTATTTTTATATTTAAAAATTAGTTTTCCGATAACCCAGTAGATTGATGGCTTACAATAGCTAAAACTTAATAATCCAACCCCAAATTTAATTCTTAACAAACTTTTAATATATTTTTTTGTTTTAGGCGATGTCGAGTGTAATTTTAATGCAACCGGCACTGACAATAATTTAGAAGAGTTAGCTTCAGAAATTTGGTTAACAGGCCAGCTAGACAGGTTAATATTTGTTTATTTCATCTTCGATAGTCTATGGCTGGTTTCTTCCGTCGGACTACTAAGTAAAGAACCTAAACTAATATATTTTATAATGTCATGTATTGGTGATGTATTTTAGCTGGAGCATGCTGTGTTATTCGAGAAATATGGGCGTTGGTGTTTTATTTACCGTGGGTGGTCATGAATATAATAATTCTCATTTATGATGTCGTTTGTACCATATACTTTGGTGTTCACGTTCCTTCTAATGGGGTATGTATAATATAATATTGTTTAAGAAAAGCAATCAAATTTTGAAAAGTAATAGGTCGTGCTATTCCACGGTTATTTTAACTACAGAAAATTAATTAAAAATACTGGAAACTGTACTGTTTTATGGTTTAGTTTAAACTATCTATACAAAGGGTACTAGGAAAATTTTGCAATTCAGCTTTGTTTATTTAATTTTTTCAAAATAATTTCCTCTACACTCAATACACCTCTCCATCCTCCGAAACCAATCTTTAAACCAGTTCTGCCAAGTTTCACTAGGGAGTAAAGCACACTCGTTATCCCAAGCCCGCAGAATGTCCCCATCGCTGGAAAACTGCCTCCCTTTTAGCTTCATTTTCACATGCGGGAACAATACAAAGTCGCAGGGAGTAAGATTTGAACTATAGGGAGGGCGCTCGTGAAGTTACAATCTTGTCGTGGTCAAATATTCGATGCAGGCTTTGGCACGGTGAGCTGGAGCATTATCGTGATGGAGGAACCAGGTGTCCATTCTTGACTTTGGCCGCAGGTTCTTCATAGATCCAATGACTTTAGGCAGGCGCTGTTCAGTATACCACTTAGCTGTGACTGTCTTCTGTGTGTCCAAAACGACGCGTTCCACAATTCCACTCGATTTTAAAGATACATCATTTTCTTCTTTACAGATCGGGATTTTCTGACAACTAGGGGTGTTTCCTCACCATCAAAAACCGAAACGATGCTTTGAGCTTTGGTCGACATATCGTAATAGTACAGCCAAGTCTCGTCACCTGTCACGATGTTGTTCACATACCGAGATTGTCCCTTTTTTAGCATCTCCCAGCACCAAGCCACAGAGAACAAAGTTTCTTCAGGCGCAAATGATCATGCAGAATCGAACGAATTGCTGGTGCATTTAGGCCTTATGTTGGTAGGTCACTCGTCTGTCCTCGCCAAACATTTTCCTCGTACTAGTAACGTTTTCCTCCGTAACTGAGGTTCGTGGCCTTCCCGGCCTCTCAGCATCCTCCACAGTTAAATTTCCCCTTTGGAATTCTCTATACCACCTGAATATCGTTGTGCGGTATGGACAAACATCACCTAGTGCAAAAGTTATTTCTTCGAAGCACTGGTTTATGTTTAAACCACGAACGAAATTATAACGCAAAACTGCCCTTATCTCATTTCGTGACCACGATGCCATCGCAAGCACTTTACACTCTCACTGCTAATGAATAACTGAGCCCATCGACATGGCGCGGCGGCTACTATGCACCACATATATTCAAATGTTTTTGTTAGTTAATTTATAGTATATCTAAATTTCCTAAGTATTTATTCATGATTCATTTACGTTTTTTATTTTTGTTAACATAATTTGTTTTACTTAAGTATTGGTACACATGCTGTTACAGAGAAAACCGAACTTTTTTAAAGTAAAATTCATTTATCTTATTCCTTCGGCTTCAATACAATGTTCTGCGCGACCAACTAAAACGTCGAATGAATTTTTAAGTGCATCTTTAGAGATGTCCTTCAAATGGCCTTATTGTATCATAAAAATAAATCAACATTGTCTTCACTTTTGACTTCTCCGAACGGCTTTTTTTCGGTCTTGCTTCGCTCTGAATCATATTAAAACACCACGTTCATGGCCAGTTAAAATTGAATACCATTCATTTTTCGACAAATGCTAAATACACGCTGTTACTTTATATGCAATTTCTCTGCTTCTAATGATGCAAATGTCATTATATTTCGACATAACATTGGTGAAAAATCTACCTTACCGACACATTTTTAATAGATGGTGCCACTAAGAATTACTAAGTTCGGTTTTCTCTGCGACAGACTGTGTACATAATCTACGATGTAAATTAGTTTTAATCAAATACGATTGCAAAATATTTATTGTTTGTTAAGCAATGCTCAATCGCATCTTATTAATTACTATCTATCTGCTGTTTTAGACGTTCTTCGATTGGTTCAATTTCTTGGGAATAACCTCCAAGATCAACGATATTCAACATCTGGAGAACGGTTCATTAGATATGATTGCCGGTGCAGCGTCAATAATAATGACGTTCGTGTCATGTAGGGGCGTCGTAATATGGATAGCAAATCTAGTCTTTTTAATAATCATAATTAAAATTGCGCGGAAAGAGTATAATACCAAATACAATCATTATCACCATCGAAATAACGAAAATCGTGAAGATTGTGAAAGGAGAATAAAGAAGCCAGAGAGAGAAGAAAAGAAACCCATAGTGCGGACAAACTCCCAACGCATAAGGGATTGGCATCGTTTCTACGATTCCAAGGACTATGAGAAGCAAAAAATTGAAGATGATGGTGCGGAGAAATTTTACGATTGCATCGATGACAAAGATTTATTAGAAGCTTGTAATTATAGTATCAACGGTGCTGCAAAAAAGAACGAATTGTTACTATCGGTTCATTCGCTTGCACCAGGCGTTCCTTCGACAAGCCAAGCTACCTCTGCTGATTTCTCATTAGGTAACCCATATGGAGAACCGTCATCATCTTCTTCCGACAAAAAAAGGTTTAAAATCGTAATTCGTGACAATCAGGATGAATCGGAATCAGATGAAAATTTTAACTCATCTTGGGACAAACGTGAGTGAAACCGTAGAAATGTAAACTAAGTTATTGCTTCACTATAAGTGAACACTTATTAAATTTCAATTTTCAAATTTTCACAAAGTTTTATTATATTATAATATAAATAGTACTAGGAAAGTTTTACAATATGACGCAACAATGAATCGTGGGAAGCTGCTTGTTGCTGTATGTTGAGACATATTCATACGTGCATAGTAGCCGCCGCGCCATTTCGATGGGCTCAGTTATTCATTAACAGTGAGAGTGTAAAGCGCTTGCGCTGGCATCGTGGTCACGAAATGAGATAAGGGCAGTTTTGCGTTATAATTTCGTGCGTGGTTTAAACATAGACCAGTGCTTCGAAGAAATGACTCTTGCACTAGGTGATGTTTGTCCACATCGCACAACAATATTCAGGTGGTATAGAACATTCCAAAGGGGAAATTCAACTGTGGAGGATGCTAAGAGGCCGGACAGACCACGAACGTCAGTTACGGAGGAAAACGTTACTACTGTGATAAATGCTTGGCGAGTGACCTACCAACAAATAGAGGATACTTCAGGCCTAAATGCACCAGCAATTCGTTCGATTCTGCATGATCATTTGCGCGTGAAGAAACTTTGTTCTGTCAGGGTGCAGCATCGACTGACTGAAGAGCAGACGACACGGCGTGTGACCTGGTGCCGGGAGATGCTAAAAAAGTTTAATAAGGGTCAATCTGCGTCGGTATGTGAGCAACATCGTGACAGGTGACGAGACTTGGCTGTACTATAATGATGTGCCGACCAAAGCTCAAAACAAAGTTTGGGTCTTTGATGATGAGGACACACCCGTAGTTGTCAAAAAATCCCGATCTGTAAAGAAGAAAATGATAACTGTATTTTTCAAATCGAATGGAATTGTGTAACGTGTCGTTTTGCACACATAGAAGAGACTCACAGCTAAATGGTATACTGAACAGTGCCTGCCTAAAGTCATTGGATCTATGAAGAACCTGCGGCCAAAGTCAAGAATGGACACCCGGTTCCTCCATCACGATAATGCTCCAGCTCACCGCGCCAAAGCCTGCACCGAATATTTGACCACGACAAGATTGAAACTTCTCAAGCACCCTCCCTACAGTTCAGTTCTTGCTCCCTGCGACTTTGCACTGTTCCCGCATGTGAAAATGAAGCTAAAAGGGAGGCGATTTTCCAGTGATGAGGACCTTCTGTGGGCTTAGGACAACGAGTGCGCTTTACTTCCTAGTGAAACTTGGCATAACTGGTTTGAAGATTGGTTTCGGAGGATGGAGAGGTGTATTGAGTGTAGAGGAAATTACTTTGAAAAAATTAAATAAACAAAGCTGTATTTCAAAACTTTCCTAGTACCCTGTATTATATTACATTATTTAATGAAAACGACTTCATAATCATATCACTTAAGAAAAAAGATCTCATCTTCATGAAAGCGGATAAGAGTAATGTGGTTGTTATACTAAATAAAAATTAGACAAGCTTAATTACTTATGGTTGATATATAACCCCTTTCCATATTATTTCGTATTCTGTACACGTATTTCGACAACTAAGTTGTCATCATCAGCAGATAATTAAACAGTGTCGCACCTGGAAACCACGGCAAAAACCCGCACGAAGCAAATTCCGTGCACGATCTTTACGATCGAAAACCAAAACGCACACTCGTGTGTCTTTAGCATTGTTTATAACTATATCAACCTTAAGTGACTAAGTTGATCAACTACAGGCTCCATCAAATTTACTAATTAGACAAAAATTTTTAAATTTACAAACTTTTACTGTCTACATTATACTGACGTAATCTTTGTGAATGTGATAAAGTTTCTGCAGCACATCTGTGTTATTTCTTCCCTTTTCTTTTATCTCCTGTGTCAGTATGTATGTGTATTTGTAAATTCACTGTGATGAATATTTGTATATATACAGAGAAATGCAGACAAGTTATTTTTTAATAAGTAGATCATTATAAATGTCATTAAGATTGATAATGATAGAAGAGGCACTATCAATCCTAATTATATCTATAATAACTTAATTTCTTGTGAATATTTACAGTACTAAACGGAAAAAAATATAGTAAAATAAAAAATGTAAATACGCACAATTGTTTATATATACGAAAAAATTATTATCAACAAAATAATAAAAACATGTAAATAAAAAAAATGTATTGCAGATTAAAAAATAATTTGAAAAAGGGGGAACACCCTGCCCCGAAATTTGGTTACTAAAAATTAAGTGTCTTATGCTTTATTACTCCAGTGGTCGAAATACCCAATATGAAAAAACAAAGTTTATGGTTAATAAGTAAAATTTGCTTTTTAAAGTTCAATATTTTTGTCATTTCGACTCTCCTTTGTTTTGCGGTTTATAAACTTTTTGTGTTCAAAATTTTTTAAACCTTGGTAATATGCTGAAGATCCAGTGTTAGTAAAATGCATGCCTTTTATAATGCACCTATCTTTTATAAATATTGTTGATTAATTAATGTATTTTTTACAGATTTTCCGAGAAGATAAAATGTTTTAAAGTGATTTATACTTATTTCTTATACATTTCGTTTATATATATGTAAATATCAACTGTATATGTTTGTACATTGTAATAAATACTTTTCTAATGAAAAGACCTTTCGATTTTGTGTTTTATTGTATACAAGAGGGTAACCATTTATATTTCGGGAATAACAAACAAAAAAAAATTTTTATTATCGAAAAAACTTTTATTGCTTTTCAAAATATTCTCCTTGAAAGTCAATGCACTTCTGCATTCACATTGCTGCTACTGTGAATGCGGTATCTCCAAAATATGAGTTTTGAATGCATCAACTGCTTCTTCCGGCGTAGAAAACCGTTGATCACGAAGTTTATTTTTCACATGTGGGGAAAAAAAAAGAAATCACAGGGTGCTAAACCAGGGCTGATGGCTCAATATTCAATTATTTGAACCGACCTGTGAGAAGTCGCATTTTCATGGTGGAGAATGATCTGTCGTTTTCGATTTGTTTTCCTTATTTCTTCAAAAACTTTTGGCAAACAAATAGTTGTGTACCATTCGGAATTGACCATTCTACAACTCTCTAAAGGCACGGTTGCAACGTAACCGGTTTTTCCGAAAAAAACAGGCGACCATTTGTTTTGATGTGCTTCGAGCGCGAACAACTTTTGTTGGTTTTGGCTAATCTTGGAATACCCGCACAGACGACTGCTGTTCACTATCGGACTCATGCGTATAGATCCACGATTCTTCAACTATGACGACTTTATAAACCTTCCTTGAAGCACTGCCATTATATTTTTTGTGCATTTCTTGGCACCAATCGACGCGAGTCTTTTTTGAGCGGTTGTCAAATTATGTGGTAGCCAACGTGAACATATAACTTCTTAATGGCTAAATGTTCATGCAGGATCTTAGGCACGCCAGTGTTACTAATACCTAGAGATACTTCGATTTCACGATATGTCACATGACGGTCTTGCATCATTTCAGACACTGCATCAATGTTTTCCGACACATTATTTATGGAACGATCTTCACGAAATTCATCGTCTAAAGAACGCCGTCCAAGTTTGAATTCTCTATACCAACGATACACTGTAGTTTTCGATGGTGATTCATCACCACATAAAGAATTCAGCTCGTCAATGCAGGAAATCCACGCCGAAGGTTATGAAAAATAATTGCACCAAAATATTCGTGAGTTAATTCTGTTATTTCGCTGACATAATATTTTCAAGTTTCTGTCAACGATAGAAATAGCGACCGGATAATAAAACTGTCAAGGTAAATATATTGTCAAAAATGATAAACTTCAGGATGTAATCATCAGATCGGAGGCAACACTAACAGTGTTGCCAGTTACAGAAATATAAACGACTACCCTCGTATAGACAATATTTAAAAAAAAATTATATTAACTGCACGAAAATATAAGCGGCTACCCTCGTATAAGCCATATTCTAAAGAAAGGAACATAAATTTCATCGTTTTTGGTGTCCTCTTTAACAGAATATTTAAACTTTTACTCTGTGTTTTGGATACAACTATACGCTGGATTAAACTTAAATTGCTTGCTTTACAACTTTGTACAGTAATAATTAGATTCTACTCCAATTTTTGCAATATTACAATTATATAATATTGGGAAGATATGAGAAAAAAAATCTAAAGAATTAATTGATTGATATAATCTATTCTTAGAACCTAATGTAACAAATCGTATTGTTAAAAAAAAAATTAAGTAATATTTGGAGCCATCTCTAGTAGAGTGTCTCAACTTCTGTTCCATTTCAGTTTCAAGTTTAGATTCTAACCTAAAATTGGGAAACTGCAGAAATTATATAACAGTTATTAGATGGCTCTGTCATCAAAATTGATATTGAACAATTAAAATTTATAATTTACAAGTCCTCCTGGTTATGGTTAAAATCTAAAATAATTATTTTTGTAATATATTTTTTGAGTATATTTTAATATTAACAAATAATTTCAAAAATTGTCATTAATTTAAAATCCTAGGGAACTCAATAAATGAAAATAATTATTAACTTGTATTTTGTTAAAGTGTTGACAACAGGAAACTAAATTATGAAATTTAATGCTTATAAAGACTATAATCTGGATTTTTACGATATGTTAATCCAGGATCAAAATTGTTCCTGATAAATAAAAATATTGGAGCTTATTGTCTTATCGTTTGACGGATCAATTCATCATCGTCATTAACGAATTTTATTTTCAATGTGCCTCCTTAAATAAAAATCTTTACGCCTCGTGCTATGTAATTAGATTGTTATATTAGAGCTTTAAGTCATACAATGAGGTACTTCAGTAATTTATTTTAAATAATTGCATCCCAATATGTTGCACATCTTTGCATAGAGTTTGTGATCAATTTTGAAATGTAGACAAATTAATATCTAGTTTTAAAATAGTCCTGCGTAAATCTTCGCTAAGGAGGGTGCTTTGCAAAGAAAAGTGTCCACCCTTGCCATCGCAACCCGTTCTTGTAATTACATGCAAGTTGGAAATCATGGATTAACGCATATGAATTTTATTCTCAAAATTTTGTCGTTTTACATTTTTGTTTAAAGACTTCCAAACGACGTCCGTGGCATTGTCGAATACAAAGAACTACCACAAATTAAAATAGTTCAGCAGCAATTGAAGTTTATTGAAATAAATCTTTGATTAGACATGTTTTGATTGGTTTCTATCAAAACAGTACCATTTATGTGAGAAGTCCAGACAATAGCAAAATTGGCTCGGGAAGAGTAAATAATGGATTACCTCATGACTCGGTTTTAAGCATCATAATGTGTTTTTACACTGCCGATTTTCACTTTGAATACCCTAACATTAATTTAACACAATATGCAGACGACTTCTGTGTATACGAGGAAGCGTTTTTATATTCGCGGAATGAGCGGGTTGTAGAGGGGTGAGTAGGCGCATTGGGGGCGTGGCCTGTGCAGTGACTCATGATTAGTATAAATATGAAGTTTCATTGTTATTAGACAGTTAGTCTTTGAGCTATCGTCAACCAAGTAACTTAATCAGGAGTGAAAAGTGAAATATGGAAAAAATCGAATATCGTACCGTTATAAAGTTCCTTACCAGGCAAGGAAAATCAGTCGCGACCATAATGAATGAGATGTCATTGGTTTACGGCGACTCTTGTCCAGGTAAAACCATGGTGTACAAGTGGCATAGTTTATTTAAACAAGGAAGGGAATCCCTTGAAGACGACCCGAGGCCGGGCAGGAGCATTGAGGTGACCACGCCAGCACTTATCCAAAAAGTTGAACAAATTGTACTCGAAGATGCTCGACTAAAGAAGAAACAACTCGCAGAAATGGTTGGGTTATCCGATACAACAATTTTAAAATTCTACACGATCATCTCGGCATGTCTAAGGTCAGCGCAAGGTGGGTGCCGAGAATGCTCATGCCGCCGCAAAAACAACAGCGCGTAGAGTGTTCGCGTGCATTTTTGGATCTCTGTAATGAAGACAAGGATGGTGTATTGAGTGGAATTGTTACTGGAGACGAAACTTGGGTTCATCATTATGAACCTGAGTCCAAACAAGACTTCATGCAGTGGCATAAAAAGGGCACAGCACCTCCCAAGAAATTTAAAGTGTCACAATCAGCTGGGAAACTCATGGCAACGGTATTTTAGAACTCGGAAGGAATATTGTTGATTGATTATAAAGATAAAGGTGTTTCTATAACCGGAGAATATTACGCTTCAATATTAGAGCGACTAAAAGAAGCCATTAAAGAGAAAAGACGAGGAAAATTGACAAAAGGTGTTCTGCTTTTTCACGACAACGCGCCCGTCCACAAGAGCCGCGTTGCGTTAGCTGCCCTGCATAAGGTGGGCTTCGAAATTGTGAATCACCCATCCTACAGCCCAGACCTGGCCCCGAGTGATTATTACCTATTTCCGAAAATGAAAAAAGAGCTGCGGGGTAAAAAAATTACTGCCGATGATGAAGTCAAGGAGGCAGTTTCGGCGTATTTTGCAGATAAAGAGAAATCATTTTTTTGTGAGGGTATAAATAAATTAATTGAAAGATGTGAAAAATGTATCCGTCTTGCAGGTGAATATATTGAAAAAGAAAAATAATTTGGTTTTTTTATTTCCACCCCTTGTCCCCCATTCCGCGAATATAAAAACGCACCCTCGTATGTACAACATAAAATGAGGATCGGTGTAAAAAGATAATGGGTCATGTATTTAATTCAATTGAATAGTGCTTAAATAGTGGTTTAGAATTATCAATAGAAAAAGGCACAATTTCTACTAGGCATAACATTAGTAACCACAGTTCCATTACATTGGGGCACCGTGAACTGCCTTTATCCAATAAAAATTAAATCTGTGGTTACAGAAGGTAATAAGAACGGAATTAAATATGTCCAAAGATTCAATTCATCGCATTTTGACACAGCATTTGGGAGTAAGAAAGATTTATGCCAGGTTTGTACCACACAAACTAAATGAATGCAATATTGTACAGACTCGATTAAAGACTCAAAAAAGGACGAAAACTTCAGGTATTCTATTGTAACTGGCGATGAGACGTGGTGTTTTCAATATGATCCAGAGACCAAGCGTCAAATCTCTGAATTGAAGTATCCAAGCGAAGGACGACCGAAAAAAAGCCGTTTGGAAGAGTCAAAAGTGAAGACAATGTTGATTTGTTTTTACGATTCGAAAGGCATAGTGCGCAAAGAGTTCGTATCAACTAGTCAAACAGTCAATGCTGCTCGAATGTTTCAAGATTCATTTCCAGCATTCATCTCGATTTGTTCCCTGAAAACTTGGGCCATACGAGCGACGAGCAAGGAGATTGGCTACATCAAGATATGGCGAATACTAAAACACAATACCATAGATTTTGGACTCTAATGCATGAAACATATCCCAAACGATACAAACGACTCAGTTAAACCGCTCTTCATTTCTGGTTTATCGAAAAAACAGAATTTAATCACTGAAGAATGATATATAACTCACATTAATTTTCGTATTCTGTATACGTATTTCGACAACTAAGTTGTCATCGTCAGCAGATAATTAAACGGTGTCACACCTGGAAAACTACGGCAAAATACCAGTACGAAACAAATTCCGCACACGATCTGTACCGTCGAAGGTCAAAACGCACACTGTATATTCGTTTCACATAATTTTTAAAAGATTGTATTCTAATCTTAAACTAAGATCAAAGACAAAAGAAAAAAGAAAAGTTATAGTTGGGACCCAGGTCAATACATGGCCTTTATTCTTCAAAATGTACATGCTTTCATACGTATCTAATTCGCGGTAATTACACACATTTTTTGTCAAATGCAAACAATCCGCGTTACCATTATGATTACTTTCCAACACATGTTTTGCAGAACCGGATTTTTCTGGATGATTGAATTTTATGTGCGCAATATGTTCTTTACACCGGGTTTCTATCGATCGTATTGTTTGGCCAATGTATTGTTTACTGCAATCTAGACATTTAATTCCGTAAATTCCCGATTTTTTTGTTGTCCTCGACTTTTTCTTTTGCATTTCCTAAAAGGGATTTGATGTTCCACTAACCCTATTAAATCCCTTTTAGGAAATGCAAAAGAAAAAGTCGAGGACAACAAAAAATCGGGTATTTCGCCGTAGTTTTCCAGGTGCGACACTATTTAATTATCTGCTGATGATGACCACTTAGTTGTCGAAATCCGTATACAGAACACGAAAGCTAATGTGGAAAGGGGTTATATATCAACCTTCAGTGATTAAATTAATCAATCACGGCTCCATCAAAATTATCTTCGTAAAAATAGGAATTTACTGAATATCCCTAAAACTAGAATCAATCTTAAAAAACAGATTGAAAATGTGAATTCGGTGTCCCAAATGATCTTAGAAACAACTTTAGGTTGCTCGGTTCATAAACCATTTATTATTCTGAACACCGCAAACGTTTGCACAAAATTTGGTTCTGCTTAAAAATATTTACTTTTAGTGGGCGATTCGTTGTTTTTGTCACATAATAAACCTATTTTGCATAAAACCATTAAATATAATTTGTTTGCATTTAGATTATTTTAACAAACACTCAAATAAAAGTAATCGAACACGATTTTAACAAAGATAGTTCGACCGACTATCAAACCCATTAGGAAAATAAGCGTCGTGAGAAAAATGCAATCTATCTAATCGAATTAAGGACTCAATAAGTTATCAACGAATATCTGAAAGCAATTTTGCGAAACTATATTAGGCATTCTCCTGTTATCTGTGTTATATACGCGGTCAGATAACACAAAAATCATCATTAATAATAAACACACACGGCTTATCGACCCGATGTTGTAAAATACGATTGATTCTGTGTAGTTCGAAATTTTCGCATACTCCTAATAATCTTATTTTCAGAATATAATACGATTGTCTTTTCTTATCTTTGAACGTTATCACCGATAGCTACCACCGCTCGGATAAATTTAATTTGAGTCTGGTGTGTTGTGATGTCGTTTGTTGTTTAGTTTTGAGGACGAAAATATGGCCGTTAGTCCTTTAATGCGCCCTTTGGGCATTGCAGCTGGTGTTTTAGGATCTGTAAGTATATTTTATTGTACTTGCGTAATGATTTACTTATTTTATCCGGGCAGATATGCTCGTAATTGTATATTTATTCACCTATTTTGTGTGCGAGATTGTATAAATATGTATGTATGTCACTCACAAACATGTACGTAATGATATCAAAAATGTTCGTTATTCCTATCCAGTTAATAATATGTACTTGAAAGGGAAGTTCATAAAAAACGAATTTTCATAATGCGTGTAATGTCAACAGATGTACATATGTAGTAAATTAAAGGAGATAAGTTTGATTCAGATAAGATTATCTTTCTGCTATTGAAAAACAGGCAGTAAATACATTTGTACATTTTTGGGCGGTGAAAAATTTCTGAGGATTTGATTAATGAATCACCTATGACGACACTTAAACTTGTTTTTTTTTTTAAATTTATGTTAAATATGTTAAAGGTACTAATGAAAACAATGAGAACAAGTTATTCATTCAGTTAACTGATTTAGTAAACAAAATAACTTGATCCAATTAAGAAAAATTTAGTTTTTAAAGAACGCCGGCTCCGAGTTATTTTTCTATCCCGAAATTCAATCGAATCTCTTTTGGGAAACGCGAAAGGTAAAGCAAATGAAATTAACCGCCGTGACTGTAAAATGAAATATGTTGGTCAAACTAAACGCTCAATATTAACTGCGAGTTTTAAATAAATATTAGATCTGTTGCCACAATGAGGTTTAATGAGGTTAGCGTGTTAAAGGACTCGAAGTTATAGTGCCTGGTGACTTAATTGGTAGAGCAGCCGTCTAGTAAACGGCAGGTAGAGGTTCGAGTTCTCTTCCAGCAAAGAAATTTTTAATTGATTTCTGTGAATTTAAATAACGATGGAATAGCAGAAAATAATAATTTTTCAACATATTTCGTACATAATAATAGGTAATTTTGACGGAGCCTATGGTTGACTAACTTAATCACTGAAGGTTGATATATAATCCCTTTTCGCATTTATTTTCGTGTTCTGTATACGTATTTCGACAACTAAGTTGTCATAATCAGCAGATAATTAAATAGTGTCGCACCTAGAAAACTACGGTAAAATACCTGTACTGTTAATCGTCGATTCTCAAGCAACAAACCCTTGATTCTATTGACGTGTTGATCATCAGTTGATGTTGATGGCCGTCCTGGACGTGGTTCGTCATCAACGCGTTCTCGACCCTCTTTGATAATTTGTACCAATCAAAAACACTTGCTCGCGACAAACAATTATCACCGAAGGCCTTTTGCAACATTCTGAACGTTTCGGTACCAGAAATTTGATTCCGTACACAGAATTTAATGGAACTTCTTTGTTGAATAATTTCACTCATTGTAAAAATCGCCGAATGCACTTTTTGTACTTCAGAAAGACAAGCGTATACTAAACACTAATGATTATTTTGATGTGACATTTGGCACAGAAGTCACTGCTAGTCATGCCAACCTAGAAAAAAAATATTACGACGAATGGGTTTTCGCGCGAAATTTAAATTTAAAAGTCTTACTATTTTTTGCCCACAGTAGTATATATGTGTATTGTCATATAAAATAATTTTTAAGTTCTTTTTTCTTCTCGTGTGATAAAAATTATGGCATGACTAGGTACATATATGTATAATTTATTGTACGTTTTATGTTAATATATGACATATAAAAAATACGTCGAGACTTTTCCGAAAAGTCTGATCATCAAATCAACTCTAACTGAAACCGTTACGCGATATCATAAATATGTCTTCTGAGAATGAAATATTCATCGAATTATTTAAGAATTACAGGTCCCTTTCATTACGTTTTCAAAAATGTTTGAAAAGTGATGCATGCGCGTATTTACAAGTTCTTCGTTGAAAATTGTTTAAGACCACACAACACGATTTTTTAAAATTTAATAGCATTCAATTTGCTATTGTAGAATTTACCCAGAACCAAGTTACAACTTTGGATAACAGGGAATTTGCTTGTGGTATGTTTTTAGACATGTCAAAAGCGTTTTGACTCCGTAAAATTTGGCATATTGTTGACGAAATTAAATCTATAAAACATTCAAGATGTAGTTTTAAAATGGATAGAATCTTAGTTAACTGAGCGAAAACAAATTGTAAAATTGAATAATGTATATCAATATGTTAAATTGTCAAGGTATTAGTACTAGTAGGAAATAATATTTTTGCGATATGTGTAATACGATTACAATTATCTTTATGATATACGATTAATCACAGGAATCATGGCTTTTAACAATCGCATTGTAAGATGTATTAAAATACCTCGAGACGTAGTCATAGTCATTTTGTCATTTCAGTGAACCAACAATACAATCTTCAAATTTTTTTTCACATGAAAATAAGTCAATAACAAAGTTGCACAATATTTTTATAACTACTAGCCCATTAAATAGTTAAGATACTCTTCTAACATGTGTTGCAAAGTAATTTACACAATTTATTTTTCATTACACTATAATTTTCCATATACGAGGGTAGTGTGACAAGTAGTGAGAATGGAAAAGAAAAACGAATTTTTTAAATGCAAAATAATTTTTATTTTTAAATATATTCCCCTAAAAGAGCAATACATTTATTCCAACGGTGCTCCAATGCCCTTATGCCATCTCTAAAATGCGATTCCGGAATGCTTGCAAAATACTCATTTGCAAAGATGATAAGCTCGTCGTTAGACGAAAATTTCTTTCCACCTAGTGCCGTTTTCAATTTTGGAAAAAAGTGGAAGTCGGAAGGGGCTAGATCCGGCGAATAAGGCGCATGCGGTACTAATTGGAAATGCAACTCGTGGATTTTGGACATCGCAACTGTGCTGGTATGCGAGGGAGCGTTGCCTTGGTGAAACAGAATCTTTTTCTTTGCCATTCCTGGCCGTTTAGCACGAATCTCAACATTTAATTTTTGTAGAAGTTCTGCATAATATTGTCCGTTTATTGTGGCACCTTTCTGAAGATAATCAATGAGCAAAATGCCCTTTGAATCCCAAAAAATTGATGCCATCACCTTGTTTGCCGATAAAGTGGTTTTCGATTTCTTTGGAGGTGCAGAATCACGTTCTAACCATTGTTTAGACTGTTGTTT
This sequence comes from Dermolepida albohirtum, assembly GCA_031893035.1. Lineage (NCBI taxonomy): Eukaryota > Metazoa > Arthropoda > Insecta > Coleoptera > Scarabaeidae > Dermolepida > Dermolepida albohirtum. The sequence continues at coordinate 375,177 of JAVIWB010004008.1, read as the reverse complement.
AGTTTCGGGTGTACTGTAGTGTATCCAAGTTTCATCGCAAGTAACAAATCGCCTACAAAAATCAACCGGATTCCACTTATAAAGGTCCAAACACTCATTGGAAATGCGCAAACGAGTGAACTTTTGATCAATCGTAAGCAATCGCGGCACCCATCTTGCCGAAAGCTTGGAAAGGCCCAATTCTTTCGTTAAAATGTGGTGTACGCGTTCTGTTGAAATGTTTACTATGTCTGCTATCTCTCTCACTTTGAGTCGTCGATCTTGCGTAATAATGTTATGGATTTTTATAATCATTTCCTTAGAAGTCACGGTTTTGGGTGCTCCAGAGCGCGCATCATCAACACAGCTTGTTCTACCACATTTAAATTCATTTACCCACCTACTTATTGTGGCGGATGATGGAGCAGATTCACCTAATGATTCCCGTAACTCATCTTTTATTTCGGTAGCTTTCATACCCTTAATTATGAAGTATTTAATCACCGCACGATACTCTGCTTTTTCCATTTTAACAAAACGACGTGTTGCTTCTTTTTCAATCAGCTGTCAAAAATAAACTAATCAACCGATTTATCTAAATATCGGAATGTAAACATATAAATAGACAACCTAAATTACAGTGCATTTGTTTTACCAATTAGAGCGCCACCTATGTGTTATTCTCACTACTTGTCAAACTATCCTCATATGTTATTCATAAAATCGTATTATCAGAATTGTTATCTTATAAATTAATTCAAAATTCTTTTCTATCCTCGTATTTTATTTCCCTGGTCAATTCGTTCTATAATTTCATACAATAGTATGCTCCACGCTGATATAATGACAGCCTGTGATGAGAATATAAATGCTACAGTAGCAGTAGTTGAGCCCGCGACGAAAATGCACACACTAGTCTTCCATTTTCAATTTTTTGTCAAATTTCGAACTCTCAACCAAATCGCGCATTTTTTTTGCCAAAATAAGGTTAGAATTGTCAGCTGTCATTTGGTATAGCATAAAAATAAGAATGATTCTAGCCACTTGGAGAAATAAACTGGTGCCATCTATTGTTGGCTTCGGCGGCAGCCCAATATTTTCTTAAACCTGAAAAAACAAATTCTTAAAGAACAGAAATCCTAACATTAATTAAAGATTAACATTAAGACACATTCTTACTGCGTTCACTGCTTGCAATACATTTTTTAAAAAATATTAGTTGCACAACTAAGTTCTCGCTGTTTTTCAAGAGATGGCTCCAGTAGTAAGTGCTGGTCGATTGTGACACAACCAAAACGTCATGAACCAAGCTTAGACATATGGTAAACAAACCGCTTTGACACATTAGTGATTTTGTTTTTGTCATATACTTTTGGTTGTGTGAAAATGTCTGATTTTGTGCCAAATAATCGTCATTTGCGGGAAGTGTTGCTTTTCTTCTTTCATTCGAAGAAAACGGCGGCTGAAGCGCATCGAGAACACCAAAAAGTTTACGGAGATGCTGCTCTAAGTGAAACAACGTGCCGTGATTGGTTCCGTCGCTTCAAAGACGGTGATTTCGATGTTGACGACCGTTCACGTGAAGGAAGATCAAAAACTTTCGAAGACGCTGAATTGGAGGCATTGCTCGATGAGGATCCGTGCCAAACACAAAAAGAGCTTGCTTTAGCATTAGAAGTTACCCGCCAAGCCATTTCCCAGCGATTGCACGCGTTGGGAATGATTCAAAAACAAGAAACTTGGGTTCCTTTTGATTTGAGGCCAAGAGACGTTGAGTGTCGTTTTTTCGCCTGCGAATAATTGCTCCAGCTGCAAAAAAGGAAGGGTTTTCTTCATCGCATCGTTACGGGTGATGAAATATGGATTCATTAGAGCAACCCAAAGAGAACAAAATCATGGGGACTGCCCGATCATGCTTCTACATCGTCGGTATGGCCGAATATTCACGCTGCGAAAGTTTTGCTGTGTATTTAGTGGGACCAGGGCGGTGTTATTTATTATGAGCTGTTGAAACCGAACGAAACCATCACTGGGGAATGGTATCGAACTCAATTGATTCGATTGAGCCGAGTACTGCGCGAAAGGCGGCCACAATACGAGCAGAGGCACGGAAAAGTGACTCTACAACATAACAACAATCGGCCTCACGTTGCCAAACCCGTTAAAAGCTACTTAGAAACGCTCAAATGGGGGGTCCTACCCCACCCGCCATATTCCCCAGATATTGCGCCGTCCGAGTATTACTTGTTCCGTTCGATGGCACATGGTCTGGCTAATCAGCAGTTCCGCTCATATGAAGACATCTCAAAACGGCTTGATTCGTGGATAGCCTCGAAAGACGAATACTTCTACCGTGACGGTATTCGAGCTCTGCCAGAAAGATGGCAAAAAGTTGTCGCTAGCGATAGGCAATATTTTGAATGATTCGTTTGTAAACATTTTGTCACAATAAAGTTGCATTTTCATCAAAAAAACAGCGAGAACTTAGTTGCGCACCTAATAGAACATAGCAACATCTACATAATGCTTAGAGATATAAAAGTCTTACTGTACGTATATTGATTTCGCTATTAATATTTTTCAGTTACAAGGTTTGGCATGGTCTGTTATGGCATTACTAGGTATTCTGCTTTACGCGAAAGTATGGACACCCGAAAACGTCAGTGGTATATCGGCGTCAATATATCTCCTTTTTCTTACAAGTAAGTCAATATTTCCGAAACACTCGTGGATAAATTCTAAGAAAGAGAGAAGTTTTCTCTCTGATAAAGAGATGTGTTGCAATGTGTAGCATAGAACATCAAAATAGTACGTTATATTGATTGTGGTTACTTTTCCCCCACGTACATACATTCGTCAATTCCTAGAATTTAATCATCAAAAAATTAATATATCTCAGATAAGTTAGGTACAGATAAATAATAAATAAATACTTAGATTTACAGGAATTCACGTACAAGTATATCGCGGTTGAATGAATGGTATGCCAATAAATTGAAAATAACAATTTCATTTGGTGTAATAACCATAGAATTCAAATTTTTCTCTGGTTATTAAACCAAATAAAATCGTTGATATGCAAAGGGTACTAGGAAAGTTTTGCAATACAGCTTTATTTATTTATTTTTTTCAAAGTAATTTCCTATACACTCAATACACCTCTCCATCCTCCGAAACCAATCTTTAAACCAGTTATGCCAAGTTTCACTAGGGAGTAAAACACACTCGTCCCAAGCTCGCAGAAGGTCCTCATCACTGGAAAACCGCTTCCCTTTTAGCTTCATTTTCACATGCTGGGACAGTGCAAAGTCGCAGTGAGCAAGGTCTGAACTGTAGGGAGGGTGCTCGAGAAGTTTCAATCCTGTCGTGGTCAAATAATCGGTGCAGGCTTTGGCGCGGTGAGCTGGAGCATTATCATGATGGAGGAATCGGGTGTTCAGTTTAGCTTCTGCATTTTTTTCTTATTTCATTAAAAAACATGTTTGTTTTATGATGATTGAAACGAAAACTTCTTGTCAGATGCTCTTGCAAGACTTAGGCGATATATGTTTAGGAACTTGTATGTTAGGCGATCAGGAGTTTTACTATAATATAAATAGGCAAATAATTCGTTGCGTTGAGAGTCCTACATCATTCAACATATTCAAGTAAAAAAAGTCTATCAAATCTGGCAACCCAAATGTTGTTCTATACACTCAGCAAAGTTTTCTATTTTCTCATTCAAAGGTTGACAAAAGCCTAAGGCTTTTATCCAACAAGTTTCTGGAAAATTTTTCCAAAAGATTTTGATCTACAACCTTACAAGATTCAACTCATGCAAGAATTTAAGTCTAATGTCGTTTGGATTGTATGTTTGCTGAAGGGAACAAAAACCAGAGGTCAGCTGGTTTACGTTCAACCAAAAATGAGCAAAATTTTGTTCAACAATGAGGCTCATTTTTGGTTGAATGTGTACCCTTCAGATGCCATTACGAGCATATAAATTTACTGTTTGGTGCGCTCCATGGACTAAAGTAGTCATCGTATCGTATTTCTTCAGAAACAAGGCCCGTCAGCGCAGTCAATGGCAAACACTATAGACCGATGATTACATAGTATTTCGTTCTTCGATTGTACAGAATGAATGTCGTTACGTGGTTTCAGTAGGACGGTGCTACGTACCATACATCGCGGGACACAATCATTCTACTGAAGGAAATGATCGTCGAACAAATTATTTCGCGAAATAGACCGGTCCACTGGCCAACTAGATCGTATGATTTGACAGCTCTAGATAATTTTCTTTAATAATACGTCAAATTCATAGTCTATGCGGAGAAGCCAGCATTGTTAGACGACTTGGAAGCCAACGTTCATCATGATTCTCAAGATACAGTCCCAGATGTACGAAAAAGTGGTTAAAAATTGAACCTCCAGACTTCGCTATATTTGGGCTGATCGCAGCACTTGTATGCTCGAAATCACAATACCAAATGGCATAAAATTGTCTGCGGAATAAAAGTCATTTGGATAATTTGTTAATTCAATTCGAAGCTAGAAAACTCTAAAAAATACAGACATTTTAATATTGGGGTAAAAATTAAATAAAATTGTGAATAGTACGGCGGTGTTAAAATATTAAAATGTAAAGTTTTGCTCTGGGGCTGCCTACAAATGATTTCTATCTAAAACAGACCACTTTTTTTAGATTTTTCAACCATTATGATGAGAGGAGAAAACACGATCATATTCTTGGGTATATATTTGGGGTTTTGTTTCATTTGGATGGTACTATCCCTAAGTCATCTATGGAGTAAGTATTGTTAAGTTAAGTATATTATGTATATGTATATATACTTCACAAACGTCTAGACTTCAACTTTGCCGTATTCTCTAGTTTATATTTCCTCATTCTGCATATAGTTTTTCTAAGTATCGGCAATATTCAGCGCGTATAAAGACAATTTAAATTACTTTGTGTTTATACCAGTATTTTATCATGTTTTAGTTGCGATGCGACAGAAATGGAGTTACACCAAACTTACTCTTATTAGTTGGTCTGTATGCACTGGCCTTATTTGTATATTGGATATTGTGACAATGGTGTTTTTTGCACTTGACTATCGTGATTTGAAAGCAAGATTTGTAAGTATGTAGATTCTATTTACTATATGTTTCGAAATTAAATAAACAGGACATTTTAACAATAGCCTATTAAACACAATTAAATGTTATACTTTTTTAACGAGTATTTGCAGCTTCTTGCCGATTCTCGCACCCCCAACGCCATCTAGTATCTGTTGTTCGGGTCTGCTTTATGCAATCCTCTCTTTTCCATTAAATTATTTATGTTATTTATATATTTCTTTCGTGGTCTTCCTCGTCTATTTCTCTGTGCTAAATTTACAAATCCGTACCTTGACATTCTTTTTTCTTTCAATCTGCGCAAGTATCCGCACCATTTAACGAGTATTTACAGGTTCCTGCCGCTTCTCGCATCCCAAATGCCATCTAGTTTTGTTGTTCCAGCATGCTTTATGCAATCCTTTCTTTCCCATTTCATTTTTTATGTTATTTATATATTTCTTTCGTGGTCTTCCTCGTTTATTTCTCTGTGCTGAAATCCAAATCTGTACCTTGATATACCTTTTCCTTCCAATCTGCGCAAGTATTCGCACCATTTAACGAGTATTTACAGGTCTCGCCGAAGAATACTACTAAGTTAGGATGTTAATGTCATTCGACGAATAGTACGTAGTGTGTACGAGCAGGGTGAAGTTGCCACGTTAGTTCACAAAAAAAAAATTAATGAAAATATCGAAATGAGAGCCTCTAAAAGAACAATATGGCGAACACTCAAACAAAATTACGTCAAGATTATTTAATCGACATAAAAAAAAATCCCGAGATGAAGGTCGATTTATTTGTAACGTAGACGAAACTTGGTATGACACTCACAATACCATAAAAATGGTTGGATTGATGATTCACCGATATTACCAGGTGTACCGGAAAGGCTTAAGTATGCAATGTTATGATTTGACACATACGTCATTTTATTCTATTGACATCAAGCTTCAAAGCCATACATATTTTGCGAAAGTAACACTGTTATAGATTTATACCTCTTTGAAAATGTCCAGTGTTCGTGTCTGAAAAAGTGCATTTGCGGCATGCATTACTTTTCTTATTTAATCAAAAGAAAAACGCCGCTAAAAGCCATCGTTTGTGGTGATGCTCTAACTATAAAAATGTGAGACGTGGTTTCGACAATTCAAAAATGGTGATTTCGATGTGCGAGACAAAGAACATTCTGGTAGACCAAAAAAGTTTGAAGAAGCGAAACTGCAGGAGTTATTGGATGAAGACCCAACCCAAACTCAAAAACAGTTGGCGGATGCGTTAAATGTGGCCCAAGAAATGACTAGCGCCCGACTACGAGGAATGTGAAAAATCCGAAAGATGAGAAAATGAGTACCACATCAATTAAATGAAAGCAAATGGAAAATCGAAAAATCGTCTGTGAAATGCTGCTTCAAAGGAATGATCGGAAGTCATTTCTGCATCGAATAGTGATGGTTGATGAAAAATGGATTTATTTTGAAAACCCTAAGCGCAAAAAATCATGGTTATCACCTAGCGAAGCCGGCCCATCGACTCCAAGACCAAATCGTTTTGGTCGCAAGACAATGCTATGTATTTGCTGGGAACAGAGTGACGTGATGTATTACGAACTGTTGAAACCTGGTGAAACAGTTAATACTGATTGCTACCGACAACATACTATCAATTTGAACCATGCATTGATAGAAAAACGTCCAAAATCGGCCCGAGAACACGGAAAAGTGATTTTACAACACGATAACACGCCATTTCATATACCAAAACCGATTAAGAAAGCACTTGGATGGGACATAATATCACACCCTCCATACTCCCCAGACCTTGCCCCGTCCAACTATCACCGTTTTGCATCAATGGGACACGCGTTTGCAGAGCAATACTTCGCCAATTTCGAAAAAGTTAGAAAATGACTCGATGAATGGTTTTGTTCAAAAGACAAACAGTTTTTTCGGGATGGCATCCATAAATTGCCTGACAGATGGGCAAGATGTGTGGAATCAAATGGCCAATACTTTGCATAAATTTTCTATTTTCTTGAAAATTATGTGGCTTTTTGACGAAAAAATCGGTAATGACTTTCCGGTACATCTGGTATTTATGTGATGTACCATCTTCCAAAAGAAAAAGAATTATTATTTTACACGCTGATTCTGAAAGCGGTTGGGTCTGCAAAAAACATAAAAAATTGTAATCTTGACTAACACGAAGATACATATGACACCATGAGGACCATTATTTGAAGAGTGGTTTCAAAAAAAAACGCGTATTTCTAATTCATTTGTGTTTTCATTTAATTCAATATTTTCTGACAAATTATTGTTTTGTTGGAGTGATAAAACGAATTCATTGTCCGCATCAGGCAGCATTTAATTTTTATTTTATGGAACCAGTTTTTTAAAACGTTTTTACAGTACACTGAATCGTACGGTTACTGGGAATAGGCCTACCAGGACAAGTTTCTGCAAATAAGCCACTAATATTTCGAACAAAATTGCTTTTTTACAATAATTTTAAAATTTCCAAGAGGTCTTCTATCGCAAAATGATTTATTCTCGTCAAAATCGACTATATCTTTATCAAACCAAAGTATGCTGAACGATAGTTTAGTATCGAATGCTTGAGACTATTGATGTAGAGGGGAAAACGCAGTGGTTGGGCTAACAGTCGAACAAGTGAATATTATATTGCCTATGACCCACATATTAACGAACAACCTCTATACTTATGGCACTACACATGCACGGAATTGCGTGACTTATTAACAAAGTTGCATTTTAAAAAAAAAAGTTTAATAAATATTTGTTAATATACAGGAGGACTACGGTGATGTAGACTTTCAAATGGTTTCGGCCGCTGGAATCATGATGGCAGTGGCTGCTCGTGGCTTTGCGCTTTTAATAGCAAATATCGGCTTTGCAATAGTCTTCGCATATTGGAGCTTTACTTTTAATTATCAGGTACGCCGTGAGTATTGGTAACGTCTTATAATGTAATTTAATTTTTCCCCGAAAATGTAATGACACTGAAACTTTGTTTCAGGATGACAAACAACCCAAGAGAGAATTTATTAATGGTTATGACCAGTAAGTATTTATCTACACTATGATAGAAAGAAAACGAATTTCTCAGCAAAAATATATATTTTCAAACCAAATTTTATACAAGTGTCATGTTAAGAAGAATAATAAATGATTAAATTCCTATTTAAAAATGGCTACTCCTTATAAAAGGAATTTAGTAATACGAGGGATGTTTCCAAATTTCTGGGAATTACATATAATTTTTATAATTTTGTTAAATGTTGTCAATATTACAATGTCGTTTCTCAACATAATCTCCATTTAACTGAATACATTTATCCCAACGATAAACTAATTTTTTTAAGCCGTCCCCAAAGAAGTTTTTCGGTGTCTTGTCGATCCACCTATTTATGGCACGTTTTACGTCAGTTAAACTTTTAAATCGAACACCCCGTAAGGGTTTTTTCAAATCGGGGAAACAGAGGGTAATCACTGGGTGCAAGATCCGGAGAATAATGTGGGTGCGGCAGCAATTCCCATCGTAAATCGTTCAAAACATCCTTCGTTTTTCTTACGGTGTGTTGTCTTGCATTATCCTGTTGCAATAACGGACGCTTATGCAACTTTACAGGCTGTTTTTTTGACTAGTTCCTGTCGCAGTGGTCCGGATAATAAATTTGAATAATATTCTGCATTAATTATAGTACCTCTTGGCAGATAATCCATGAAAATAATCCCTTCGCAATCCCAGAATACAGTAAGCATTACCTTTCCAAGAGACGGAACTGCACGCGCCTTAAGTGGAGGCTCTTCTTCAAGTTTGCGCCATTTTTTGGATTGACTTTTCGTCTCAGGATTGAAATAAGGAATCCACGTTTCGTCAGTAGTTATTATTCGTTGCCAAAATTCATCACCGCAACGGGCTAACAGCTCTTGAAGTATCGGATCTATTGAGTTTCTGTTCTGGTACCAACAACCTTGGCACCCAGCGCGCCGAAAGCTTGCTAACGCCCAAACAATCATGCAAGATGTCATGAACTTGTCGTGTACCTATTCCTAGGTGTACACTAATTTGACGAATAGTCATTCGCCTGTCGTCTTTCAGGAAGTTTTCGACGGCAGTAATGTTTCTTTCATTTGCCGACGTGCTTGGTCGCCCACTGCGTGGATCGTCTTCTAATGATGTTCTACCGCCTTTAAAACGATCGATCCACCGATAAACAGTACTTTTGGATTCTGCAGATTCACCAAATACTCCTTGCAGACGACTAATAATTTCTGACGTTTTCACGTCTTCTTTCCACAAAAAGAAAATTATCGCTCTTTGAGATTTTGCCGCGTGTTCCATGGTTACAAAAACAGTGCTACTAAAACAGTCGAATACCTGAATCAGACTGAACAATGTTGCACTAGATAGTTGTATAAACATGTCAAGACTTGTCTGGCAACAATAACATTGCGTATAAGTTCTGCGTTATTTAATTATAGCACCAATTCCCAGAATATTGGAAACACCCCTCGTAAATGAATAGATTCTGTAGTATAGTTAAGATAGTAAAGGATCACATACCCATAAGAAATAACATGGGATCCACTGTAAGATTTTATTCTCTCCACTACTTACTTCACGTGATCATATCACAGCAGATGCGATATTCAAACGCTCAGGAGGTAACAAACACTTCTGAACTAATATTAAATGGATAAAGAACAACTTTTAACTGAGAAAGAATAGATTTTAACAGGTATAGAACGGATTTTAGCAGTTCATTAACAAATCGCAATAGTTCAGTATCAGTTCAGAGCTGTTCTTTACCAGTTAAAAGCTGTTCTTTATCAGCTAAAAGCTGTTCTTTATCAGTTAAAATCTGTTCTATATCAACCTTTCGATCTACCATATCCTAAACATGGGTGATAGGTCTAGTGACCACACAGATCAATCCTCCCAATTGAGAATATTGATGTTGACTTATTGTAGGAATCGTAATGTAGCTGCAACATGAGGACGGCTAATATTTTGTTGAAATGTAGTATTTTTAAACCAATCTTATGCACGCTGGTGTTACTAATACCTAGAGATGCCTCGATGTCGCGGTATGTCACATGACGGTCTTGCATTATCAATTCAGTCACTGCATTGTTTTCCGACACAACAACATTTGTGGGAAGACCTTCACGAAATTCATCGTTCAAAGAACGCCGTCCAAGTTTGAATTCACTATACCAACGAAATACTGTAGTTTTCGATGGTGCTTCATCACCATATAAGGAATTCAGCTCGTCGATGCATTCTTGTTGAGATAATTCACGCCGAAAGTTGTGAAAAATTATTGCACGAAAATGTTCGCGAGTTAATTCCATTTTTTCGAGTCACTGTCAACAATAGAAATAGCGACCGGACAATAAAACTGTCAAGGTAAATATATTGTCAAAAATGACAAACTTCACAATGCAATCTTCAGATCGGAAACAACACTAACAGTATTGTCGTTTCCCGAAATATAAACGGCTACCCTCCTACCATACTTAATTCATGCAATTCAGTGATATAACCCCTTTCGAATTCACCTAGCCGACGATAATTTCGTCGTCTTGGAACTCGTGGATTTTCATTACTTTCTTACTACTTTTTTTTATTATTTTCATTTGGTTTAAAAATATATATTTTTATTTCGTTCGTCGTCGCACAAAGTGTATATGGAATATATAGTTTAGTAATAGTCATATAAGTTATTATTGATCGTAAATATTGAACTATATTAAACGATTAAAAACAATTTAATGACGAAATAACGATCTTTGGAAATTAATTCCCGAACTTTTTTGAACAATTATAATACCGGCTGTTTCATGACATGATTGCCACAGCTTATGGATGTGTTACCGAAGCAATCTATGCCGTTGGTTATTCCACTTTTTCAATAGATTTTATAAAATACGTTACGAAAAAAAATTTTAAAAACCTAGGTAAGACAAAGGAAAAAATAACTGTATAAAAAAGTTATGATATTGCAGAGACGGTACAGTCTCTAGATAAAACAATGTTCATCTTTTCTTTGCTTAGACTACTTTGATATCACACACATTGCAATACGTGTGCCTAAAACTTAATAATCCTAGCTTCTCCGGTTATCGATGACATCGGCGGAGCTACAAATACACTTAGCTTCTATCACTGGTTACCTCCGTGGCATGCTACGTATTAAGAAACGATAATGATTTAGTAATTTAATCCTTTATGAATAAAGTGATAAAATTACCTTGCATACTACATTCTTTCATACATTAACCTTTTAGTACATGTCCATTCTTACAATGGGTGTTTTTTAAGCTGCATGAGAACTATCGATATCGATAACTATGGTTTGACAGCTGATAATGTCAAACTGTGTTGACATTTCTGTTCAGTAAGGTTGGGCAAGTCATCATGAATCGTTTAACGCCAGAACAACGCTTCCAAAATGTGGAAATTTACTTTGAAAAAAATAAATCTGTTCGCAAAGTTCATAGAACACTTCATCCATTTTACGGTCAACATAATCAGCCTAGTGAACAATCAATTCGTGCAGTTATTGTTCGTTTTCGCACTAATTTTACTCTTCTTGAATCAAAACCATCGACAAGATAAAGAAATGTGCGTACCGAAGCGAATATTGCTGCTGTAGCGCAAAGACACCGAAATGTCGATTTGTCGTCGTTCTCAACTTGATGGCTTTTGGCCTTCGTATCCTTCCAAAAATTAATTAGCTAAACATAGACGACATTTGGTTCCAACAAGACGGCGCAACTTGTCATACAGCGCGCTTAACAGTCAATTTATTGCAAAATCAATTTGGCGACAACTGTATTTCCAGAAGTGGTGCTGTTCACTGGCCCACTCGTTAGTGCGATTTAACGCCTCTGGCTTACTTTTTATGGGGCTATGTTAAGTCATTGGTTTATGATGACAAATCAGAAACTCTTGAAGCATTGAAAGCCAATATTCAAGCCACCATTGATGCTATACGGCCAGGTTTATTGGAAAAAGTAGTCCAAAATTGGACTGATCGAATGGACCATGTAACTCGTAGCCGCGGCGAACATATGCCGGAAATCATATTTAAAAAATAAATGCCATGAAATTATCTACCAGATTATAATAAAAAAAAATTCATTCCACCATTATTTCTGTCTTGTATTATCATTTTAAATTCTCAAGCTCTTAAAAAAACACCCTATACATTAGAAAAACGAAATTACAATAATATTAACAGTGTTGCCAAACGATTGTCATATATCCAACAAAAAAAAAACTCCCTTTTCGAAGATATAACTTCAAAATAAAATTTGTTTTTCTCTCTTGAAGAAATCGTCCAACGTGGTTAGGTAATGGAAATGCAAACGGTTTAGCAAGACCATATTCAAACCCAGGTTATGAACCAGAAGTGCCGGAAAGGCCAAATTCAATGGACCGAAACCGATATCCGGTATCTCCCGCATCCGATAACTTCGCCAGAATTGGAAGAAACAATTTGAGGTCACCACCGGCACACCAGCAGCCAAGGTATCAACCGCCGCAGAGGGAAAGAGGCCCGTACATACCCGAACCGGATTATTCACCGACGTCTCTCAGAAAACACCCAAGATCAGTTCTCAAAACTAGAAATCACTACTAAATGTTTTGTGTAGAACGCAATATTTACAGGGTTTTTCTATTAAGTACAAAATTTGCAGAAAATTATATATTTATAGATGTATATATGTACGTATACTTAAACTATCTCGAGATGGGTAGTTTGTTAAAAACTCTTTTGAAATGATGCGTTAAGAGTTATAATCTTTGCCATTAAAGAAAATCCATAATTTATTAAATTAGTCTACCGCGGCGATTCGATAATCACAAAAATATCAACGTATTTTTAAAACGTATTGTAACAATTTTTTTATATGAATATTAATTGAAATTTTCCTGGAATAAAAGCTTATTGGACAATTAATGTAATTTCAATCTAGTCTACCATAAGTGAAAGTTAAAATATGTATTATAAATTCTATTACTGAAGGTTCTAAGCTCAAAGTAAAACTAATATAATGTAAAAAAACTTTATAGGTACACTTACTTTTGGATCGCCATCTTGTAACACATTACATCTTTCTAAAATTATTCAAATTTTCGTTTCCTTTTTGAGGTTATGCATTTGCGTTTGCTTTAAAAAATTTCCTTATTTTTGTTCTGTTACATGTATGTTGCACTAACCTTCCTTTCTATTTATATCTTTTGCGTTACTTATCACTTCTAAAACTGAATACAAAAAAACTTGGTAAGCTGCCTATAATTTCATATCAAAACATTTTTGTCTTCTTTGTATAGTAATGCAGTTTAGTTTATAATGGATTTATCACAACCCAAGGAACAATTTTTAAATTTCGCGGGTGTTTTAAGTTGCCCAAGGAAAAAATAACTACATCTAAAATTATATTTTATTTTATTACAGCATGAATATTAATAATTAAGGTGTATATTTCAAAATCCAAATTAAAACGAAAACCGTACGCATTAAAAACATGTTATTTCCTAATTTCTTGAATGAATTGAAATCATAGCTAACCTTTATTTTTACTACTACCAACTCAAAACTTCCGCGTAATTTAAAAATTGTTCCTTGGGAAGCTATATCATTTATGCTTTACATATTATTTTTGGTTTTCTTTTAATCCGTTGTCATTACTACACTTATTACAATATCATAATTCATATTTACCAATTTCCATATCCCTTAAACTAATTAAACTATACAACAACCTTACACTACTCGCATAAATTTAACCTATTGTATTATCGATTTCTTAATCACTTTGGACTTACTTCCAGACAGGGTTATTAAATTTAATAAATTTGAATTTGTTGTCTATCAGACGTCATTTTCTGTTCAAATAATAAATAATAACCTCACTTAAAATCGTCTTTGGCAAAAAAATCCTTAAATAAGACGATTACTGTAGAATACATGTATTGTCTGAATTATCCAATGTCCAATTTTATATTTGTTGGTTTGTGCAGCTATTATTTATGATTTGCTTTCGCTGGCAGCTTATACTACGATACACATGAGCATGTTAAGCTGTGATCCTAAACTAAACAAACATGTTATTTGGATTATGTTTTCCCCTTTCCTCGCATAAACATCAGTTTGGTGTTTGAAATGCTATGCTTATAAAACTATAACCTCAAAAAATAAAATCAAAATATGTATAACAGTCAAACTAGTAATGAAAATACTGAAAGAATGGAACACATAAGGATATTGTTTAAATAAACATTTATTTATTCAAAACCTTATGCATTTTCTCTTGGCATGCAAAGCTTAATTCCAAAAACATAGATAAGATATAATTTATCCTTTTATCCGTGACTTTATTTAATAGTTAATCGAAAACGTTTTCTGTCAACCAAATATAAATATGCCATAACCTCAAGTAGTATGGCATTATGCGTAATGCCAACAAAAATTTGAAAACACTTGTTCGTTTGATGCATTTACGTTTAAAAAGGATTGTTGTCAACATATGTTTATGTTCACTATCAACAATGATCACCTGTTTGTTATAAACTTAACTATCATTTTGTAAAATAAAAATATTCATATAGAATAATTCCAACTAAATAAACAGGTGCGCCGAATGCTCTTAAAACAATTTACATGACATTGTACTGGGGAGGTTATATTCACAACAAAATATGATTAGAATTTGGGTTGAATTTCGATTTTGGGAATACTTCATTTCAATTTTTTAACTCATATTTTACGAAATATATCTATGCAGTGTACATTTTACATCATATACATATACTGTAACGTGCCGAATTTCTCGTAAATAAGTTATTTTTTAAAACAAATGAAAAATTGTTATTGCAAATAAGTAAAATATTATAGTATTATATTAGAAATAATAAGTGTGTATACGTAAACAAAAACATTTCTATATATGAGTTGTTTGTGCGTGCATTAGTATATTGGTGGTTAGATGTGTTAATTATTAATATTATGATTTAATATCATTGAATGTTATAATTGGCTTCCAAAAATTTGTATTATATCGATCTACTGAGTAAAACCGATTATTTTAAAAATATAATTGATGTACGTTTGTGATTTTATTAAAATATGATTGGAATTGTTAGAATTTTCAAACACTACTGATTATGTTGACTCAATTACATATATAGACAAATAGAATTTTATAAAAATTATTATTATTATTATTATTATTATTATTATTAATATTGTACAAATAAATATTTTTATAGTTTATTTTATTTTTATTTCTACAAATTCTTATCTCCACTATTCATGAAATTTTTTTCAGAAGGCAAAAGAAGCTTTGGGAAAGAAAAGAAAGTATTACATTAAAAAATATATATATTATAAAAATATATCTTCCAAAAAATATAATAATAAATAAAATATGTTAATAAATTACTGTCTCTTCATTTTGTTTAAGCTGTGGAGTAAGCAGGTCTTTTAAATCTTTTAGACTTGGTCCTGACTCGGTATTGATTTCGAATCTCTTTTCCCTTTTTCGTGTCCGAAATTTCATCCTCTTCCAGCTGTTTCCATAAAGTAGAGTAGGTAGTATCCATAGGTGCAATATTTTGAAAACTAGCGATAACTGGTGAAACAGAATTTTCTTCGTAAGATTCGTAAGATGACTGATTAATGTCCAGATCGACTTCGTTAATTGATTTGTGGTTGGGATAAGGACTTTTATCTAAATTATAACTGACTGTCTCTGGATCGTTTGACAATTCTTCGCTGGAACTTTCTTCAATTATTGTCACGGGTATTTTCTGGGGCTTAGAAGTCGTCATGTCGATTATGTATTCGATGTTGTTGGGCTTGGGGTTATGTCTGTTTTTCTTGCGTTTTGTTTGTTTGGAATCTTTTAACACCGGATTCCAGACAGCTTTAAAAATAAAAAAAATTGTTGGTTAGAGAATGAAATGAGTAGGAGTAAGAGTAAATAGATAGAGAAACTGATGAGTTTAATGTCCAAGGGTAATTGCCCAATAATCAAAGCGAGAGAGAATGAAATTGTAGAAATGATGATTAGACAAAAGACATCAAATATGAATACTTTAGGAAGACTAGGAACAGAATCCGACCCATTTTAAAATATCGTATTGTAGACAAATATTGGAAGACAATGCACCGAAAGTAAGAATCTATTAAGAGATGTTCAAACGCAAGACACATAGGAATGAACATGGCTAATATGTTCTGTTCATCTTATTATTTTTAAAACAAGTTAGATCAAAATTGCTTTGGAAATGACAACAAAACCTGCAAGTCTGGCGAGCCACAACAAGTTAATTCTTATGTATACATCAGGACAGTGTAATGTGAGGCAATGAAGCAATAAATACCCTAGCTGAAAATGGTTCTATTAGCACACTGCTTAGATTTGAATTAGCTCTTGGAATAATAAGAAAAACAGAAATGATAAAAACTTGAACTTCGTAATTAACTACTGAAACACTGAAATTAATTCAAGCTAACGTAGACTATTGCATCTTAAGGAAATACATATAAAATATGGATTTTTGTATAGAGGATCATATTTGAGAAGAGGTAATGAAGACAAAAGAACCGCCATCATTTCCTATACCATCCTTAAATGTGTAGATGATTTATTTTCTATGCCTGAATATGATTTTTTTTAAATCAACGAATCGGAGTGAACAGAACCTTAAAAAATATTAACACAGAAAGTAATCCAGTGTTATTGTGCTTATTAAGCTCTCATTTCCTGTAATAATAACACAGGCCAACGATGAAAAAGTTTTTAAATGAATTTGACTTATTCTTGTGGTTCTTATTATGCTGAAACCGAATGTGAACAAAGAAGTTGTAAAACTTAGCATCTTTTCACATTTCAATATCCAATATTTAAAGAAATGAAATGTTTGTCAAATTCAATGGTATTTAAAATCTTAAAAGTGTTAAAAAAAATGTTAAAGAGTAGTTTCTACCTTTTAGTGTGCGCTTTTTCAATACGACAGCTAGTCGCGATTGTAATGACCTTCCTGACAGTTTTTCTTATATTCTTGGTTAATTTGTGATTAAAAAACGTCAAAGGAACATTACAAAGTTCGTTAAAAAATGTACTTCTTCTGAAGAGAAGAACATTCTGCCCAAACCTGGGTAGATCCAGAAAACACTCTGTTGCTACCTCTACATATAAAATTTGGTCCCATGAAACAGTTTGTGAAATTTTACTCCAAGATGAATAATGTTTTAAATATCTCCACGAGAAGTTTCCATATCAGTGTTCGTTGAATCTAACACCCAAAAATGATTTCAACTTTTAATATAAAATGATATTAACTGAGAAGAAGGTTTGGGTATTATTCAAACAGGTAGTTACTAAATTATTGGGCAACAATAAGGACGCACATCATATCTCTATTGTACCCAACATACTGGAAAAGTTAAAAAAGTTAGAATGTTTGATGGCTTGATGGCCTTTTGAGTAGTCACTTAAACTTCTTCCCAGACAGTTTGGGAGATATTAGTGAGAAGCAAGGGAAGTGCTTTCATCAAGATATTAAAATGATGGAAAGACGGTATCAGTCCTACTGGAATACCAATATGGTGGAAGACTACCATTGATCACTTCACCAAGAGATTCAGAAGGGATTTGCATGAGAAAACGTTATATCAGAAACTTTAGGGATAACAGGGAAATGTAATATAAGCTTATGTAGTAAAGGAAACACAAAATCTCGTTTCCAAACATTCAAATATCTGAACCCAAGAACGAAGTCGCTTTCCAAACAAAAGAACGAAGTCGCATTCTTCCTACCAAATGCATAATTATATTATCACGATGCGTGTATAGACTGAACATGCGATTTGGCATATGTCTTTAGGTGAACGTTTGAGAATAATTCAAATGTTAATAACACCATGTTTACGACGCGTTTCCAGTATTAAATTCTCTTTAGGTAAACTCTGGCGTTATTAACGAACTTATTCCCTATGGGTTATTGTAACATTTACGATACAGCAAAGTAATGAGAAAACAATAGTTTCCTCTCTCGTCCAAACATACAAATGTTCTAACGAAAGAACGAAGTTGGTATTCGTCCCATAAAATGGATAACAATGTTATCATGGTGCTTATATAGTCTCAACACTTTTTGACTTGGCATACGCCATTAGATGAACGTTTGAAAATAATTCATACGTTAATAATATGTTATTAACATTTGAATTATTCTCAAACGTTCATCTATGTAATGAAGAGTTATTTTCATGTTTATATTTAAATAATAGCTTTGTTTGTTGTGTATTCGATTAATTTATTATTCATTCATATCATATATTTTTTAGTCAGATTGTAACGAAACTGTAGCTGTTAAAAAAAACTGAGATTTGATCTGGATTTAGCCCACAAAAACAAGATTGAGCTATTAACGTTGTAAAAGGTTTTAAAAAATTGTCTTTCGTTGGCCTGTGTAATTGGTGTCATCACTATACTAACATACCTTTAAAATAGTCACTATTTGATGACTGCCATACGGGATTCTCCATGCTTTCTTCCTGTGTGAAAGTATCTCTGGAATCCGTCCAAGGATGTTTACGATGCTGTTGTTTCAACAATGTCTGTTGCCTTTTGGCCTTTTCGATTTCTTCCTGATATTCTTCCTCTTGTTTTTTATTATAATAATCCATCACGTTCTTATATCGATTAAAATCACGGTAGTCAACTACGTGATCAAAGTTATTCGACGATTCCGGTTTGTTATCGTACTCTGAATATTGACCACGGCCTCTATGACCGTCGAAGTGCTCATTTTCGTAAAATGTTTCCAGCTTAGGTTTCTCATAGTCCATGTAGTTGTCGTATTCTCTATAAGGTTTACGAGTTGTGTAACGATTCTTGTTATAGTGATAAGGATTATGATACATTTCCTGTCGAATTTTGTTTGATTGTACGTAATAGTTAGCATAAGGATCGTAGTTTTCCTTTGGAAAATTGTAATAATCGTGATGGTCGATTGGACGCAAACGTGGTGATTTCTAAAAAAGAGTATATTACAATCAACGATAATCGATGCACTTAAAGTTTAGATTTTAATAATAATATATTAAATTCTAAAAAGGACTTAAAATTAATGAAAGCTTCTAGTACACACAAGCGCTATGGATTGGTCCCGAAGACCCGCAAATTTCGGAGGTCTAAGTGGAGAGATTCCGTGACCTGTTTCAGCAAAATCCGAGGTAAAGCAATGGATTGGTCGCACTTTGTACTTGATCTGAGAAATCCTAGACTTCAGCCGTATGTTTTTTTTCTTATGAGTATATGTAATCTTTTACATATACTCATAAGAAAAAAAACATACTGCTGTATAGGTGTCACTTCTGTTAACACTTCCCACTTCCACCCATCTGTATAACTACTGTAGCGATTTCACTTTTTCGAAGTTAATTTTCACACTTTTGAATGTAGCTTGGTTTCACCACTGTTACAGTATTCTATAGCTTTAGCTTTGTAATTCAGATTTATAGCACTGCCACCTTCTTCAAGAACCAACGCAATATCTTCAAAACAGTCTTCTTCATCTTCTACTATGTCTTCAAAAAATTGAGCTTCGTCTGATTATTCTGATCGTTAAAGCTCCAATCCCTTTACGTATTCAAAAGAGAACATGATTTCTTATTGAGTACTTATATTAATAACTTTCTAAGTATCATGCAACTCATTTTATTGAGACGACAATATCAGTCAAATATTTGAAACATCAGATATGTTTCTAAAGTTATCTCAGCAAATCGAGTTTGCCACGAAAAAAATCGTTGGACATCTAGTGATGTATTTGCATTAATTAAAGTAATGTTTTTTAATACTTAACTGATGTGTGAACTCCGTATTACTACAAATTTGATTTAATGCAATAAAATCTGCATCATTCTTTAGCACACTATCTACCTTGGCTACAACACTAATATTCTTATCGTCGTTGATAGTTTGTAGCTGTGTTCGTACACCATCCAGTATTTGCAGTGAATCCACTAATGGTAACGTAGGATTTTCTAATTTATGCATTTGATAAATTAGACTCTGTTATAATTGTTTAAATTATCTGTAAATCTGCTTCAACTTCAGCACCTTGATTTTCCTTGATGGCAATTTCCTTTTTTATGATAAAATTGTAAAGATGCAGGCTTTTTTTTGGAAATGAAGAAAATAATAAAATGCTGCCTTTAAACACGTTCCCCAGCGTGTAAAAATAGGCTGTGGAGGCTCGTGGATGTTAGGACATTGCTTATGTAATTCTCGAATGCGTTTAGTGTATTTGAGAAACACTGCTTTTGCGTGCACTATCAAATAATTTGCCTCTGGATAACAGTGTCGAATCGTTCCTACCACCAGATGTAAAAGCATGGATTTTACACGTAATATACAAGAAGTACATAACATTTTTAAACTAGGTAATTTACAATTAGTGTAACAGTCGAACTGAAAAGTCCCCGGTCTACCATAGTAAAACACAGTTTTTTGGCGAAATTCGATTTTATTATTCAACATAGTTGCCTTCGAGGGCAATACACCGATTATAGCGTTCTTCCAACTTTTCGATACCATTTTTGTAGTACGAATTGTTTTTAGCCTCGAAATAGGCCTCAGTTTCGGCGATCACCTCCTTATCCCTGCTAAATTTCTTCCCGGCGAGCATTCTCTTGAGGTCTGCAAACAGGAAATAGTCGCTGGGGGCCACATCTGGAGAGTACGGTGGATGGGGAAGTAATTCGAAACTCAATTCACTTAATTTGGCCATTGCTTTCATTGATTTGTGACACGGTGCATTGTCTTGGTGAAACAGCACTTTCTTCTTCTTCATATGGGGCCGTTTTTTTGCGATTTCGTTCTTCAAACGGTCCAATAACGCTGTATAATAGTCGCTGTTGATGGACTGGCCCTTTTTAAGATAATCTATGAAAATTATTCCATGCGCATCCCAAAAAACTGACGCCATAACTTTTCCAGCTGACTGTTGCGTCCTTCCACGCTTTGGAGCCGGTTCATCGCGTGCAGTCTACTCGGCTGACTGTCGATTGGACTCTGGAGTGTAGTGATGAATCCATGTTTCATCCATTGTCACATATCGACGCAAAAACTCGGTTTTATTACGATTTAACAGCTTCAAACACAGCTCAGAATCATCAACTCGTTGTTTTTGATCGAATGTGAGCTCGCGCGGCACCCATTTTGCACAGAGCTTCCGCATGCCCAAATATTCATGCACGATGTGTCCAACACGTTCCTTTGATATCTTTAGGATGTCATCTATCTCGATCAACTTTACTTTACGGTCATTTAAAATGATTTTGCGAACTTTTTTGATGTTTTCGTCGATGACAGCCTCTTTTGGTCGTCCACTGCGTTCGCCGTCTTCGGTGCTCATTTCACCACGTTTAAACTTAGCATACCAATCAATTATGGTTGATTTTCCTGGCGCAGAGTCCGGAAACTCCTCATCAAGCCATGCTTTTGCTTCAACGGTATTTTTTCCCTTCAAAAAGCAGTACTTTATCAGCACACGAAATTCTTTTTTTTCCATTTTTTTAAATAACAAAAGTAGCTTCACTCTTAACGCAATATCTCAGTAACTAATGGTCGGATTGCTGTCAAATTTTGAGACGTTTCGTTTGAAGGTTAGTACTATCTAAAAAACATATGGATTTAATAACAGTAACACCATCTATGTGTCAGACCGGGGACTTTTCAGCCGGCCTGGTATTTATGCCAGAATAAGTAAAATCATTCGTTATCTAATGAACGAAACAGTAGATTGTATACCATCGGTGTTGAACATAAATCAAAAAAATGCCCACTAGCCACGTGTTTTTCGTTCAGTACGTGGTTTATTACAAACTAAGCATTTCACTTTTGCGTGATTATATATTAAGTTACAAATAAATTTAATTAATATGTCAAATAATGGTCGCTTTTTCGACCTACGTAACCGCGACGCATTTCTATACAACGTAAAAAAATCCGTAATATAACTGAATATCTACAAACGCACATTGCATTACATGTATACATACATGTCAGAAACGAAACCCCTTCTACATTCTCGACGTATGTCTAATGAAACGCTGACCGAATTTCTGCAAACTTTTTATAAGACAGAGAAACTTTATTACGAATAGAACACTTGTGAGCTTTTTGAAATTTTGTACTTTCCCTTAATAAAGTAATGTGGCATAGAATCAGTTCATTCTTTTAAAACAATATGTATAACGTTTTGTAAATCTACTTTTCTATCTAGGGTTGATGTGTTTTCCACAGAATAATTGATGATTGGGCCATATTATAATGTTAAACAGAAGTAATTTTAAAATCTCTAATGTATTGGGTTGGCAACTAAGTACTTCCGGTTTTTACTGATAGAGAGCGTTGCATTATTTTTTGTATAACGTATATTAGTGCTGTACTTTACCGTTTGTCGCGTGATACTAGTTACATTGACGTAACTTCAGAAGCAAGTAGTGCGTGATTTTTATTAAACCTATTAGTTGTGGGTTAATTTTAAATGGAGTGCAGAAACGAACATTTTCGACATATTTTACTATTTTATTTCCGTAAAGGAAAGAAAGCTGCTGCGGGTCACAAAAAGATATGTGAAGTTTATGGTGCTAATTGCTTAACAGAGCGCGCGTGTCAGAATTGGTATAAAAAATTCCGTTCTGGAGATTTTTCCCTCAAAGATGAGCAACGTTCTGGTCGGCCTACTGAAGTTGATGATGACCAAATCAAAGTCATAATTGAAGAGGATCGTCATATAACTGTTCGAGAGGTTGCGGAGAGGCTACATGTATCGCACACAACAATTGAAAAACATTTAAAATGTCTTGAGCTAGTTAAGAAGCTTGATATTTGGATACCTCACGAATTGAAAAAAATTCATTTAACACAAAGAATCAACTTTTGCGATATGCGCCTTAGACGAAATGAAACCGACCCTTTCTTAAAAAGAATCATCCCTAGTGATGAAAAATGGGTCCTGTACAGTAACATAGTTCGAAAACGATCATGGAGCAAACACGATAAACCAGCTCAAACCACATCGAAAGCTGAATTGCATCTAAAAAAGATCATACTGTCAGTTTGGTGGGATTACAAAGGTGTTGTGTTTTTTGAGCTGCTTCCAAGGAACCAAACGATCAATTCTGATGTTTACTGTCAACAATTAATAAAACTGGATGGGACAATCAAAGAAAAACGGCCAGAATTGTAAAAATCGGAAAGGTGTAGTTTTCCACGAAGATAATGCAAGGCCTCACACATCTTTGGCAACTCGTGGGAAACTATTGGAGCTTGGCTCGGAAGTGATGCCACATCCCCCATACAGCCCTGATGTAGCACCATCTCATTACCATTTATTTCGAAGAATTCTTTGAATGGTAAAACTTTCACAAATGACGATGACCTTCATTCGCACCTGGTTCAGTTTTTTGCTGATAAGGACCAGAAATTTTATGAGCGCGGAATCATACAGCTGAGAGAAAGATGGCAAAAGGTCATTGAGCAAAATGGAAAATATATAATTGATTAAAAACTATTCTTTGAAAAAAAAAAAAAGTGTTTTATTTTATACTACAAAACCGAAAGTACTTAGTTGCCAACCCAATATGTGCTAGAAAGCTTTTTGTTTGATTATCTAAATTGTATGATACAGAAAATGTTTTATAATTGGCCTTCATAATTGGTTCTTTATTTAAATTTTTTAATTTATCTTCTACGCATCAACTTCCATATTTATTAAAAGCAATATTTGGTGAGTTTTTTTTCAAATCTCTTTTCAATTGTTCGCTTATATGAATCTTGTTATTCACCCATAAATGTAGAGAAAAATTAAATACTAATTTGTTATATTTTGGTTATTGTTTAAATTAAATTTTACTTCTTAACAGAAACTTACTTTAGATCGTCCTCTGTTCTTAGATTTTAACAAAATTCTATGAACATCACGTCGTTTAACAGCAATAGAATCCAAAAAATCACAATACAAACACAATATAAATATTACTAGTACACCGTTTTTAAATAAATCGACCATTTTTTGTATATCTTAAACATTAATTTATGCAGAAGTTTTTGCGAAAATTAGTTATTAACTGTGTTGAGGCTAATTCACTACTAACGGCGTTTATAAAAACAATTTCTTTTTAAGTCACTTGTTAGATACGCATCAGGATGCCGCATTTATTAGCGATAATGAATGCTCTATTTCTTGGACATTTAATTCTTTGCAGAAGATCGATTTCATTGCAAGAGGAAAAAGCGAGCAATTCAAGCAAAACTTATTATAGTCTTTAATAGGGGAGTGATTGTAATGATAATTACAATATTGGCGGTTTGAATTTCAATTACAACTTGCAAATATTCAAATAAAAATGAATATTTTTCAATCTTATTAAAGATATGTTTAAAAATATGATAAACAGACTTGAAGCAATACATTTATTTTAAATTAATATTCAATAAATTGTAGATGAAATTTAGAATAGATTTATTAAACAAAATAGAATATAGAGAGTAATTGTAACATACATTTTTACACCTGTAAATGTTCCTTGTATTTTTTTATAGCAAACAGAGCATGATGGAAGGCATGTACGCATTAGTTGATGTTTATAATAAAATATAGTAATGCCTAGTGGAGAAATTTAAAAAATAATTAAAGTGAAAGATTGTTATTAACTACGGAAATTTTTGCATATATTTCTGCATTGCAGACAAGCGTTTTTGATAAAATTAAAATCATTTTCAATCAATAACAGCATTTAAATGTAATTTAAATAAGTGACATGCTTCTGTTTTTTCTTTTCCTTTGGGGAAGGGTAAATGTCAATTAGTTTTTTATATCTTGCGTAAATTAAAAATTAATCAGGCGTTCTTTCTTAAACACAATCTACAAAAGCTTTCTAAAGAGTGTTTAATCACGAACATCCTTTGCAAGCTATCATTTTTTAAATTTCTGTTATTAATATTGTATTTCATTTAATATAACTTTCGCTCATTTAACTTCAGTATTTATCAAACACGCATTTATTGGTAGTCTTACATTTACATGCTACATATTTTACCACTAGTGTAAATGTCTCTTAGTTACATACAGTCCGTCGCAGAGAAAACAGGACTTTATAAAATAGTAATTCTTAGTGGCGCTATCTATTAAAAAAAATATGCGTCGGTAAGGTAGATTTTTCACCAATGTTATGTCAACATATTATGACATTTGCGTCCTTAGAAGCAGAGAAATTGCGCATAAAGTAACAGTGTGTATTTGGCATTGGTCGAAAAATAAATTTTGAATAAAGAGCAAATATCAAATTCTATTTTAAACTCGGTAAATCGTTTAATTTGATGAAACAAGTGTATGGTGATGCGACTGGTATACACGATTTAAAGACGGTCGTACGGATATAAATGACGGCGAACATCGTGATGCAAAAAAATCTGTAGTTATGGAAAGTAACATTGAACTTGGGCGTGATTTTATCAGAAATGAGCCGAAATACTGACTGCGATACGTGCGAATGGAATTAAAAATTTCCCAAGATTCAATTCATCGCATTTTGACACAGCATTTCGGACTGAAAAAGATTTGTGCAAGGTTTGTACTACAAAAGCTAACAGAAGTCAACATTGTACGGACTTGATTATAAATTCAAAAAAGGACGAAAACTACAGATATTCTATTGTAACTGGCGATGAGACGTGGTGTTTTCAATATGATCTAGAGACCAAGCGCCAAAGCTCTGAATGGAAGCATTCAAGCGAAGAAAGACCGTTTGGAAAAGTCAAAAGTGAAGACAGTGTTGATTTGTTTTCGTGATTCGAAAGATATAGTGTGCAAAGAGTTTGTACCAAATAGTCAAACAGTTAAATCTGTATATTATCTTGGTGTTATGAAGCATCTTTTGGCGCGTAATCGTCGTGTGCGCCCTCAATATCGTGAAAATGGTAGCTGGCATCTGTTACATGATAATGTACCATCTCATCGCTCGACGCTTATCACTTACCATATTGTCTAACTACAAAAGGCATTTTAACCATCAACCATTCACCGTATTTGGCCCCCTGTAATTTCTATCTATTCTCCAAAATAATTTGCCGATGAAAGAACATCGTTATGCCGACGTGGAAGCGATTAAAAAGACATCGACAGCGACCTTGAAGGACATCTCTAAAGATGAACTTAAGATTCATTCCACATCTTAATTGACCATGCAAAACGTTGTATTGAAAGCGAAGTCGATAACTTTGAATAAAATAAATAAATTTTTCCAAAATAGTAAGCTTTTGTTTTTATTTTAAAGAATTCGGTTTTCTCTGCGACAGACTGTGTACATCATTCATAACTCTGTTTCAGTTCTTCTAATTATGCCGAACTTCACACTAATTCCTTAATTTTGAGAAAACTTTTTCAATGTTTCAATGATTGTTGTTATTATCCTTTTGAAAAACAAACATCGTCTACTCTTGGTTATACTTTGCCGCATATTTCCCCAGTGATCATCTACGAAGACCAGAAATCTGGTGATGCATGAATGTAATTTTTTTTGTTCGAATATCAAAATATCATTCCTTGTGTATACAGTGCCGTGTTAAAATAGTGAAAATGATGTTTCCATGCGAAAATATTCGCTCCATGATTTATATAATAATAAAGTTTTTATTGTGCAAATACATATTGGAGGAAAAAAAATTAGATTACATAGCAATTAGCTTGACTGTAACGAAAGAACGACCCTTATATCCGCTACTTTCGAAACAATATTTTCAAGTAACACATAAACTGGTCTAATCTCAAAGAAAACCGCAATTGTGCATAGTTTATCCCATGATTGAATTATAAAATAATACAGTCATTATTATTTAATTACTTAACTCGCACCGACGCTACAAGGATGATGAATTATTTAAATTTCATCTCTTGTCCCATAACAATTCCTTCAAAAGGCCAAGTTCGAAATGCAATTTCTAAATTAATTATTTAATCTCGTCCTACGAATCTTCGCGACATCGCAGAATTAAAAACGTACATTTTACACGTTAATGTCTTGGCGATTAGCTAAGATTCACCCACTAAATTCGATTCGAGAACCGTTTCACAAAATT
Organism: Dermolepida albohirtum; assembly: GCA_031893035.1. Lineage (NCBI taxonomy): Eukaryota > Metazoa > Arthropoda > Insecta > Coleoptera > Scarabaeidae > Dermolepida > Dermolepida albohirtum. The sequence goes on along the minus strand of JAVIWB010004008.1, from coordinate 347,896 downwards.
TCGATAGCATCCGGCCGCCTAAAATCCAATTATTTACTTCCTAAGATTAGTAAAACTTGGAGGGGAGGGCAATTGGTCTCGCACAGGTAAATATCTTAAAAACCATGACACCAAATGGTTATTCTGGACTGTTTCTGTCAATTGCCGCTAACCACACTAGACGAACTCACTCAACCGAGGAATGTTTCGAGAAAAGGTAGAGAACGAAAAGGCACGTTATTACAGAAATACATGGTACTTTCGGCGCCAGCCAACAATAATGAAACTGAATTGAGTAACATTAGGCCTATCAATTTTTAAAGAGAAAATAACCTACAATTAGATTCCACACACCGCCGACGTCGAACGGTGGATCTGACGCCCGTTTTTTTTTTTGTTTTTTGTAAATGTATCCCAAATATCCTTTACAGTTAATCAATGCCTGCCTTTCTCGATCGAACTACCCCTTTTACCATAGCAGTGAAATCTCGTCGTCAGAGCGCTTTCTGCGTTAGATAGGAGCCTGGTGTAAAGAACATATGGCGAACATTAAGCAATCGACCTGAGAAATAAAGATTAGCGAAACACGTGCTAGAAAACAATCATAGTGTAACCACGGATTGTCTACATTTAATCAAAAATGTAATTAATTATTTATTTATTTACATAGTTTATGATTTATCGCTTCCGTAGCATTATAGTTGTAAGTAATGAATACCTGTTTATAGCGATCAATAAAACACATAAATAATTGCAATACTTTATTTGAAATTTAAAAAAATTAAGACTTCGGTAATCTATAATATCCATTCGAGTAGACTAGTTGGTGCTCTCGAACCTTCCGATCAAGAAAATGTTTCAGTTCTTGTAAACTACATTCTGTTGTAGGGCCTTGGCATGCGAACATTTTCAATATTTGATGTATTCTTTCCAAAGGAAGTGTGTCCAAATTCATCAACATACCAGTAACATACGACCAGAATGTCTGAAAATAGAATTGTAATGATCAAAATAAACTTTGTGGATTAGCGAATTTTTTTCTCATATAGTTGATATCCATTGATATTAGTTTCATGACATTTCGGTCCACCTTTTATAATTTTCTCTTTTGTATGTAATGTTTCAGAAGTTTCCGACACCGCAATTACAACTGTCAAAATACAAAAAACAGCGAAACAGTTGTCGCGTACAGCATCACATTCAACCTTCATCTACTTCAATTTTAGTATTTTAGTTAAATTTGATCACCCATTATACAGGGTGTGGCCAGTATTTAGTCTATTACTCATTGGCGATTGACTTGATTAAAAAATGTTTCAAGTAAAAGTTATCTGGGAACTGTCGGGGGCTTTATTAAAATTAAAACACCCGCGTTCCTTTAAGATTATTTTATTTAGTATCTTTCATGAATCTTTTCAAACGTCAACCTTCTTACATACTTACTTTATATCAACCTATTCTATCTAAAGTTACTATTCATTTACCCGCCAATTTCAAATTTGAAAAAATACCCTACAGAACAACTATTTTACACCGTGAAATTATTTTAAAAACTACAGGATGTTTTGCTTTATTTGTACGTTATGTAACATTGGTATTTTAGATGGAATATCCTGTATATTCATTTTCAGATTCCCCGTTACAAAATAAGGCAAGTTTATAATAAAAACTCCATGCTAAACTTAAAAGGTTTTCAAGATATTACACGTATGAGAAAAAAAGTTCATTAGGCAAGTTCTCTTTGAAAATTAATATCACACTTTTATTATTATTTTTCTTCGACATAATTATGATAATGCTTCAAGTTAAACAACCTATACTAAATATCTTCGTTATGTTATACAGGGTGTTTCAAATTTGAAAATTAATTATAGCATCTTTAAATTTTTTCAAATGGAACATTTAGAAATGTGTACGTCTAATAAGGCGGTCACTTTGAACAACTTCTTTAAGGCATTCTTACTTATAGATCTGTTTTTATAATTTGTTTTTATTAAATGAGATTTCTATTTCGAGGATTTCTGTATCGAGTTTTTGTTTTTTTTTTCCAAAAAGCATATTTAAATAAAGTTATTGCGTTTATTTTGTTATAATTAAACTGTATTTGTGGTCATAATTTTTTTTGTTTTGTTTGTCCTACGTATGTACCTTTACAACATTGGAATTTTATTTTCTTTGATGTTTAATATTTGTAAAAGAAAGGATTTGTTTGTTTTCAATTACTTATTATGTACCGGACAATTTGAAAATGTAATAATATACAGTGTTCCATTTGAAATAAAAAAACGTACAAACAAGGTACTATATTTTAAAATAATTTTACGGTATAGAGTACTTGATCCAGAATAGCTTACTTAAAATATTTTTTAATCGAGTGAAAAGCTAATAGAATGTTAAAAGTAATCATTCTATTATTAATAACACCCAATCTACTACATATGTTTCACGGATTGACCGATCGTCAGGCAGATTTTGTGTTATTAACGAACGATTTCTTGATAGTATTTATCATATCATTTCGATACAGAAAAATAATGAATAATCATCATGCCTCCCTCTCTCGTCCACTGTATTGAACGACATAGCGAGAGCGCGTCTGCCTCGCATATCGATAACTAAATTACCAGAGCGTATAGACAGACGCAGTGCATCATAGGGTGTTATTAATAATAGAATGATTCCTTTTAACATTCTTTTAATTGGCAAATAGTCGTGATGCATTGCGTCTGTCTATACGCTCTGGTAACTTAGTTATCGACATGCGAGGCAGACGCGCTCTCGCTTTGTCGTTAAATACAGTGGACGAGAGAGGGAGGCATGATGATTATTCATGAAAAGCTAATGTATAATAGTTGATCAATAAGGTTGATATATAACCCCTTTCCACAATTAACTAGTGCACATCTTGGTTTTCAACGGTGCGGATCGCGTACGGAGTTTGTTTTTTCGTACAATTTTTTCGCCGTGTTTTACCAGGTGCGACACTTTGAAATTATCTGCTGATGATGACAACTTGGTTGTCGAAATGCGTATACAGAATTTACAAATAGTTAATTGTGGAAAGGGGTTATATATCAACCTTATTGATCAAGTCAATCAACCACAGGCTCCATCAAATTCAACTAATGTATAATAGATCGAGTACAGGTTGATAATTAATTGCCTGGACTGGTATATATTAAATCAAATATAAACATTACCTGCAACTCCTCTTCTCTTTGATCCTGTGTACTAGCCATGGCACTTTCTGACTCATCTTCCACTATTATCTCCCGAGGAACGCTTAAACTCTCCTCTTTCGATCCTTCTACTATTTGAAACACATCTGACGAAGCTTCAGTGATGATATACTGTGATTCCCAAAATCCAATTTTTCTTCTTAAGACAGTCGGCGGAACTTGCATTACTCTACTTAATTCATCAAGGCTCCACTGACCTATTAAACCAAAAACACATTAAAATAGATTGACAAAGCTTATTTAACATACTTTTATCTTGAAAATGCAATATAATCGTTGCATGAACGGGCGTAACGGAATAAAAATTAATCGTCCTATCGGGCATTTCGATGTCGAGATCCACCAGGCCCAAATGTTTCTTCCAACAAAGAGTTCGGTTACCTTTCAACGTTTCGAAACCGGTTGTGTACTTTTTCATTTGTTCCTCGACACTGGAGTGGAGTTCGCATTTTTCCTCTTTGAACACGGGCCAAAATTGTGCCGACAGAATCATAGACGACATCGGAATGTCACCATCACCGTTCATGTTCAAGTCTTGCTTTATGTTTTGCGTTATTCGCTTAGAATCGACGATATCCTTGAGCATGACCTCGCAGTAATGCAGCTGAGCGTCGCCGAAACGTAACTTCAACAGTTCTAAATAGCGTATTTCCCTCTCAGTATCACAAGAAAAGGATGTTAGTAGTCTATCAGCTAGAAGCGTTCTATATTCATTTACAAACAACTCTCTACTTCCATAGACATTAACTAACATCGATATAATGTCAGAAGTGCGACGGCTATTTACCGAGGATTTATCTGCAAAGAAGTATATATACGTTAATTTGTAAATTTGGAACGATGGTGGAATGTAAATAATAAATTCAATATTACCGACGTGATTTATTTGAATAATAAATTCCCAAGTTTCCATCATCAGTAACAAATGTTTTATTGTAATACCAGCATCTTGACATAACACACATTATACAAAGGGTACTAGGAAAGTTGTGCAATATGACGCAACAATGAATCGTAGGAAGCTGCTTGTTGATGCATGTTGAGACATGTTCATACGTGCATAGTAGCCGCCGCGCCATGTCGATGGGCTCAGTTATTCATTAGCAGTGAGAGTGTAAAGTGCTTACGATGGCATCGTGGTCACGAAATGAGATAAGGGCAGTTTTTCGTTATAATTTCGTGCGTGGTTTAAACATAGACCAGTGCTTCGAAGAAATTACTCTTGCACTAGGTGATGTTTGTCCACATCGCACAACGATATTCAGGTAGTATAGAGAATTCCAAAGGGGAAACTTAGCTGTGGAGGATGCTGAGAGGCCGGGAAGGCCACGAACGTCAGTTACGGAGGAAAACGTTACTACTGTGAGGAAAATACTTGCCGAGGACAGGCGAGTGACCTATCAACAGATAGACGGTACTTCAGGCCTAAATGCACCAGCAATTCGTTCGATTCTGCATGATCATTTGCACGTGAAGAAACTTTGTTCTCTCTGGGTGCCGCATCGACTGACTGAAGAGCAGATGGCACGACGTGTGACTTGGTGCCGGGAGATGGTAAAAAAGTTTAATAAGGGACAATCGCGGTATGTGAACAACATCGTGACAAGTGACGAGACTTGGAAGAAAATGATAGCTGTATTTTTAAATCGAGTGGAATTGTGGAACGCGTCGTTTTGGACACACAGAAAACAGTCACAGCTAAGTGATATAGCGGTGCCTGCCTAAAGTCATTGGTTCTATGAAGAACCTGCGGCTAAAGTCAAGAATGGACACCTGGTTCCTCCATCTTACATCTGCCAAGGGAAGAATTTGCGTCAAGCTTGTGAAAGAGTTGTATTCATGAAATTCCGTGCTGGTCGCGTTAATCTCAACGACGCTCTCAGGCTCATGAGAATAAAGTCCTTGAACAAATCAAACCCACGCCACACGAACGAGATTGCAGAACGTTAAACATTAATCATTCAAGCGTTCATGACCACATGAAAAAGTTAGGGTTTCTTCTTAACTCAAAAAAAAAGGTTCACTTAATGGCGCGTATTAACATCTACGACATGCTCCTTAAACGCGAGGAAAACGATTCTTTTTTGAAGTGACTGATAATTCGTGATGAAAAGTCTATTGCTTACAACAATGTGGCGCGAAAACGGATTTACTTCCGACCTGAATATCCAAAGCCTTAGAAACATGCCATTTTTCAAGATAAGAATTGTTCAAAGCGTAATTAAAGTGAATTGAGGAACTTTTGCGAGTGACTGTGACATATCTACATTTTGAAATGTTCAAGTGAAGTCTATTATTAGTGTACCATGTCCGGATAGCATCTAACTGTTTTCGAAAATGAATGCAGTCATCGATATTGTTTATTGAGTGAAATATTTTCTAATCATTTGCGAATAATAATGTCTCGACAGTTGAGAACTTCAACAAGGTCGATCATAAAATAGAAAACAAAAGAGTTCCAAAGTTTGAGTCTTGCGTAATTCCAGATGTTGAGTGAAAAAGCTGAGATTTATGACCTTTGAAGTAGACATAGTTAGCTCTGCAAGATAAATAGGACTGAAATAAGATGACGGTGAGAAACCAATTTTAGTAAGCTTGTGTAGTAATATTGAGGGAGCTATCCGAACACACGCTAGAGGAGTCAGTAAAAATTGCGTCTTCAGTTTTGTCAATATTGTCGGATAGAAACTGAGTAAATATTATTAAACTCGCGACTGTTGATCGCTTGCTAACATAACCATGGTGACATCTGGATAGCAGAGATTTGATTTGCGGAAAAATGTTAGAAGAAGAGCAAGTTTCAAAGGCTTTGGAGCAGTTGTGCATTACTGTATTGAAGGATAATCCTCAATGCAACCTACATCACATTTTTTATATGCAGGTATCATTCTACCAATTTTCCAGCATTTCCGAAAAGTACACGAACAACGTGCAAGATTGAATAGCTGGCACAAGGAAGCAGCAAGAACGCCGGCGCAATCTTTAAGAAAGAAGCTTGGGATATCGTCACTACACACAGTATTGGAATTCCTAAGGTTTTTTAATGCGTGAAAAGCATTTGATTCTCGTCTCTTTCAATGTTGTTCTTTTCGATGAAGCATTAAGTTAATGAGAATGCTGATATACCTTTGGAAGAGAGATTTATTTGTTTGCATCGATCGTTAGCTTCGTAGATTAAAATTTGAGAAGTGACATCTCTTGATACTTTAAGTCGTACTTAGCATGAGAAAGTATATATAATTTTATTGTTAAAGCAATAACATAAAAAATATATTACTGGGGTCTGCATCTACTGGATCTGGTACCCAAGATTCCCAATTCGTATCCTCATCATCAGATGCTGTGTTCTCATCTGTTTGTAGGGCTTCACCTTTTATTAATTCGTCTGCTAAATCACTAGGACCTTCCTCTGTTAAACTACTAACGACGCATCTAAAATAAATAACAGACATTCACGCATTTCTAATATTTACGCACGGCGAAAAGTCACTTACCTAACAGTATCATCTCGACTTCGTAAATATTGATGTATAGGCTGTGTGATTACTTCTAGTAATAATCCAGACGGATCCAAGACGCGCATAGATCTAATAGTAGCCACGTAAGCAGTTAGGATATCTGGCGTGCTGACTCCAGTATGTAATAGTCGAGTTTCCATGGATTTCTGTAACTTTCTCGTCAGGTAAGAGCGTAAATCAGTCTTTGGGAGACAAGTTTTTAAATCTTGTAGAGCGGGAATTGAATCCGGATATTCTAAAGATGCGGAAGGATCAAGTGATTACGAGATATGTTAAGGTATTATTCGAATTCATGTCTTACCAATAATAATTCCGAACAGTTGGTTTATTCTGATTTTTGTGTAGGTCTCGTACATAAAGTTTATTAATTTCTTGTTGAATTTGTCAATCGCTTCATTAGAATATTCGCATGAATATATTTTTCTTAACCAATTGACAATCACTTCTTCCAACCACTGTAACACATAGAATGTATAAACTAAGACAGTACTAAAATTTTGCATATGAATCGTATATCCATCATGGGAATAGGTTATGCTATATATCTTTAGGCTAGTGCCTATTGAAACAAGTCATTAGACCCTATGAATACGTGTTTATGTGAAAAATTGATTTGGCTCACATGGAAATGGTAATTCAACAAACTATGGCAGAAGTTCAATAATAGCAACTGCTGACCAAATTTTATAATGCGGATAGTGCTTATTAATGAAACAAGCCCTTTTCTACAATAATGTTCACATTCTGTATACGCATTTCGACAACTCGTTACTCGTGTGGCACGTAGCGCCGTCTTGTTGAAAATAAACGTCGTTCACATCAATATCTTCCAATTCCGGCCATACAAAATCATTAAACATCGTTCGGTAGCACAATCCATTCACCGTAGCAGTTGCTCTAGCCTCACTTTCGAAAAAATAAGGTCCGATGACCCCGCCAGACCAAAAGCCGCACCAAACGGTTACACGTTGAGGATGGAGAGGCTTTTCAACAATAATTCTTGGGTTTTCCGACCCCCAAAAGCGACAATTCTGTTTGTTAACGTAGTCCCCGAGGTGAAAATGGACCTCGTCACTCAAGATGATTTTTTGATAAAATTCCGAATCAGTTTGATGCATTTCAAGGACCCAATCAGCGAAGACACGACGTTGTTGATGGTCGGTAGGCGTGAGTTCTTGTGTTAACTGAACTTTAAAAGCCTTAGGACCTAAGTCTTCATGCAAAATACGGTGTAATGTCGTTTGTGGAATGTTCAATTCCAAAGATTGACGAGAAATTAACAAACCTAGGTTTAATTCATGACTATGGACTACAACAGCAATATTCTCAGTTGTTCTTGAGTGACGTGCACGAGTTCGATCCTTCACATCATAACTTGTCCCAACAGCTCCAATTTTTCCACCAGTTTTACAATTGCTGGCCGAGAAGGTGTTTCACGACGACCCAAAAATGCTTTAGTTTTACGAACTGTGACCGCGAAATTTTCATCATTTTTGTAGTGCATTTTAACAATTTCAATGCGTTGTTTAATCGTATATCGTTTCGTTTTTATTAATGGCGTAGTTTTTACTTATCATCGGTCAAATAGTTACAGGTTGTGTCATGACAACTGTTAAAATGGCGGGCTATTGAAAATGAAATGTCTTATTGGAACACCTTTTATTTATCGTAAAAAAATAAGTAAATTGTTAAATTGTTACAACTATATTTACCTTTTGTAACGGTTCCAAAAAAGATATATCGAACCTATCTTTACAAGTCTTTTCTATATAATTGTCGATATAATCGTAAATAGTTGATGTCAAAATTTGCCCGACAAGTGGCTCCAACATTTCTAACTCTAGTAATATGCTAAAAATACCATTAGATATATTTTCGTAGTTACATAGTGTTCAAGGAAAACATGATTTTATTTATTTTTGTTGTTTTGACAGAAAATTTCGTTTGAATTTTTATTTTGTGGACAAAATTGAAGACCTTATTAATGTTCTCCTTGACCAAACGAATTCTTTGTTTCTTGACCAGCTTTAAAATCATATTTTCCTATACATGAGTAATTATAAATATTCATACCTGTTAACTTCATAAAAATATTGGGCGCAAACACAGTAATCATTGACAGAAAGGCAAACGGAACATTCTTCATCATAAGACTTGTTACCTTCATTTTCCTCATACTTCAAAGCGAATTCATAAAAACTCTTAATTACTTTGCTGTAATTTAACGGCAATTGAGAAAGTAATATTGCCCTGAATATTAACTTCAGTCCATCTATACTGTTTTTCTGGCAATATATTGAATTCGTATGTTTCAAAGTTACGCATAATAAGTCTAAATTACTGATAACATTTTGCAGCTGCAAATAGTAATCGTAGAGGGCTAAGATGGCTTCGTGAAAGTTTTGGAAATTTTCCGCTTCGGTTTTAACGTCTGCAATATGTCTCCAAAATTCAACAACGACTTTATTACGCACATATTTCTCTATGTTTTTAATTATTATATCTTGTATTGTTGCTATTAAATTGTACTGGTTTAAAACGTTCACGACTTGGAAAAAATCATTTTTTTCAATTTGCACCTTTTTTAATGACTAAAAATATAATTTTATGTAACAACTTTTATTAAAATACGTATACAAAAATAGGCAAAATATAAATTATATCCATATAATAAGAAAGTTATTTAAATATCTAAAATATGATTGGATGTCTAAATTTCTTGGTATTTGACGGGTTAATTTAAATAGCAAAAAGTTAATTTTTGTGTACATTCATTTTAAAAAATGGAATTGAGCTATATGAAATTCCAAGTTCCAGTTTAGCACAAATAATTAATATTATATTCATTTAAATAATAGGAATAATCGTATAATCAATAATTTTTGCAATGACAAAAACAGAAGTTGAGGTTATGTTTAGTGATGTTGTTTTGTTGAAAATTAAAAAATATAATAAAGGAAAATGCAAGATTCAAAGAAATTATATAGTCTACTGTATGCTACTTTTTCTCACGTACCCCATTAAAATTTTCTTCCAAAACAGGAAATATTTTTTTAAGTAATAACCAACAGGTATTTAAATCTGTATCACCACTGTTATTCATTGAAATTCGCGTAAAAAATTTTACTAGTATCGCAAACAGTAACACCAACTAAGATAATTAACGATGTTCTATTAAAATTATGATTTAATTGCTCGTTTAACTAGATCTATATTAACGAATACTTAAAAAAAACTCTTTTTCTTTAAGAAATATTAAAAAATATATATAACTGCGTATGACATCTAGCGCAGGATTATTAAACTAGACTGAACTACTTGAATATAGAATAACTATTTTATCAATAACACAACGTATTTTTATGAACCTTTCGTAAGGAAAAATTAATAAATTGCTTAATTGTGTTTGTTATTTTTATAGACATTGACTAGATAAATATTGAAGTTTTAAGAACAGAATTGTTAAATATTTCGTATATTCGTACTGCATAGTTTGTTTTAGATCATTTGGAAATTATAGGAAAATTATAAACAGGTATTGTAATTTTATTTTATTCAAGTGTGCTTTTAAAGTGGTATTATATTATTATATATTTATCATAAAACAAAGTACGAAGAACGAATATAGTTTATTTGAAGTTCATATTCATATTTAGTGTGTAAACATTTCTTCTGTAAATAATAAATAGATAAAATTATAGATGATATAAAATTAATTTATAGTTGAATATATATTTTAATTCGATTTCAAGCCTATTTACTTTTCGAACATTCCTTTTCGATAGCAAAGGTATGCTATAACAATACTTTCACATGTGTTCTACCGCTTAAACCACGTCAAATATGCTGATTATATTGTGTATATGGCCTTGTACTTAAGTAGCGCTTTAATGAAATGGAAATGTAACAATTAAGATTAATGAAAATATTAAATACATATTGCATCAGTCAATATTTTCATATAAAAGCAAACTTGTCATTATCTGTCAGATGAGTGTTTTTCTCAAAACGAGTATACTTAGTCGTTTGCAAGGCGTGCAAGTAAAACTACTTTTATTTATTTTTTTTTAAATAAAACAAAAAGTTTAGTCTGAGCCGTTTTCTTTTAGATTAAAGTCATGAGTGCTGCACAAGATGTCTGTGGTTGTAAACGCCCCGTAGGGAATATAGCGAGTCCTCCGAAAGTTAGTGCAAATCCAGTGGTATCCAAAAAGACAATTTTCACGGAAAAAGCACCGAAACCGGTAGGACCTTATAGGTAAGTCTTAATTGAATACGTATATGAATATATATCCAGATTAATACCGAAAAAAAAATATGTTTTATAATAATTAATCTTACAAAAGTAGAATTAAGAGAAATTAGTTGAATCATTTTAATGTTCGACGGTGAACATAATCAATGCTTGATATAATTTCAATGAAAAATATTAACTACAATTTTATTTTCAAAACGTTATTATGATTTAGAATCAAATAAATTAATGCACTGACCTTTAATTTATTTATGATGTTATTTGTTTATGTTCCTGTTTTGATATCGTCCTAAAACTATTAGAGGTTTTTTTTTCGCCTATTGCACAATGATAAATTTGTAAACAGAGTTGGGATGTGGGCCCGGTTCGTACTGATTAATAAAACAGGTGAAGTGTTGAATTATAAGTTAGCGCCAAGAGGATTTTTATATAAGGCGAACATATAATTATGTGTGAAGGACGTGTGTAATGGAAAAAGGAGACCATTGGTTGACGCAGTGCGTAAGTTTATTGATAAATTTAATGATTTGTGTTATCATGGTGCTAAGATATCTCAGGTTGTTACATATGAAATGTCCGATTTTGTAAGGAATAAAAAAAAGTCTAAATTTAAAAATATATAAATATTTATTCTGCAAAATAGTCTCCATTTACATCAATAGTTTGTTGCCAACGGCCTGGAAGCTGAAAAATTGCCTTTGAAAAGAAATCTAGGTTTTGACGGCTCACATATTGCTCAAACACTGCTATTACAGACTCCCGGTCAGGGAAGTCCCTATTTTTTAAGTGATTGTCTAAACTTGGGAGAAAATGAAAATCAGTTGGCGAAAGGTCAGGTAAATAAGGTGGGTGAGGGAGAATTTCGTAACCAAATTTCGAAAGTTTTTGGATTGTCTGTCGTGCAACATGAGGTCTTGCATTATCATGAAGATGTATGGGTCCATGTCTATTGACTAGTGAGGGCTGCAAGCGGCTCAATTTTCCATGCATAGTTTCCAGTTCGGCACAATAGGACGCTGCCGTGATGGTTTCACCGGGTTGCAAAAATGAATAGTGAATAATACCCTTACTGGTCCACCATACAGTCACCATAATCTTTCGCGGGTGAAGTGATGCTCGTGCATGCTGTCTTGGTGCTTCACCTCGATCTAACCATTGTCCTAACCGTCTCCGATTATCATAAAGTATCCACTTTTCGTCACACGTTACCACTCGATGAAGAAACGGTTCAACTTTCTGTCGATTAGCCAAAGAGGTAGCCACCTCTAATCGACGGAGCTTATTGGCTTCCGTTAATTGGTGCGGCACCCATCGATCGAGTTTCTTCACTTTGCCAATCTAAGAAAGGTGACTACTAATGGTGGCAATGGACACTTGAAATGTTTCTGCAAGGCTACGCACTGTTGTCGACGGATTACTTTCAACTTCTACACGCAGCTCGTCGTCATTAACGGTGCTACGCGCATATCCGCGAGGCTCATTTTCCAAATCAAAATTTCCCTCGCTGAATTTTTTAAACCATCGCCGTAATGTGCGTTCATTACACGTGGTTTCACCGAACGTCTGATTAATTTCTCGCGTTGCTGCAGCTGCATTTAATCCCTTTTTAAATTGAAAGAGGTAAATTGCCCGAATATCTCTTGCCGACAGCATCTCCATAGGCGAGACAAGGACAGGTGTATTAATCTTTCCAAGAAATGGAACAGGTACACACTTCAAAATAAATACCCTTTTCTACAAATACAATAATAATTTTCACCAAAAACATACACGTCTTCACACAGGTGCGATTCAGTTCAGACTGAAGGAAAAAACGGACATTACATTTGTAACAACCTGATACTATAAAGTTTGCGATAAACCGTTGAAGTTCTGGGACAAATGCGACTGCAACAAACACCAGAGTAAGAAAAATAACGAACTACCAAAAACGCAATTTATGTTTGCTTACTGTTCATGATAATCGCCTGTGATTTAAGACTTCATCTCGATAAGCAACCGTTTTATGGCTTCTGGAATAAATGCAATCCCAACTGGAAGATACCATTCCGGAGAACGTTACAGAGCCATATGCAAACTGTGCGTAACGACATCGAAAATACGATCAAAGCTGTAGTAAAAGATAAACACCTATGGTTATGTGCTGACAAAACGATAGATCGGAAAAAACATTCTATCTTGAATATTATAGTGCATGTTCTAGATCCTGTTAAAGCGGCATTTCCCACTGTATTAGCCAGCAAAAGATTAGAAAAGTCACCGACGAAGCAATAATGAAATGCTGGGTACGCTAGGTACGCTGGGTGTTCCTTTTAGTGTTCCGTTAGAGACAAGTATGAGAGACTTTTACATGTGACGTTTGAAGTTCATGCTTTAGACCTTGTAGCACAAAGTATTCGACAGTGTTATCCCGAGGTGGATGCGTTAATTTCAAATACCAAAAGAGTGTTTTTGAAATCTCCCAAACGAATTCGAGAATTTCACAGACGGTGCCCGGGTATTCCTGAGCCGCCAGAGCCAATTTTCACGCATTGGTGTCAACACGATTGATTGGTTAATTTTTTCGTTGGTTATTATACTTTCATAAACATCATTGGCTATTCAAATTTAATTTTTTTTGTGTGATGTCTAGAGGAATATAATACTATTATTGAAATAAGCAGATGGCAATTTAATGGAGATAAATTTCAAATGTATATACATACATACATATTTATGTATTTACGCTACCGTCAATACTGTAGTTATTGCATTTCATCAAGAAAGTTACTCAGTGCATCAAATTTTCGAAAAGACACATGTTAATAAATCTACTGTTAGTGATATCATACGGCGATATCAACGCACGGGCAGTATAAGAGATCCGGCACGTTCAGGTCTTAAGCAAATAACATCTCACGCCGACGATGAGCGTATAAAATTGCTGAGTAGTGAAATAGGAGACTGACAGCACCAGAAATCGCCGCAGAAATGAATCGCGACCGTGCAAGAAAAATTTCTGTTACTACGGTGAATACAAGATTAAAAGCTGGAAATCTTCACGACCGCATTGCTTTAAGAAAACCCTTACTTCGACGGGGAAATAGGCAAAAACGACAACAATGGGCAGAAACACACAGAGATTGAACACTGGATGACTGGAAAAGGGTCTTATGGATTGATGAATCAAAGTTTGAAATGTTTGGACAATCAAGTTGTGTTTTTGTAAGAAAAGGGAGTGGTCAAAGAATGCTGCGGGATTGTATAGTGCCAACCACCAAATAAAGAAGAAGTTTTGTGCTTGTTTGGATTTTTGTTACTCCGGCACAGGGGACTTGAAGCGAATCGAGGGTATTTTGCGAAAGGATTATTTAGAAATATTGCAAGAAAATGCAATACCATCGGGGCTACGTTTAATCGACGAAAATTTTGTGTTTATGCAGGACAACGACCCCAAACACTCAGCAATAATATGTAAGAATTTCTTAAATAGCGCACAAAACAATAATACCCTACAAATAATGAGACGACCACCTCAAAGCCCCGACCTAAACCCCATAGAATTGCTATGGGATGAATTGGACAGGAGGGTCCGAAACTGTGTCCCACCTCAACAAATCACTTGTGGAGCATATTGCAAGAAGAACGGAATAGTATATCGAATAGAGTCCTTGAAAAATTTGTGAAACGGTTGCTTGTTCTTTGCGCAAAAGGGGGTTTCTTCGATGAACGGAATGTTTAAGATATCTTTATTATTATTATACTTTATAAACATCTACAAACAATAATGCGGTAAAAATTTTAAGTTTCGACATAAATTAGTGTAACTGTTTTCCCTTTTTTTAATTTATTTGAGTGTCCGAACTAATATGGACGGTGGTGTACATACACATGTTTACATATTGTAGCAATCCCAGCACGTTGAATTCTTTTACTTCGCAGAAGATTGAGTAATTCAACAGTGCAGTTGCGTTTAACACTACTTAATAATTATTGTACTGTAATTATTTGATATGTTGATTTTAGGTATTAACAAACTGCTCATTGTAAACATACAATGTCGGCTAAGCCGGCTCCTCAATCACTTATCGAGGTATTTCTCTACACAAAATTCTTAAGCATTAAGATTTTAAGGGCCCGCAATATCTATTAAAGAAATAATTTTTATAATTGAATAAATAACTACTTAATAACAAAAATGTATTAAACAGATAAAAAGCTTGCATAATGATTATGACGACACTTCTGTATCACTTAAGTATAATATTACACCATTACATATTTGTTAAATTCGAGAATGATCTCAGATAATGAAATTTTATCGTTAAGATTACTAAACAAACACTGTGTGTTGGAGATGACAATGAAGCTTCAAACAGAATTTATTTTAATACCCATACCATTTATTATCTGTATTATTACATTTCACGATTTCTTAGGCGTCAGTTAACGTATTGAATGCATTCTTACAGTATATTATGTACAATAATTCAGATAAGTTGTTTCTGATACTGTTTGATGCTCAGAAAACTTCTTTTCATTACTAGCAGCTTGGGATGTCTTCCCGTGGGCCAGGTTTGTATTGATTACGCAGCGCCTCCACTAGTGTAATGTAATAAAACAGATGAAGTGTAGAATTATAAGTTAGTACTGAGCAGATCTTTATGTGAGGCGAACGTATAATTATTAAATATAACGGACGTGCACAATGGAAAAACGAGACCATTGGTTGACGCAGTGCCAAAGTTTATTGATGAATTTCCCGATTTTTATTTTATTTTTACATGGTGCTAAGATATACTGCAAAGTTTGCGATAGACTGTTGATGTGCTGGGACGTACGCGACCGTAACAATCATATAAAGGGTGTACAATACCAGAATAAGAAAAATAACCTGGCACCAAAGACGCAATGTATGTTTGATTTATTATTCATGATAATCACCCGTGATTTGATACTTTATCTTCTCGATAAGCATCCGTTTCATGACTTCTAGAATAAATACAATATCAATTAGAAGCTACCAGCCTGGAGAGCGTTACAGAGCCATATACCAACTGTGCGTAACGACATCGAAAACATGATAAAAGTTGTAGTAAAAAATAAAGAGCTGTGGTTATATGTTGATGAAAGGACGGATAAAAAAAAACATTCTATTTTGAATATGATAGTGCGTGTTCTAGATTCCGTTAAGCGACATTTCTCATTGTATTACCTAGCAAAAGATTAGAAAAGTTCACCAGCGAAGCAAATATGAAGGTAGTGATAATACTCTAAAAACATGTCAACTTTCAACTGACAGCCGTTGATGTTTGTGAGCCATGGTGCAGCGACAATGTGTAGTGTAGGCCGTTTGGCACCATTTGGCGCTACACAACAATAACTATGAATAATGTAAGTGAGTTATTTATAAAGAAGAATTTAAGTTATATAAATAACCCATGCATTGCTCGTTTGTTCATACACTCATCTTGCTACGATCCTGGTCCGCGGAAAAATATCCCAACTCTATTTAGTAATTACTTTTTCTAAGAAACAACTTTTATAATTCGTAATTGCCCATTCTTGGTTGCAAGGCTCGATTTCTGAAATTGTCCTGGCGGTTCTACTTTGAGAACATTTTTAATGGTTGGTATCAGATCTTCGTCAATTCTTTTGTTTCATGTCGTTTGGTTTCTTTACCCAATTTGCCGAATATTTTCTTTAGGTGATTTGAAATGGATTATCTAATTCAGTCATATAAGTAGTTAATTATTGCTTACATTTAACCCTTTGCACTTCGTTGTCGCCCTATTTGCGACATTAAAATGCTAACAATAAATCCACTGTCGCGATTACGGCGACACGGTTGTTTTACTGACTCAGCGCTCTTAACACTTAGGTAAGCAAAATCGTCTGTGTTTATCTTATAGTGTTTATGATATGTTTATTATGTTTACATTATACTTGTAACTAATATAATGCTGGCGTTATTGGTATCCTCCATGAGTTACTAGGCTGGAGTTCAAAGGGTTAATAATAATCCACGGTTTCACATCTTCGAACTGTTTAACGCCAATTACAGGGAGTTTTGGCAGGCTATGAGTTATTATTACGCCCGTGCTTATGGTGCGACTTAAGATCTCTCTCTGTCACTATTCGCTTAAACGAGAAAGGGAAAGCACGAAAAACTTTCCCGCACACGAACCTGAGACTTCTAGCATGACAAGCAAATGATTGACCGCTGTGTTCAGATTTGTCCAAATACAGTTTTTAGCTATCGTTTACTATGTCTTTTATAAAGGGGTTATACATCAACCTTCAGTAATTAATTTAACCAACCAAAGTCTCCATTAAAATTTACCTTCAAGCCAAAAATTAATGAAAAATCTTACCATTCGGTGAGGAATCGAATCTCAGACGTCCGTTTGCTAGGTAGACGTTATACCATTGGGCTGCCAAGAACTATGCAAATGCATATACATTTAGTAATAATACCTACTGCGAGTTTCCAAATAAGACCTGTTTCCATAATTAGATTTTCTTAATTAAAGAATCGAATTTCACTGCTGAACATCCGTCCGTCAACTAGACGGCTGAGATTCGATTCCTCACGGCACGGCAAGCTTTTTCATTAATTTCTGCGTTAACGATTTAATAAGCAGGAATAGGAATAGGATAATAAATAATAAAGTCGTAGTACTTATTCTGGTATGTAGACTTCCGCGGTCGTGGTCCATACTATCTGCTTCTGCGCTTCCGGGCTGGAACCGCGTCACTGGTACAACTGCCGACGTTTCGTACCCATTCGTATGGGACATCTTCACGCTGAAACCAGTTTTAGCGACAGACAGTAGCAGTAGTTGAGCCCTGAAGATGTCCCATACAAATGAGTACGAAACGTCGGCAGATATACTAGTGACGCGGTTGCAGCCCGGAAGCCCAGAAGCAGATCGTAGTCAGCAAATGCAAAATAAAGAACAGATACAACAACGTGTATAATTCGTTTGTCCATTCTTGGTTACAAGGCCCGACTTCTGAAATTATCCTGGCGGTTCTACTTTGAGAACATTTTTAATGATTGGTATCGGAGCTTCGACAATTCTTTTGTTTCATGTCGTTTGGTTTCTTCACCCAATTTGCCGAATATTTTCTTTAGGTGATTTGAAATGGATGATCCAATTCAGTCATATAAGTAGTTAATTATTATATTACAAGAGTGTACATCTTGGTTCTCAGCGGTATAGATCGCGTACGGAGTTTGTTTTCGTACAGGTATTTTTTCGCAGTGGTTTACCAGGTGCGACACTTTGCAATTATCTGCTGATGATGACAACTTAGTCGTCGAAATGCGTATACAGAATTACAGAAGTTAATGTGGAAAGGGGTTATATATCAACCTTCAGTGATTAAATTAATCAACCACAGGCTCCATCAAATTCAACTAGTTAATTATTGCTTACATTTAATAATAATCCATGTCTTCACATCCTCTAACTGTTTAGCGCCAATTACAGGCAGTTTTGGCAGGCCATGAGTTATTATTACGCCCGTGCTTGTGGCGCGACTTAAGATCTTTATCTACCAGTATTAGCTTAAACGAGAAAGGGAGAGCTCAAAAAACTTTCCCGAACACGAATCCGCGACTTCTAGCATGATAAGCAAATGATTTACCTTTGAGCTCAGATTTGTCCAGATACAGTTTTTAACTATCGGTTACTGTCTTTTATAAAGGAATTTTTGTTGAACGCTGCCATTTTTTCCGGTGTCAATATAGAAATGTGGTATTTCTATATGTTTCGCGCATGAAACTTTGATTAATAGAATTGCTCTTTAAAAAAACGCAAATACCAACACTATACCAGAATATTTGAGTATATCAAGGCTATGTCTGAAAAGTTGTAAAGGACGACAAGGTAATTTGTAGAATATTAAGTATTTTATATATCTATGTGAATGTCTGGAACTGGAATAATTAAGGGATATTAATTAGTGAGTTTAATGAACATTCACTAATTACCATCGAAAAGTACACAATATGTGTATATATTGTTCATTATACATTAGTCGGTTTAGTTTATTGAAATAGCGACGCATTAATTTAATTTAAAATTTTACAGAACTTTCATTAATCATTCGGTTTTTGCTTTGATAAATAATAGAGATAAGTCAGACAATGTATTGTATATTCAAATCTATGAAAGATATATGTATTTAAAAAAAAGAAATTGTATGCTGCATCGTCAATTATTATATGTAAAGGGTTTTCCAATAAGGACTTGACAACTTTTTTTCAAAATAAAATGCAGACCAATTGAGATATTTCAAAAACTTTATTATCGGGTTGAAGTATGATCCAATCAAAACATTTATGAATGGAACTCGACTTTGTTCATATGGCCACCGCGGGCACGTTTGCAGCGGTCGATTCGTTGGACCCAATTTTCGATGACTCGGCCACACAATTCGGCCGAAACGGCTGCTATTTCGCGTTCAATGTTGGCTCTGAGCTCTTCCAACGTTGTCGGCTTGTTGGCATAGACCAATAACTTGACGTAGCCCCGAAGAAAAAAGCCTAGAGGCGTTAAATCGCACGAACGAGGTGGCCAATCGACTAGTCCATTTCTTGAGATAACACGCTCATCAAACTTACCCTTCAATAAATCGATTGTAACGTGTGCTGTGTGGCTTGTGGCACCGTTCTGCTGAAACCATATATTGTCCAAGTCCATGTCTTCCAATTCGGGCCAAAAATAATCGGTAATCATGGCGCGATAACGATTACCATTCACGGTAACGTGACGATCATTATCGTCGACGAAAAAATATGGCCCTATGTCGCCGCCGGCATGCAAACCGCACCAAACAGTTATTTTTTGTGGATGAAGTGGTGTTTCATGAAGCACATGTGGATTTTCACCCGACCAATAACGCATATTTTGCTTATTGGCGAACCCATTGAGCCAAAAATGAGCTTCATCACTGAAAATGATTTTACGATGAAAGTGATCATCTTGGCGCATCTTTTCCAGAGCCCAATCGGAGAACGTACGTCGCTTCAAATGGTCCATCGGCTTCAAGTCTTGAGTCAGCTTGATCTTGTATGGGTGTAAACCAAGATCCTTACGCAAAATTCGCCATAAAGTGGTCTGGGCGATGCCCAACTCTTGAGAACGCCGTGGAATTGACTGATTTGGATCATTTGCTACGGACGTTTCAACGGCAGCGATATTTTCGACACTTCGACCAACCCGTTGTCTCACTAGCACGGCAACATCACACAACGAATATGTAGACTCAAATTTTTGCACTAAATTTGTTACTGCCTGTCTACTAGGGCGAGAATTACGACCGAAAATCGGAGTTAACGCTCTTAAAGTAGCGGTCACCGACTCCGAATTTCTGTTGTAAATTTTTATAATTTACAGATGTTGTTCGTTCGTGTACTTTACCATAATGAAAATGTTAAGTTTACTGAATAAATTGATAGTGACAGTTCGATGATTAGTGAAAGGGTGCGTTCACAAATTGAATTAAAAGTTGTCAAGTCCCTATTGGAAAACCCTTTATAAGTGAATGAACTTTTATTTAGCCGGATCTTATTTATTTTATTATATACAGTTTACTTAGAGTACGGTTAACAGCATATGTACATATAATAATGTAACAAAATACTTCGTTTTCAGTCAAGCAGTTGCCTTAGATAAAACCCTTTACGTCTCCGGCTGCCTAGGTTTGGATAAGGACACCATGAAACTTGTGGAAGGTGGCGCAGCGGCTGAGGCACGACAAGCCCTGACTTCATTAGGACACATTTTAGAAGCAGGCGGATCGAATTACGCGAGTGTTTTAAAGACGACCGTATTCCTGGAGGACATAAACGATTTTGCCGCTGTTAATGAAGTATATAAAGATTGTATGTATAATTTACCATAGAGACACTTATTAACACCAATTTGATTTTTATATTTCTCATTGCAGTCTTCACAAGCGATTTTCCAGGCCGATCATGCTTTCAAGTAGGTAAATTACCTATGGGAGCAAAAGTCGAGATAGAAGCTATAGCTGGAATAGGAAATTGATAATAGAAATGAAATGAAATAAATGAAATTTCGATGTATTATATTAAATATTTTAAATATAACGTTGAAAATGTTTTATTTTAAAAATATGTTTAACTAGATTTTTTTTTAATATAATAATAATGAACACAAAGCATATGCAATTGCATATATACATACACGTGTATATACACAATTAGATGTGAATTACTCAAAACTCGTAATTTTCTGCTATTATATCATTATAAGTAAGGCAGAAATTAATCAATTAAGGTTAATATATTCCATGTCGCACCTGGAACCACGGCAAAACCCGTACAGAGAGTCCGTACCAGACTTATATCGTCAAACGCCAAACACACTGTAGATTCATTGTACATAATTTAAATTGTATTCTAGACCCTTTCGTTGGTCGTGTATTACTTTTCTATGAAGTGAAACAGAAAAGTAGAAAAAATTTAAGTACCGACTTTGTATTTGTGCAGGTTTTGGCGTGGTTCTAGGTGTGACACTGCGATTAATTATCTGCTGATGGTGACAATCTAGTTATCAAAAGACGTGTATAGAATACGAAAATTATTGTGGAAAGGGATTATACATCAACTTCAATTGATTAATTTAATCAACCAAAGTCTCCATTACATTTACTTTCAAGCCAAAAATTAATGAAAAGTTTTACCATTCGGTGAGGAATCAAATTTCAGCCATCCGTTTGCTGGGCAGACATTTTACCATTGAGCTGCCGAGGACTGTGCAAATGCTTGTACATTTAACAATACCTGCTGTGGGTTTTCAATTAAAGAGCTGTTTCCATAATTAGATTTTCTTAATTAACGAATTGAATCTCATTGCCGAGCATTCGTCCGGCAAGTGGACGACTGAGATTCGATTCCTCACCAAAGGGCAAGATTTTTTTTAAATTAATTTCTGCGTTAAGTATAACGACTTAATAGCAGAAATTAGAGTTTTCTGTAATAATAAACTTTATTGTCTAATAAACGTACAAAACATAGGATAATAGATAATAAGGTCGTAGTACTCATATAAAACTAATAAATGCAAAACTAAATATGATAAATACAGTCAGCAAATGCACAATAAAGGAAGAGCTTAAAAATGAATGCCGTTACATGAAAGGCTAGCTCGTTCAGTTGCGGTGGTTTTAAGCAGTTCGCTAATAAAAAGCTATCTCTGGCTAACATGTTGGAATGATATAAGTTGTTTTGTGGTGGTCGCAATAAAGTACAAAATCTTAACCATCTTCGCCGTCCGCTCACTAGTCTAATGCTAGAGAACATTCAGCACATGCGTCACTTTATTCTTGGAACTCAACGAACCCCAGTTTGCGAAATTACTGCAACTATGTACATTAGGATATCATGTGTTTGGGTCATTAAAAGAATCGTTAAGAGCGCAGAAGTTGTAGAGAGGTATAGCTTTTTGTAATACTAACATTAGAAATCTTCTAGTTCGCTGACGACATACTACTGTGGGCAAAAAATAGTAAGACTTTTTAATTTAAATTTCGCGCGAAAACCCTTTCGTCAAAATATTTTTTTCTAGGTTGGCATGACTGTCAGTGACATCTGTGCCAAATGTCACATCAAAATAATCATTAGTGTTTAGTATACGTTTGTCTTTCTGAAGTACAAAAAGTGCATTCGGCGATTTTTACAATGAGTGAAATTATTCAACAAAGAAGTTCCATTAAATTTTGCCGAAACGTTCAGAATGTTGCAAAAGGCCTTCGGTGATAATTGTTTGTCGCGAGCAAATGTTTTTGATTGGTACAAATTATTCAAAGAGAGTCGAGAACGCGTTGATGACGAACCACGTCCGGGACGGCCATCAACATCAACTGATGATCAACACGTCAATAGAAACAAGGAATTGGTGCTTGAGACTCGACGATTAACAGTCAGAGACCTTACTGGAATCGTTGGAATATCGGAAGGATCAGTGAAAACCATTTTGAAAGATCATTTGGACCTAAGAACAGTGAAAGCACGATTTGTTCCAGAACCCCCAAAAAACCACGTCAAGGCAAGACAAAATTCAAGGTTATGTTGACAGTTTTCTTCGTCGTTTACGCAATGCTATTCGTAAAAAGAGGCCAGAATTATGGGCCGACAACTCTTGGTTTTTGCACCACGATAATGCATCGTCGCATACTGCATTAATTCTTCGTGAGTTTTTCGCCAAATTTTCAACCAATATCGTGCCGCAACCACCGTCTCCGCCTGATTAGCTCCGTGTAACTTCTGGCTATTCAGCAAACTCAAAC
Source organism: Dermolepida albohirtum (assembly GCA_031893035.1). NCBI lineage: Eukaryota > Metazoa > Arthropoda > Insecta > Coleoptera > Scarabaeidae > Dermolepida > Dermolepida albohirtum. Next base: position 324,602 of record JAVIWB010004008.1, on the reverse strand, counting down.
GACCGCTCCGGGGAAACCGTTTTGAGTCAATTGAAGGCATTAAACGTGAATCGCTACGCGCATTGAAGGCTATTCCTGAAATTGACTTTAACAACTGTTTCGAGATTTGGAAGAAACGTTGGCACAAGTGTATTGGGGCCAGGGGGGATTACTTTGAGGGGGACGAAATAAATTTGGAAGAATAAATTATGAACAAAGTCTTACTATTTTTGCCCACAGTAGTACATATGGAAAATAAAGTGTTACGGGTTCATTTTGCCTTTCGATTTATTTTTGCATTTTAAGGCTTAAATGTTCAAGTAGCTGGATAATTTGTTCATATTTTGTCATACATCACTATATATTTCATTATTGGATGCTTATGTGGTGACTAATTTTCATATCCATAATAGGATTGCAGTTTAAATTGTTCATTTTTCTAATTTGCATCCTATTTTAATTTAATAGAATACGGCCCTGTGTATTACACTATTTTCAATTTAGGAATTTGTCAATGCATTAATTGTTACGCCGAGCTGTGGCTAATATTTTATAGATTGTCGAATCAATACTTAAAGTGTTTGGTTAAAGCAGGAGAGTGTTTGTCAAATTTGTCCACTAATGAGAGAATGCGTTGTACAAACAATAAAATGGTGGCAGTTTAGTTACCGTTTGGAGTTGCTTTTCTTAATCAAGAACAGGGGACGTTACACCGAATCGAAGGAACAATGTGGAAAGAATTCAGAAATTTGTCTCTCTCTTTTTGAAACAGTATAGAGAATTCTAATTGCAGATTGTTCAATATCAAATTCACGTTCAGTGTAAATATAAAATCTAATTTACCATTAACATTTTGGACATTAAAACTCATTTTAAAAACAACATAAAATCAACGGGTCCATTATCACTATCTAAAATCGATGTAAACTAAAATTATATATTTGCTTTTATAAAACTTTAAGGAAATAATATCGGGTGTATGTTAATGTCCGAGACCCACGTGACCAGCGATATAGGTATTTACTTGTACCACTATTGGCGCTACTGAAAAACAATATAATAAAATAATGGGGGCCATTTTCAACATTTATTGTAAAATAAAAAGTTATTGTGAAATAAAGAGTTATACATTACTTTAATCTGTATTTATTGTAGTAAACAGTTTTTGAAACATTATAACAACAATATGTACGAAATTACATTACTTGTCAAAGTGACAATTTAAGGTTAAGTTAGCGGAATCGTAGATATAAACTATGGTGTCCAACTGTAGAAAAATACATGAGGTCACGTGGGTCTCGGACATTAACATACACCCGATATTTATTGGATTTTGGATACGTTCCTAACGGAAAAAAAATTCTAACTGGTGGCAACACTGGTTATTTGAATTTAATTCTCTATGCATGCATTGTTAATGTATGTCATACTTTTGTCTATGGTTATGTATAATTGTAGGTTAGTTTTATACGTATTTGTATAGTTTTCGATTACAGAATGCATAGATTGCCATACAATGTTAAATGAAAGTAATAAACTTAGGGAAACTGTGGTGAACACCAATAAAATTATAGGTTGTATTTACCTGACAATTTTGGTGTTCCTTTTAAGAAATAGAATCAATTACTGAGCTCTTTTCTGTTCTTTTTAATTGTCTGGTATCTTTGTAACTATAATTTTCAAAAGCTACAGGAAATAATTTTGTAAAATTGTTCACCACTAGTCGTTGTGAACCTTTGACTTACCTGCTCCAGATTTATTCCTGTAAGGATATATGAAAGAAAAATTGACAAATGAATTACAAACCTTAAAAGTTATAAAGTATATTACTCAGAAGTGAAATCGAAATGATTCTAAATTTAAATTTCATAAAATCACTTGCAAGTATGTTATTGGGGACAAATAGAACCCAGAAATAAACAATTATTTTTTAATTTTTGTATCACCTCATGTAAAAAAAGAAAATATGTTATTAATAAAATGAACAACTTTCATACCTGTCTGTATATGCTAATAACATTTATGTATTAATTTAACAAATCGTTAGTAGTTAATATATAATTCGTAGTTACAGATCAATTGAGAATTCTAAAATGTCCAGAATTAAAAATAAATTCATTGGTATCGATTATTGTACACATTAATATACCACTTTACTTACATAAATTACTTCAGCATACACAACTAAGTTGATTTACAAATGAGATATATTAGAAACAAGATAAGTATTATATTTGTATAAATGATATATTAACACTTACAGAGAATAAAGTACAATATTGCTTTTCTTTTTAATTAGAGTTTTACATTACCGTCTTATTTTACACGAAAGTACAACAAACATGTAGATATGTGGCGGAATATTCAAAATCAATTTTTTTCTAATGCAAACCTAAAATGAAATGTTTTTTAATATTAACACCTATAAGGTTTACATGCTTTGAAAATATATTATAAATTAAACGTTAAAAACGCTGTGACATTTATATTGAAGCATTCTTTGAGTACATAAAAGTAGAGACATATTTTTCGAAAGAAATTATTTGCAGTAGTCCAATTTATATTAATAAAAGTACCGTTATAAAATACAGTACATACTGTAACGGTAAATATTTCCGAAATTACACCAGTTTCAATTAGTGTAATTATCAGATACCGACGAATTTTTCAAGTCGAAATCTTGCACCTACAATTATGTGGACCATTCTCAATGAGAAACGAAATGTTTGCCGAAAAGACTATTGTTATTTTTATGGTTGTACAAAGTGTTGTGGGTCAATATCTCGGTACAAATACCTCCATTAGTTTAACAAATTCATCTCAAAGTTTGACGGACAGGCAAGGAAAATGTACGAGAAATTTAGTGAAAATTTGAAAACTTATTTCTAGGATTTACGTCTTTGAATTGAATTTTTAGTTTGGAAATGGATTTCGTTTTGGGGCGTTGGCGTGGCTCGATTTCAAAATGGCGCCTGCTCTGCGTCGGACGGACTAGTTGGAACGTGTTATACGAAAAGGCAATGTTCTGATATTGGTGGTATCGCCTCAGGTTCATGTGCGAGTAACATTGGAGTTTGCTGCGTTCGTAAGTGTGTTGGAATGATATTGGAAATTACAAAATCCCATCATTCTGAAATAATAATAATCGTTAGGGTGTATAATAATATAATAATAGTACATGTGTATTGGGTGGTCCCCTCCATAGCTAGTCATATAATTTCTTTGTTTGTGAATGGATTTAAATTAAATTCAACAGGATAATATCGGAAAACTGCCATTTTTGTAGTACAAGTAGGACTTTCGGTAATTCCGGAAGTGATGTCAGTTTTGAAAATTCAAATGGCACGCTATAATTACACAGGCCAACCAATAAATATTTTTTAAAAACTTTTTTCAAAGTTCAACCAGTTTCTTATGTATTTTGGTGTGCTGAATCCAAATTTTCAATCAGTTTTTTTCTAGCAGAGTATAATTGGAAAATTTAACATTTTATTATTACAATGGTAGTGTAAGTTTGAATATGAATAGTTTTTTACTTATTAATCTAAAGGTTTGCATTTCCTCAACCTTTTCACGGTAAAAGTTCGAGTGTAGCTTTTCCTTTTATATGATGCTTCTGGAGTTGCTCGTAGAAGGGTCCAACAGTAATCTCCCATCATGTTGACATTCTAACGACCCTGATACCGTTTCTCTATCTCCTTTATATTTTGGTGGAAACGCTCCCCTTCTTACTCACTTACAGCTCCAAGATTGTCACAGAAAAAATTTAAATGTGAGTGTAAAAAAACAACAAAAACGGTAAAATTGAATTTTTCAAAAAATTCTTCCTATACAGTGTGTTCAATGTAAAAATCGGTTAAAATTAGAATTTTCCAAGAAAATGTGATTTTATCACGAAATAAAAAGAGAATTCAAATAGAAAATAAAAAAATACATATAAATTTACAATATATGTTCATAATGTTGTCGAAGTGGTTAAAATTAAAATTTTTCAAGAAAATATGATTTTTTTACAAAATAAAAAAAAGAACTCTAAAACAGAAAATAAATAAAAAATGACAAATAAATTTACAATAAATGTTCAAAATGTTGACCGAAGAAGTTACTTACAAATGCAAAAACATCTTTCGTGCATCGAATCTAAGCTTGACGTTGACATTCGATGCACGTAAGATGTTTGTACATTTGTAAGCATCTTCTTTGGTCAACATTTTGAATATCTATTGTCAATTTATTTGTATTTTTTAAAGATTTAAGCGAATACATAGCATTACATAAAAGAAAGAAATAACGCATAGAGAGCTACTTATGTTTTGCCAGGTGTACCGGAAAGTCATTACCGGTTTCTTTGTAAAAAAAAACTACAACATTTTCAAGAAAATGGAAAAATTTATTTATTCGGAGTATTGGCCATTTGATTCTATACGTCTTGCTCATCTTTCATACTATTTATGGATGCCATCCCAAAAAAATTGTGTGTCCTTTGAGCAAAACCATTCATCGAGCTATTTTCTAACTTCTTCGAAATTGGCGAAGTGCTGTTCTACAAGCGCGTGTTCCATTAATGAAAAAAGGTGATAAGGCGACTAGTGATATTATGTCCTATCCAAGTGCTTTTAACGCTTCCTTGACCAGTTTTGCTGTATGGGACGACGTGTTATTGTGTTGTAAAATCACTTTACCATGTTTTGGGGCTCATTCTGGACGTTTTTGTGTCAATGCATGGTTAAAATAGATAACTCGTTGTCGGTAGCGATCAGTATTAACTGTTTCACCAGGTTTCAACAGTTTCTAATACACCATACCACTCTGGTCCCACAAACACAGAGCATTGTCTTGCAACCAAAACGATTTGGCTTTGGAGTCGATGGGCCGGCTTCGCCAGGTGATAACCATGATTTTTTGCGCTTAGGGTTTTCGAAATAAATCCATTTTCCATCACCCGTCACTATTCGATGCAAAAATGACTTCCGATCATACCTTTGAAGCAACATTTCACAGACGATTTTTCGATTTTCCATTTGCCTACCATTCAATTAATGTGGCACCCATTTTCCTAGTACTCGTAATCGGTCGCTAATCGTTTCTTGGGCCGCGTTTAACGCTTCTGCCAATTGTTTTTGAGTTTGTGTTGGGTCTTTATCCAATAACTCTTGCAGATTCGCATTTTTGAATTCACTAAACCACGTCTCACATGTTTTTATGATTGGAGCATGCTCACCGTAAGTTTCTACCAGCAAACGATGACTTTCAGCGACATTTTTCTTGTGATTAGATAAGAAAAGTAATGCGTGTCCTAAATGCACCTTTTCAGGCACGAAACTCGACATTTTCAAAGAGGTATAAATCTATGACAGTATTACTTTCGCAAAATATAACATGTATGGCTTTGAAGCTTGATGTCAGTAGAATAAAATCACATATATGTCAAATCTGAATATTGCATACTTAAGCCTAGCGACATCTGTTAGGAAAACCGCTAATGACTTCCCGGTACATTTAGTATATTAATATGCAATACTCAAGTGATCGCGTGGGAATAGATTGCATAATAATCCTATTTCGGATTTCCATTGCATGGTGTATTCTCCTGCTTCACATGAGTTTCCCACTGTCCAAAAAATCCAACCATTCCACAATTTTCTTTTTTCAGGTACTTTCAGTAATAGATAAAATGAATTAAATTTTTTGGTATACATATACACTCCGCGCAACATGAATAGGACCACCCGACTTGTTGCAAGCTTTCGGTGGTTTGAAAAACAATTCATTTACTAAAAATACAATGCAAGTTTGTAATGGTATGATATGGCAAATAATACGCATTATTGCGCAATAGTGCCTAACGTTATGCATTGGGTGACGTAAGTACCACATACATATAAAATGCACCGCGCCGGTTGGATACGACCAGTATTTAATAGTAAGCTACCGGATGAGTGTCGAGTTACAACGTGTATCCGGATAAACAAACATCTGTAATTAAGGGTATTGTGCAACGATGGGACGACAGAAGTGCTTAAGTATGGAAGAAATTAGAAAAATTAAAGCGTTCCATCAAGAAGGGTATTCCTCAAGGGCTACTGCAAAGAAAATAAGTCGATCACACCAGGTTGTGAACAATTTTATTAGGGATCCCGAGAATTATGGAAAACGTTTTAAAGGGCGAACAACATCCGTTAGAACTAAGAGAGAACGTTGAGCCATATTACGCGAAGCATCGAATTCGGCATTAACGGCAAGACAAATCGCGAATAACGTTGGAACGAATGCATCGGTAAGAACTGTACAGAAGTTACTGAAGACCTGTTCGCATTTAAAACGTTTGAAAATTAAACGACGGCCTCCTTTAAGGGAATTTCAGCGCACTGCACCTCTTCAGTTTGCTCAAGCAAAAATGGGGTGGACAAGAGAATGGCAAACTGTTATTTTCAGTGACGAGAAGAAGTTTAATTTAGATGGCCCGGATGGGTTTTCTTATTATTTCCACGATTTACGTAAAGATGAAGTGATTCAGTCACGAAGGCGAGCCGATGTTGGTTCAGTCATGGTATGGGGAGCTGTTTCCTATAACGGACCTGTTGATTTAGTAATAGTGAAGGGCAAACAGAATTCGGAAAAGTACGTCCAGCTGCTGCAACAGGTGAAAGACAAATTTTCCAACGTTATGGCAGGTGGGCCATTTATTTTCCAACAGGATAATGCCAGTATTCACACCGCGCGCATTGTTCGACGCTGGTTTCAAGAACAAGGCATGGAGGTTCTCGATTGGCCATCGCTCTCCCCCGACCTGAACATAGAAAATGTTTGGGGATGGTTGTCGCGTAAATTGTACTCCAATGCTACCCAATTCAGTTGCGCTGGCGAACTAGAGCAGGCGCTGAAACGAAGTTGGGCGGAACTTCCCGTTGACTACTTGAGAACCCTGTATAATTCCATTCCATCCCGACTATTTGAGGTTATAAGAAATAATGGCAAAAGTACTCATTATTGAACAATAAAGTATTATGTTATTGCAAACGAATCTTTTATTTTGTAGATTGGTCGTATTCAAGTGGCGTTTAATTACTCTACTTATTGTCATTAGTAACGTACATTTGCACTGAATTTTACAAAAATTATATTTGGTACCTACATACATCTTTTTATCAACCCTCTTATTTTCGAAAATAACAATTCCAGCGCGCTACCATGTTTATACCAACTACAAATGTCATATATGCAGTTGGTCCTATTCATGTTGCGCGGAGTGTATACACGTACATATACTAATGATATTTAAAGAAGAATGTAATAGTTGAAATTGAAAGTTTTGTGGGTAGATTAACTTAAAATAATTTTTTGTTTTTAAACAGTGCAGCAGACATGCGGAACAAGCTCGTCATATAATAACACATACTTTGTTAATACTGCGTTTCCTGCTACAATGACTACGGGTGGTGTTTGTACATTCACCATCAAAAAATGCAATTCCAACATATGTCAGGTAAGTATAAATTACGAATTACTATCTGCTTCTGGGTTTCCGGGCTGGAACCGCGTCACTTGTATATCTGCCTACGTTTCGTACCCATTTGTATGGGACATCTTCTTCAGGGCTGAACTACTGCACTTAAACTGATTACTATTTTTTATCATTTTCGAATAAGACGTGCAACTAAGTCCATTTTTTTTTATAACAACTGGCGTAAAATCAATCATTAAATGATATTACACCGAGTAATACAATCCATAAAAACGAAACTTTGTCTAATGGTTGCTGCATAAGGAAGGGAATAAGGCTAAAATTTCGTTTTAGTAAATTTAAGTAGAAGAATCTTACACATATAAGGAATTGAGAATAATTCAATAATCTATATTGATCATAACCACAGAATAAAACTGTTAAGTTCATCTGCTTTCTTTACTTACTTATAAAATATGTTTGAATACTGAATTTGGACTTATATGAACACACAATTCTGTTTTAATCTTGTTTACTCAAATTGAACATTGCTCGGAGTACCCAGCGACAGGAACCGATGGAGAGCGAACGTGCGATAGCTTGCTTCGCAAAGGTGGATTTTTAACTGTAACAGGTGTGAATAAATTTCTAAATCGTCTTTCTACGTTAGAATTACATTCGTTATTTATACTGCCGATGCGGCAGCGTGCTACTGCAAATTCGGAGGTTAGTTCAACATTATTGTTTGCAGGTTCTGCGAACATTTAAGTCCTACGACAAACAAAACAATTCTGTGCATACAATTTCGTATGTTTGTCTTCTAATACCAGGCTTCGAGAAGTTAACCAAGTTGGGTTAAAATATATTTTTCTTCGTGTCAATAATATATTGAATTTGTTACATTGGACAGTGGTTACTGACATTGTCTTTTTATATCAGAACGTTTTAGATCTGTTAATAGTTCTCTAAGCTTAGGATCGAGGTGGTAGATCTTAATTAGTTGAAAATCAATCGTTTATGTATAAACTAAGCATTCAAAAATAGAACTAATATAAATAATATACTTTCTTATAATGGAAACAACTATTGTAAAATAAAGTAATGACTGATGTTTCGCCCAATCTAGAGCTCATTAGGTAGTCTTGCTTAGCATATATTTTCTAATTATTTTGACCAATATGTATATTGTTATTGAAAGTATGATTCCATTCGCCTCAGAGTATGTTTTGAATGTAGTGCTAGTTACCATTCCTTTCTTGCACTGTTCTCCCATTGGCACTGATTACAACGCTTTGTTTGATAGACATTTTGTTTAGTCATTGACCGACAGAAGAAAGTTTATGAGTGCAAAGTTTCTTATTAACTTAAATAGTTGTTATGGCAAATGCATTTTGCTATTCCGACTCATAATATGCGCACATCGAACACATTCTTTTTGCCTAGAGCAGGTATGGACAACCTTTGACATGTGGGCTAAACTTTAATGTGCAAATGCATTCGCGGGCCGCGTTTAAAAGTAGTTCATTTTAAAGTAGTGTTCATAATTTTTAGCGACAGATACCAGACATGAAATAATATGACAATGTCTCGCGGGCCGAATCAAATCTTACAGCGGGCCTGATTCGGCCCGCGGGCCGGTTGTTGCCCACATATGGCCTAGAGCTACAACAAATATCTTAAATGAGGCACCGTTAACATATATGGTCTCTAATATCATGAATCTCTTTGCAGATTCTTTTAAGTAACATTGTTTTGATTATAACTTTTTATTTACCTTTTCCTCATTTTTTAATTTCTTAGTGTATTATCAGTGCATATGTTATGTTATGTACAGATCAATTTTTCATGTTTATGTTAACATATATTAATATTAACTGTGTTGGGTAATAAAGAATTATTATTATTAATATTTGATGAATTCTATAGACGCACGATTAGAATGGTAAAAAACGCTGTTAACGAAGATAAGTTGGTTTGTGGATTGGTTACGTTCTTTAAAAAGTTGCCAGAGTCGCAAGGGTTATATTAAATGCATTAAAGACGTTTGTTTTCCATAATTTGAAACCGAATTATAAATTCATTTTAAAATTAGACATAAAAACTCACTTGTGATTTGTTTCGCCAACACTGTCGTTTCTTCAGTCTAAAAGGTAAATTTAACACAAATGAAATACCTACATTCTAGTCAAGGTGGAGGTGATCTACAATTGCAATGAAATAAGTTTAACAATGAAGAATTATTCAAATCTACTTTTGATCACTTAATAAATTATTACATTTTTGGTTTGTTTATTTCTATACTTTCAAGTAATGATAACTTTATCCCTTTTTTCCGAATGTAGAATGGCGAACTCCGAATTAAAAGAATGATTACAAGTATTTAATTGTTATATTTTGAAGATATTTTGTGAAAATCACACAACTGAGTTTTCTGTGTTTAATTTTGTTATGGATTTTCATCAAGTAAAAGCCACATCAGTTAACACTCATTTTAGGTTAGAATCGACTTTTTAACGTTAACATTGGCTCAACCGAACGCCGCAGGAAACTGCGTGTACGATGCCATGAATGTGTTGGGAGGAGCTTCGAATGTACCCACAATATGTGGCGAAAACAGTGGATTACATATTTACGTTGGTTTCAATGGTGATGCCGATATAAGAATTATAATTATGACTTCAACGGATACATCTGTGGCTAGATCTTGGAAAATAAAAATTGCTCAGATTGCTTGTGATTGTGCAACCAAAGGTTAGTAAACCATTTTCTTTTTAGCAAACGCTCCATCGAACCGTATTATAATTCTAGCACAATCAGGATGTTTAATGTACTATACTGCGACATCGGGAACTGTTAGAAGTTTCAATTATGGTACTACTGTAAGCAGCTACTATTTAGGTAATGGTCAACCAGGTACTAGACAATTAGTTAATACCAACTATGGTATTTGCGTTGAAATGCAATCTGGTTATTGTGGCATACAATGGAGTCAAGGTTCCGATTCTACCTCCTTTACTGTGTCTGATAACACTGGAACGGCAGTAGCACAAGGTACTGTCGGTACGTCCGCAGCTTCCATTAGTGGTCCTGATTGTACAACAGATTTTATCGTTGTGCCGAATCCGTCTATAGGTGGTTCTCCCGCTAATACGGATAGGTTCTGTGGGAACGGACTACCAACATTAATAAGTATAAATGTCTGAATTTCGCTAGAAAATTATTTTGAATGATTGCATTTGGTTTCAGCTTATTCGAAGCCGTTCGTTCTCACAACTGTTACTGACAGCGATGAGACAGGGGATTCAGCGAATAGAGGCTTTGCATTGTCATACAGTCAAGTAAGATGCCCTAATATAATGGCGGGCAGATGAAGATGATTTTGAGAAAGCAAAATAAGGCAAATTTAAGTAATAAAGGATTTTATTTATTACAAATTATCTTTTCTACTAGCCGTGACTAAAAAATAAAGGGTATCTTAAGAAATTCAATTTCTGATTGTCTTGTTACCCCAAGGAATAATTTTTAAATTTCGCGGGTGTTTTAAGTTGCCCAAGGAAAAAAATAACTACATCTAAAATTATATTTTATTTTATTACAGCATGAATATTAATAATTAAGGTGTATATTTCAAAATCAAAATTAAAACGAAAACCGTACGCATTAAAAACATGTTATTTCCTAATTTCTTGAATGAATTGAATTCATAGCTAACCTTTATTTTTACTACTACCAACTCAAAACTTCCACGAAATTTAAAAATTGTTCCTTGGGACATGTTAGATTAAACTTCTAGACTAACGTTCTTATAAACATCAGTTTATTGTTTTAAGTTCAACTTTACTACAACTATATTTATGTATATCTGCACCAATTTCATTCAAATTAGTTGAAGTAATAATTATTTAAGAGTTTTGCAATTCTTTATTACACTTTTAAGAGGTATTGTACAGATAACTACTTGCACAAAATTTAGTTTAATAATAAAGCTTTAGCTTATTAATGAACTTATTTCTTAATCCTAATGTCATTTAACCTTTTAAGCTATAAGGAGGTGAGGAGTCGAGTACACCCTTGAGTCACTTCTCTAAAATTCTCGTCGTGTTTCTTTGGGTGTATGCCTGTGGGGCGATTTCTCTGAGGTCAGCTTTTCAGCTCTTTCGTATTCAGCTACTCAGTCTACTTTCTTGTGGGTTATACTGATAACACCATAATTCCTTACCTATGATGATACGAAGGTGATTCATACCTGATCTTTTCTGGTCGATTTTAATTACAAATAAATATAATATACATATATATCGTTTTCCTAAGAATAAGCTCCTTTTAAGGTTAGTATTTCAGCTCTTCCGTATTTAGCTGCTCAGTCTACTTTTTTGTGGGTTATGCTGATAACACCATAATTCATCACCTATGATGACACGAGGGTGATTCATATCCAATCTTCTTTTCTGGTCGATATTAATTACAAATAAATATAATATAGATATCGTTTTCCTAAGAACAACCTTCTTTAATATCAACATTTCAGTTCTTCCGTATTCAGCTACTCAGTCTACTTTCTTGTGGGTTATACTGATTACTCCATAATTCCTTACCTATGATGATACGAAGGTGATTCATACCTGATCTTCTTTTCTGGTCGATATTAATTACAATAAAATATAATATATATATATATAGTATATACATTATATATATATATATATATATATATATATATATATATATAATGTATATACTACTGTGGGCAAAAAATGGTAAGACTTTGTTCATAATTTTTAAATTCGTAATTTATTCTTCCAAATCTATTTCGTCCCCCTCAAAGTAATCCCTGACCCCAATATACTTGTGCCAACGTTTCTTCCAATTCTCGAAACAGTTAAAGTCAATTTCAGGAATAGCCTTCAATGCGCGTAGCGATTCACGTTTAATGTCTTCAATTGACTCAAAACGGTTTCCCCGGAGCGGTCGTTTGAGTTTGCTGAATAGCCAGAAGTCACACGGAGCTAAATCAGGCGTATACGGTGGTTGCGGCACGATATTGGTTGAAAATTTGGCGAAAACTCACGAAGAATTAATGCAGTATGCGATGGTGCATTATCGATGTGCAAAAACCAAGAGTTGTCGGCCCATAATTCTGGCCTCTTTTTACGAATAGCATTGCGCAAACAACGCATAACACTCAAATAATATTCTTTGTTGACAGTTTGGCCGGTCGGAAGGAATTCGGAGTGCACCATACCTCGATAATCGAAGAAAACTGTCAACATAACCTTGATTTTTGACTTGCTTTGACGTGGTTTTTTGGGCTTCGGCTCACCTTTGATACGATATTCGGCCGATTGATCGTCTGTTACCGGGTCATAAGCGTAGATCCAAGTCTCATATCCAGTTATGACGCCCACAGACGTCAACGCGACGCTGTTTTTCGAAAAATTGAGTGATTTTGGAACAAATCGTGCTTTCATTTTTCTTAGGCCCAAATGATCTTTCAAAATGGTTTTTACTGATCCTTCCGATATTCCAACGATGCCAGTAAGGTCTCTGACTGTTAATCGTCGATTCTCAAGCACCAATTTCTTGATTCTATCTGACGTGTTGATCATCAGTTGATGTTGATGGCCGTCCTGGACGTGGTTCGTCATCAACGCGTTCTCGAACCTCTTTGAATAATTTGTACCAATCAAAAACACTTGCTCGCGACAAACAATTATCACTGAAGGCCTTTTGCTACATTCTGAACGTTTCGACACCAGAAATTTGATTCCGTACACAAAATTTAATGGAACTTCTTTGTTGAATAATTTCACTCATTGTAAAAATCGCCGAATGCACTTTTTGTACTTCAGAAAGACAAGCGTATACTAAACACTAATGATTATTTTGATGTGATATTTGGCACAGATGTCGCTAACAGTCATACCAACCTAGAAAAAAATATTTCGACGAATGGTTTTTCGCGCGAAATTTAAATTAAAAAGCCTTACTATTTTTTGCCCACAAGGTATATAGTATATATATATATATATATATATATATATATATATATATATATATATATATATATATCGTTTTCCTAAGAACAAGTTCCTTTTAAGGTTAGTATTTCAGCTCTTCCGTATTCAGCTACTCAGTCTACTTTTTTGTGGGTTATTCTGATAACACCACCACTATTTCTAAACTCAATTTAGCCAGTGTATTGTTCGATGGACAGGCTGTGTACGGGCGCACTTTATCATGTAGGAGAACAATGCCCTCCGTCCGTATAACGGACAAGGAACAACGATAGAAAGGAAAAGGATGGAAGATACAGATAGAACATTTAGTATGTAAAAAGAGTATTCTTTAACGTAATTTGTTTAATTAGTATTTATTAGTATTATAATATAGTATTAATAAATTTAATTCATATTTTGATATCAAAAGTTTAGATAATCATTTAAAAAGAAAAGAAAACATTAATATAAAGTAAAATGAATGCATTATATAATATCCAGTAAGTTTTTTCTTAAAGTATATTGAAGTAATAAGGGTTGTATAAATCATAACAGTCGAACTGAAAAGTCCCCGGTCTACCATAGTAAAACACAGTTTTTTGGCAAAATTCGATTTTATTATTCAACATAGTTGCCTTCGAAGGCGATACACCGATTATAGCGTTCTTCCAACTTTTCGATACCTTTTTTGTAGTACGAATTTTCTTTAGCCTCGAAATAGGCCTCAGTTTCGGCGATCACTTCCTCATCCCTGCCAAATTTCTTCATGGCGAGCATTCGCTTGAGGTCTGCAAACAGGAAATAGTCGCTGGGGGCCACATCTGGAGAGTACGGTGGATGCGGAAGTAATTCGAAACCCAATTCACTTAATTTGGCTATTGTTTTTATTGATTTGTGACACGGTGCATTGTCTTGGTGAAACAGCACTTTCTTCTTCTTCATATGGGGCCGTTTTTTTGCGATTTCGTTCTTCAAACGGTCCAATAACGCTGTATAATAGTCGCTGTTGATGGACTGGCCCTTTTTAAGATAATCTATGAAAATTATTCCATGCGCATCCCAAAAAACTGACGTCATAACCTTTCCAGCTGACTGTTGCGTCTTTCCATGCTTTGGAACCGGTTCATCGCGTGCAGTCCACTCGGCTGACTGTCGATTGGACTCTGGAGTGTAGTGATGAATCCATTGTCACATATCGACGCAAAAACTCGGTTTTATTACGATTTAACAGCTTCAAACACAGCTCAGAATCATCAGCTCGTTGTTGTTTTTGATCAAATGTGAGCTCGCGCGGCACCCATTTTGCACAGAGCTTCCGCGTGTCCAAATATTCATACACGATGTGTCCAACACGTTCCTTTGATATCTTTAGGATGTCAGCTATCTCGATCAACTTTACTTTACGGTCATTTAAGATGATTTTGCGAACTTTTTTGATGTTTTCGTCGGTGACAGCCTCTATTGCTCGTCCACTGCGTTCGCCGTCTTCCGTGCTCATTTCACTACGTTTAAACTTAGCATACCAATCAATTATGGTTGATTTTCCTGGCGCAGAGTCCGGAAACTCCTTATCAAGCCATGCTTTTGCTTCAACGGTATTTTTCCCTTCAAAAAGCAGTACTTTATCAGCACACGAAATTCTTTTTTTTCCATTTTTTTTGAATAACAAAAGTAGCTTCACTCTTAACGCAATATCTCAGTAACTAATGGTCGGATTGCTGTCAAATTTTGAGACGTTTCGTTTGAAGGTTAGTACTATCTAAAAAACATATGGATTTAATAACAGTAACGCCATCTATGTGTCAGACCGGGGACTTCAGCCGACCTGTTAGGAACATAAACTTTGTGAATTGATGTTGATACTTATATTTGTTTAATTCATTAAAAGTTAATATATTTATTATGTTCAAAATATTCAAGAATTTTATTTAAAATAGATATTAGCATACTAAGTAATAATAACTAAGAAAAAAAGGACTTTTACATAATGATTGAGAAGTAAATAATTAAAATATATTTATTTAATTCACTTAGTTAAAGTTCATTAAAGTAATCAATCAAGTTCATAAGAAAGCAAATAGAAATTTCGATAATATAAAAAAATATGCACATAATGATGTGTATGAAAATAAATCTGAATAAATAAGGAGTGATTTCGATCCAAATACATGTGCAAAAGTTATTATTGTCCCTACTTTGGAGTTTAAGCTAAACACCGGCCTTTGTAGACAGACTCATCGCTTGTTAATTTCATTTCTGAGCTAGCAAAGTTCAAATAAGCATTTAAATAAAGTAAGTATAAGTACATATTGTAATCATTATTGTACATACAAACCAATTAAAATTAACACAAAATATACATTAAAAATATAATATACATAAACTATCAAAACTTAACAACATCGTAGATTATCTTTAAAACCTTTTGGTTCTAATAAATTTTCCTAACGTATTGTTAGTTTGAAAAGCAGTATCTAAATCATGTTTCTTAAGTAACTTATTTATTTGTTTAGATTGTGGACCTGTAACTTAACAGATTATAATGGTTTAATTATTGTGCAGTCGGATATACCATTTGTAGGGCTTTTCGTTGTTGTTGTTTTCTTAGCAAGCTATCAATTAAATAACCCTTATACCTGTTATTAAGCGCAATTGGTTTTATGATAAATAATTCTCTTTGAAACTTGTCAGTGGTGAGGGGAATAGTTAACAATCTGTGTGTAATACTATTATACGAGGGTGATCCCAGAAGTACGCGACTCAACAAAAAAAACCCAAAAATTTTGGAAAGAAATATATTTATTTTTCAACATTATCTCCTTTCAGCTCTATACACTTTTCCCAGCGATGTTCAATAAGTTCGATACCCTTTTTATAATAAGAATAGTTTTGCTCCTCAAAATAGCCATTAACCGCCGACATCGCTTCTTCATCGTTGGAAAATCTTTGACCACTGAGCCATTTTTTCAATTTCGGGAACAGAAAATAATCCGACGGGGCTAAATCTGGCTAATAGAGTGCATGAAGTAGCAATTCAAACTTTAATTCATTAATTTTGGCAATTGCAATAGCGGATTTGTGAGCTGGTGCATTGTCTTGATGAAACAACACTTTCTTTTTAGACAAATGAGGCCGTTTTTGCTTGATTTCTTCGCTCAAACGTTGCAATAAGTTCGCATAATACTTGCCGTTGATAGTTAACCCTTTTTCAAGATAGTCAATGAAAATTATTCCACGTGCTTCTCATAAAACCGATGTCATGACCTTGCCTGCAGATGAAACTATCTTCGCCTTCTTTGGAGCCGGTTCTCCCTTTTGAATCCATTGTTTTGATTGTTCTTTTGTCTCGGGTATGCAGTGATGGACCCGTGTTTCATCCATGGTTATGAAACGGCGCAAAAATTCTTCTTTGTTGCTGTGAAACTTCGCTAAACACTCAATTGAAACATGTTCACGACACTGTTTTTGCTCGAGTGTGAGCAAACGCGGCACCCATGTTGCACACAGCTTTCTCATGTCCAAATTTTCAGATAATATGCGATGTACCGCACTTGAAATGCGTACTATGTCTGCTAGCTCGTGGACTTTCAGTCGACGATCGTCCAATAGCGCTTGGATTTTCTTCACTATTGCTGGAGTCGTCACCTCGTTTGGTCGACCACTGCGATGCGCTCGTCTTGGCAGCTCGTACGCCCTCGTTTAAACTCTGCTACCCAATATTTCACTGTTGTAAACGAAGGAGCAGACTCAGCTAGAAGAGAATCCAATTCTGCTTTTATATCGGTTGGGCTGAGGCCTTTCAAATAAAAGTATTGTATCACGTAACGATGACTAATTTTCTCCATTTTTACAAATTCACTGAAAACGTTCACTATTGATGGCTGCCAAACAAATACTAAACACCGTGGCGTATTCAAACTTGTAACATATGCTTTATAGATTGTGTACTTTCTAATACAGTGATATTTTTTAAAGAACTACCACTAGGTCAGGCCCAGATTTAGCCTCCTCGGATTATTTTCGGTTCCCAAACTTGAAAAGATGGCTCAGTAGTCAAAGATTTTCCAACAATGAAGAAGTGATGTCGGCAGTTAATGGCTATTTTGAAGAGCAAGACAGTTCTTATTATAAAAAGGGTATTGAGCTTATTGAACGTCGCTGGGATAAGTGTATAGAACTGAAAGGAGATTATGTTGAAAAATATATTTCTTTCCAAAATTTTTGTTTTCTTTGTTGGGTCGGGTACTTCTAAGACCACCCTCGTACCTCATAGTACAGTGTGGCGAAACAATGGTTACAATTTTAAAACTAAAGAAGTTTTGTGAAAATCGCACAATTGATTTTTATATTTAATTTTTTTAAATAGTCAAAGTTGACGTATTTTCGCAAAGTGTAACGAATAATGCATATAAAGTCTAAATCTCAGAATAAATAATCGAACACAGATCTTGGCCTTTATTGATACAGAAGATTATGACTAGGTAACAACATTTTATAGTATCTTGATAATAACTTCATTAAATTATGTCATCTCTTTGATTAAAACCTACTCTAATAACCTACATGTTCAACTCATATAAATTATATGCGAAATATTTCAATTTAAATCCAGTTATTTATTAACACACTGAAAGCACTTAATTTCTTTTAGACGACGTATGTTAATTATTTTAACGGTAATACTCACCGTCGATTCTTTTTCATTGTTTTATAAAAATCCTCGAAAAATTAAAATGGTTTGCCACAAAAATATCATATATCTCCTAATATATATTCTATCTTTAGTGAGTTCGGATAATACTACGATTACAAGTGTAGACAGGGAGGGAAAGTGTAAGTATCTATAAAAATAATGTTTTTAGTTGTTTTTAAAATTCCTGTCTATTAAAAAAAATCAGGTAAGTTACAATTAAACATTTAAATTTGTTTTTTAAATTATTATTATTAGCATTGTTTTGTGGTAAAATTACACCTCAATTTAAGGTTTTTGACTGCTAAACTGCAAAAGTAATCAATTGTGTTTTTAACTAAATGTTGGTAGAATAAATATAAAACAAAATTAATTTGAAAATTATTTATTACAGATAAGAAAGATATCTATTTTCACATTATATATTTTATTCCGTTTCCACATACATTTTTCATATTCTAGCACTTGTTTTTATTTAACTATGCTGCTTAAATATCTAATTGGTTAAACGTGTAGACAATATTTAAAATATAATCAAATCTAATAAATATTTATTCCAAAATTAACAGAAACAGTTAAAAAATAGTTAAGAAATCTTGACGAAAATCATTTCTTTCTTCCTTCAACAGAGATACGACTTATTCAAGAGGTACATCGAAACCTTTTTTTGTGTGGCGAATTACAATAGTGTCGAGATAATAAGTCCTTGACAGTTGGACGTTTACAATTGATGCAAAACGCTTTCCTTTCGTCGCCAAATACAGCTTAAAAAATCTTTGTAAACGTAGAGGATAAGGAAGCAACAAATTTGCTTTTTGATCAAAAAATCAGTGATAGTTAACGAATTATGAGAAAATAGTTATAGTAAAACAATTGCCAAATGCTTTAGCCTAACAAAAGTAAATCAGAATTTATGAAAATGATCTGGTGATTCTAATAATGAAACCCAAAGTTTTTAATGCAGCACTGGATATATTGTTAATATGGTTATTGAATGACAATTTAGATACAAATGTGCCATTCGAATTCTCAATTACAAGACACTTTTCAAGACAAGAATTGTTCAAAGTATAATTAAAGGCCATAAGAGAGTTTCCTCGTGTGAATGTAACATATTTACATTTCGAAGTGTTTCTATGTAACGTAGATGTTATTTGTGAACCACGTCGCAATTGCGTTTAACTGCTTTTGAAAATGAATGCTGTCATTGAAGTTATTTATATTATATAGTTAGAAGTTATATATTGTTGAGTAGAAATATTTTTAAATCATCTACGAATATTAATTTCTGTCAGTGGAGAACTTCAACAAAATCATTTATAAAAATTGAAAACAATATAGGTCTGAGGTTTGACACTTGCGGAACTCCAGACGTTGAGTGTAAAAAACTGGGATTTATAGACTTTGTAATAGATATAATTTTATTAAACAAATAACAATGAAGTAGCAGTAGTAGAAGAAATAAAGAAAGAGGCAAAAAAGACGGTCAATATGTGGAGCAATAGTGAACAGTGAATAATACTTAGCATTAACCGTTATTTCACTTCGAGCAATTTATTTGTGGATCGTAAATCGTAAAAACCAATGACTACTGTTTTGATTTTGAACCTTTTTCTAAACAAGATTTTTCTAGATTTTCTTCATGGCGACCGCTATTTGACACATGTTTCCTGGGCCATACCAAAAACACTCTGTCTCTTTACCAGCTACAATCGTTTTTAAGAAATTTTCGCTTCTTCTAACTTCTCGAATGCCGTTTTTGGAATGTCTAACTCGGTATAATTTTTCGTCAACCATCAACCGATCCTTTAGGAGTAGATCTGAAGACTTTTTGGCTAAAACGCAACGAATCATTGCATATAATTATGCGCTTTCACAATATGAAACTGGAAAAATTCTAATTTTAACCGCTTTCTACATCGTCCATATACTGCAGACAGTTTTTGAAAAAAATCCTGCTCTTTGCAGGAGACTCGAATTGGGCAAGTGTCTTCATTCTTAGACAACGCAGAATGGTGAATTCCAGTCTTCTAACGTGCAATAAGTTGCATTATGAAAACAGACATTAAATGAAAGTAGTTATTTAATTCTTCCTTTTGTTTAACAGTTTCCTTGACACCGTGACGGTTGTACTTATTATAAAAAATTTGGCACTTGTCACGTGTGGTGTTTTATAATCTGTACGCTCTGTGAGGATTTTCTGAAACTGCAAACTGCTAATCGTTAGTTAAGAGAAATCACTTTAACTGTTGTATTAGCTGTGTCACATAAACGTGATGGCGGCTAACTATCTAACTAAAATCTTTTAAATGTGACTCTGGCTGCCGAAAGTTAAGGAATAAGAATAAGAATAAAAAGAAACTATACTACATACATACTATTTCTTGAATAAAAGTGAAACTATTCGTACAAAAGAAAGTAGTTATATGCAAAGGATATGAACATTAGTGTGCCTTGGAAAACGTATTAAAAATATATTATTTTTGCTTACATTCTTTTTTGAATTTTCTTTAACTATATTTGTGTGGTACTGACAGGTATTTTTAAAAAATCAGTTTAATCATTCTAAAAATTCAATTGCTTTTGATCTCATTTTCGTTGAATCAAATCCAACTAATCTCGCGCAAGTTCAGCTTTAATTCACTTCAGTGTAAAGGGCTTTGAAACAGATAACGTATTATAACAAATCCAGAAGAAGAAAACATTACTGAAGAAATTGTTTGGTCAATAGTTGAAAGACAATCGAAGGTTTGATTATTCTTTGATTTAATTTTTTTAAACAAAATTAATTTTAAATAAATATTAAATCGTATATGGCAAAGGCCATTCATATGCACGCGTCGCTGTTTGCATTACAAATGTCTGACAAATGTCGGACAAAGTGATGCGAGTGCTTTCGCAAACATCCGAAAGATGGACGTTCATTACACTGTATTATCGTTTTAATAACATCTACAAGGTGCGCAGAACTGCCAGACAAAGCCAGACTAGCTGATGAGCTCTCGATTGAGTGAAACGGTCGTCGTAGTCACTGCTTTCTTCAGCAGAAGCTGTTTTTATTCTTTACGTTAAATACCTAAAGTTTTATCTGCTTCTGGGCTTCCGGGCTGGAACCGCGTCACTTGTATATCTGCCGACGTTTCGTACTCATTTGTACGGGACATCTTCAGGGCTCAACTACTGCACTGAAACTAAAAAAACTTAAAGTTTCCATAATAAATATTTACTGTATAAATTTAATTTTCAGTTTTATCATTGTGGGGCATTGGTGTAGTCCGCATTTTAAACAGCGTTTGTACTTCAGGAGATTATCTAAGCGGCACCTGCTATACTAGGTATCAATGCAGTCAAATAACTGGTGGTGTTTCGTCTGGTACTTGTGCCAGTGGTTTAGGAGCATGTTGTCTAGGTTCGTACGTTCGACTACTGAAAATAAGTTTATTAAAGAATTAAAATTTAGTGATGTTACAATGCGGAAGTACTTCGTCGTTGAATAATACTTACTTCATTAACACTGGATATCCGTCTGCCTATTCCGGAAGTGGATCTTGTACTTATACTATACAAAAGTGTAATTCAGATATTTGTCAGGTATGTTAAACAAGACATCTAATATTTTAGAATAATTAGAGACAATATAATATAGTGAAGCTAAATAATGAGTTGACGATACAAAACGAACGACTTTCCATATTATGATCTATTTTAGACTGAATTTTATTCTGGTACACCTTTATGTATCACTCTGTATATGTGCTTAAATTTTGTTATTTCTAAATATGTATTTCCTAAATATAATTTTTTTCTTTTTCGAAGGAAACAGAAATAGTCTTGCAGCAGTACCTATGTTACGTGAAAATCGAATTTATTAAATTTTTTCTCTTTAGTTTCGAGAACAATCTACATTTGCGTTTTTTAATCAAAGAAATTTAGATGTAATATTTATGTATAAAAGTATAATATTTACAATTTTAAAATCAATTATTTAAGCCATTTCATCTAGGCAGTTGTTAGTGTCTCCATATATTAATTTTTATTAGCTACTGCAGAAGCGGTAAATTTTTTCTACTTGCTTTAGTATTTTACGAGGGTGGTCCCAGAAGTACCCGACCCAACAAAGAAAACACAAAAATTATGGAAAGAAATATATTTATTTTACAAAACAATCTCCTTTCAGCTCTCTACACTTCCTAGCGATGTTCAATAAGTTCGATACCATTTTTATAATAAGAACTGTCTTGCTCCTCAAAATAGCCATATCATCTTCATCGTTGGAAAATCTTTGACCACTGAACCATTTTTTCAAGTTTGGGAACAGAAAATAATCCGAGAGAGCTAAATCAGGCGAATAGGGTGCATGAGGTAGCAATTCAAACTTTAATTCCTTAATTTGGCCATTGCAATAACGGATTTGTGAGCTGGTGCAATGTCTTGATGAAACAACACTTTCTTCTTAGCCAAATGCGGCCGTTTTTGCTTTATTTCTTCGCTCAAACAAAAACACTCGCCGTTGATAGTTTTTACTTTTTCAAGATAGCCAATGAAAATTATTCCACGCGCATCCCAAAAAACCGATACCATGACCTTGCCTGCAGATGAAACGGTCTTCGCCTTCTTTGCAGCCGGTCTCCTTGTTTTGATTGTTCTTTTGTCTCTGGTGTGAAGTGATGGACCCATGTTTCATCCATGATTTAGAAATGGCGCAAAGATTCTGCTTTGTTGCTGTGAAACTTCGTGTGTGAGCAAACGCAACACCCATCCTGCATACAGCTTTCTCATGTTCAAATTTTCAGATAATATGCACAGTGTACCGCACTTTTTGAAATGCCTAATATGTCTACTAGCTCGCGCACTTTCAGTCGACGATCATCCAGTACCGCTTTGTGGACTTTCTTCACCATTTCTGAAGTCGTCACCTCATTTAGTCGACCACTGCGATGATTGTCTTGGCAACTCGTACGGCCTCGTTTAAACTCTGCTACCCAATATTTCACTGTTGTAAACGAAGTAGCAGACTCACCCAGAGTAGAATCCAGTTCAGCTTTTATATCAGTTGGTACCTTTCAATATAAAAGTATTGTATCACGTAACGATGACCAATTTTCTCCATTTTTGCGAATTCACTGAAAACGTTCATTATTGATGGCTGCCAAACAAATACTAAACAACGTGGCGCCTTCAAACTTGAAACATATGCTTTATAGATTGTGTGCTTTCTAATACAGTGATATTTTTCAAACAACTACCGCCATCTCTAGATCAGGCCGGGTACTTATGGGACCACCCTCGTATAACGTAAAAGTAGTTCTTTGAAGAAGATTTCATTCGGTCGTGATATATAAAAGCATCAAACTTTTAAACTTCGTCAACTGTTTGTGTGAATAAATATCTGAATAATAAACGCAGTCGCCTTTTACTAAAATGGACAAGTTTTGATCCTTCGGCAAAACAAATAAATAAATAATATGAAGTAGAATTTAATCAGGTCACGTATTTATAACATTTTTAAATTAAAATTGTTTCTAAAATTTCCTACTTTAAAGTTTAATTTTTATGGAACCCGTTTAATTTTAGATTCGAATAGATTTTCTAACACTTTCTTTGGCACAACCAGATGCCAACGGTAGTTGTATATACGATTCTCTAACGATAGATGGTGCTACATCACCAGTTCCTGTAATATGTGGCGAAAATAGTGGAGAACATCTATACTTGGACTTTAATGGTGATCAAGACATTTTCATATCTATATCAACGAGTTCCTCAGTGGACTTTCAAAGGTATTGGGTTATACAGGTTCAACAACTCGGGTGTGCTTGCCCGTCTTTAGGTATATTTTCATATATAAACTTGTAATGTCACCTACTTTTTTTTTAATTTTCATCAGCTCCAGTTGGCTGTCTGATGTACTATACCGATACAAGTGGAACAGTTAACAGTTTCAACTATGGTGCGACAGCTAATAGCGCATTGCTTAATGCTACGGGTTTTCCGGGCACCAGGGAAATGGTGAATTTAAATTATGGTGTTTGTATTGAAATGCAGCCAGGTTATTGTTCCATCACTTGGAGTCAAACGAGCGATCCGTATTCTTTTACAGTGACCAATGACACTATAGGTCTGTCTGTGGATCCTGGATTACCTACCGGCGCTTATAATGGAACAAATTGTACGACAGATTTTGTGGTCGTTCCAAATCCGAGTGGTGTAAACGCAGACAGGTTTTGTGGAAATGCTTTCCCAACAATTACTTGTAAGTATAACTGGTTGGCTTTCAGCTTTAGTCTTTTATATAATGTAATGATATTTTACAAAAAAGTGTATGCAATTTGAGATGATAACGTGAAATTTTCAATTAGTTTGCGAAATTTATTAAATGTTACGTACTGGTCGTCAGCGAAGGAGTAACACCTAATCAAAGGTATAAAACGGACCGTTAAAATTTCGACAAAACACATCTAAAACATATTTCATGTATACGGTTTGTATAATATGAAACGCAGGGTAACAAATAGTAAGAATAGCAGAGGTCCCAGGTTGAATACTTGCGAAACTGTAGATGTCGCTACAAATTCAGCCGTCCTAAATCCATAAACATAACATATTATCTCCTTTAAATATAACGACAAAGATGGAATTAGATTATTATTGCATCCAAAGAAATGCAGTTTCCTCAACAATTCTGTGATTAATTGTGTTGAAAGCACGCATAAAATCGATATATATCACGTCAACCTGACTGCGGTCGTCAAAAGCAATGCTAATACATATTTTGGACGATAAACCAGGTTGGTAACTGTTGATAGTCCAGTCACAAAGTCATGTTCAATTGTAAATAATAGTTGTATAAATGAAACCATATAGAACGAAGATCTTCGAAAAGTTGCATAACGTAGCGATTGGTATGTAATTACCTTTTTTTATGGATGGGAGTAATTCGGGCCCTCTTCCATTTTGAGAAATAAAATAAAATAAATATTCAGCACAATGGAAATAGTAATATTATAAATGGTTGAACTATTTGGTAAGAAGATGGTTGCAGTAATGAAAATCAAAAAAAGGTCGCACCTGAAGTGCTACTATAATTAGTGATCAAACTTTTTTACAAATGCGTTATTGACAGAAGAACCTTGCCAAAAGAATGAAATGTGGTAAATACACATAAGTCCATCAGCTAAAAGCGAGAAGAAAAAGGTAAATAGAGCACAGGACCAAATCATTAACATTACGGAAATAAATAATGTTGGCGTTCAAACACTTTGCATTGATAAAATTCGGTTTTTGAAAAATAAACAGACGGGAATTTGAACATATATGTTTATTGATATATGAGAGGTCTACAACCTACAACTACGAGGGTGATCCTGGCCCGACCTAGAGATGGCGGTAGTTGTTTAAAAAATATCACTGTATTAGAAAGTACACAATCTATAAAGCATATGTTTCAAGTTTGAAGATGCCATGTTGTTTAGTATTTGTTTGTCAGCCATCAATAGTGAACGCTTTCAGTGAATTTATAAAAATGGAGAAAATTGGTCATCGTTACGTGATACAATACTTTTATTATTATTTTTTCTTTGAAAGGTCTAGGCCCAACCGATATAAAAGCTGAACTAGATTCTACTCTGGGTGAGTCTGTTCCTTCCTTTACAACAGTGAAATATTGGGTAGCATAGTTTAAACGAGGCCGTACGAGCTGTCAAGACGAGCATCGCAGTGGTCGACCAAATGAATTGACGACTCCAGAAACGGTGAAGAAAATCCATAAAGCGGTACTGGATGATCGTCGACTGAAAGTGCACGAGTTGGATACATAGTAGGCATTTCAAAAAGTGCGGTACATCGCATTTTATCTGAAAATTTGGGCATGAGAAAGCTGTGCGCATGATGGATGCCGCGTTTGCTCATACTCAATAACAGTGTCGTGAAGATGTTTCAATTGAGTGTTTAGCGAAGTTTCACAGTAACAAAGCAGAATTTTTGCGCCGTTTCATAACTATGGATGAAACATGGGTCCATCACTTCGCACCCGAGACAGAAGAACAATCAAAACAGTGGACTCAAAAGGGAGAACCGGCTCCAATGAAGGTGAAGACTGTTTCATTTGCAGACAAGGTCATGGCATCGGTTTTTTGGGATGCGCGTGGAATAATTTTCATTGACTATCTTGTAAAAGGAAAAACTATCAACGGCGAGTATTATGCGAACGTATTGCAATGTTTGAACGAAGAAATCAAGCAAAAAACACGACCGCATTTGGCTAAGAAGAAAGTGTTGTGTCAACAAGACAATGCACCAGCTCATAAATCCGTTATTGCAATGGCCAAAATTAATGAATTAAAGCTTGAATTGCTACCTCATGCACCCTATTCGTCAGATTTAGCCCCCTCGGATTATTTTCTGTTACTAAACTTGAAAAAATGGCTCAGTGCTCAATGATTTTCCAACGATGAAGTGATGTCGGCAGTTAATGGCTATTTTGAGGAGCAAGACAGTTCTTATTATAAAAAGGGTATCGAACTTATTGCACATCGCTGGGAAAAGTGTATAGAGCTGAAAGGAGATTATGTTGAAAAATAAATATATTTCTTTCCAAAATTTTTGTGTTTTCTTTGTTGGGTCGGGTACTTCTGGAACCACCCTCGTCTATACTGTATATATCAGAGTAATTTATAATACTTGCAAGATTCCAAAATAGAAAGAAATGTAGATGGTGACAAAAGAATCCCAATCTACCCTGTTATATTTAAACCATACTTAATTGATCTTAGAAATTCTTTTTGGTACAATTTTATTATTCAGTTCCGTGTTAAAGCAACCATAGAAATGAACGTTCACAGGATGTGTTATAGTACGCTGTATAATACGTCCTTTGTCCATTGACTATATCTGGGCGAAAAGATTCACCTGTAAAGATAACATCGGACCAAAAAATATTTACTGTTCCACAAACTTGATCCATAATTGCAAATAATTGTTAGTGGAAAGTTACAGATACGTAAATCTCATTAATCATAATTATAATGTTTAATTACATTATGTGTGTTACCAATGTATGTAACTTATTGTAAGCTTTTAGGATAAATTTCACATCATTAATTAAAGTTAAAATGTTCAGTTGTATTATGTATGTCAGTTATTGTGTTTCTTAATTGGTCATTAAATAAGAACATCTGATTATTATTTTCTATGATTTACTTACGTGTACATTGTTAATTTTACGATGTAATTAAAATGAAGTAGTTTGGAGATTTCTATCGTAGAGCCTCCATAAATTTATATAATCCTGTATAATTAATATTTATTTCACTTACTTCTATTTCTTTCGTAGCTTACGCAAAACCATTTGTTTTAACCGTAGTCACCAATGGGAATGAAATAGATGATATAGGAAATCGAGGATTTTCTTTATCTTATACGCAAAATTCATGTTAATGTATTACTGTGTCAGAATGTAATAATATATTTTTTTATAATGTATATATACAAAATAATAAAACGCTACAATATTTGTCCATGTTGCATTTAGCCCATCCACATATAAACATGTTAATTTGACACTAAAATGAAGAATACAATAAAAGTATTGTTACTTTCAGTAAGGAGCCCAAATTCATTATTTATTCACACTGAAGAAAAGACGATTTATTTAAATTATATATTGTATCTTATATAAATATGCTCCACTTACATTAATGCTTGACTAACTGTATCTTGTTCTTCTGGATGACCAAGATATATTAACCGACTTTAAGCGTCTCAATTTTATATATGTCACAAAATTTAAGGTGTTTGAAATGAATTATTTAAGAATCAATACAATTATTTACGTGGTGTTCGTATTACATTTTTCAAATGCATATTATAATACAACGATTTCTCACAGAAAAAGTAAAAGTAAGTTATATTTAAATATTTTATTTAATAAGATGAATAAAATGTTAAATTTCTGAATTGTTTTTGTTACAAAATAAAGGGTTTTCCAATAGGGACTTGACAACTTTTAATTCAATTTGTGAACGCACCCTTTCACTAATCATCGAACTGTCACTGTCAATTTATTCAGTAAACTTAACATTTTCATCATGGTAAAGTACACGAACGAACAACATCTGCAAATTATAAAAATTTACTACAGAAATTCGGAGTCGGTGACCGCTACTTTAAGAGCGTGAGCAGGCAGTAACAAGTTTAGTGCAAAAATTTGAGTCTACATATTCGTTGTGTGATGTTGCCGTGCCAGTGAGACAACGGGTTAGTCGAAGTGTCGAAAATATCGCTGCTGTTGGAACGTCCGTAGCAAATGATCCAAATCAGTCAATTCCACGGCGTTCTCAAGAGTTGGGCATCGCCCAGACCACTTTATGGCGAATTTTGCGTAAGGATCTTGGTTTACACCCATACAAGATCAAGCTGACTCAAGAATTGAAGCCGATGGACCATTTGAAGCGACGTACGTTCTCCGATTGGGCTCTGGAAAAGATGATCAATTTCATCGCAAAATCATTTTCAGTGACGAAGCTCATTTTTGGCTCAATGGGTTCGTCAATAAGCAAAATATGCGTTATTGGTCGGGTGAAAATCCACATGTGCTTCACGAAACACCACTTCATCCACAAAAAATAACTGTTTGGTGCGGTTT
This sequence comes from Dermolepida albohirtum, assembly GCA_031893035.1. Taxonomy (NCBI): domain Eukaryota; kingdom Metazoa; phylum Arthropoda; class Insecta; order Coleoptera; family Scarabaeidae; genus Dermolepida; species Dermolepida albohirtum. Next base: position 295,851 of record JAVIWB010004008.1, on the reverse strand, counting down.
GCATGCCGGTGGCGTCATAGGGCCATATATTTTCGTCGACGATAATGATCGTCACGTTACTGTGAATGGTAATCGTTATCGCGCCATGATTACCGATTATTTTTGGGCCGAATTGGAAGATATGGACTTGGACAACATGTGGTTTCAGCAGGACGGTGCCACAAGCCACACAGCACACGTTACAATCGATTTATTGAAGAGTAAGTTTGATGAGCGTGTTATCTCAAGAAATGGACCAGTTGATTGGCCGCCTCGTTCGTGCGATTTAACGCCTCTAGACTTTTTTTTTGCGGCTACGTCAAGTCATTGGTCTATGCCAACAAGCCGACAACGTTGGAAGAGCTCAGAGCCAACATTGAACGCGAAATAGCAGCCGTTTCGGCCGAATTGTGTGGCTGAGTCATCGAAAATTGGGTCCAACGAATCGACCGCTGCAAACGTGCCCGCGGTGGCCATATGAACAAAGTCGAGTTCCATTCATAAATGTTTTGATTGCATACTTCAACCCGATAATAAAGTTTTTGAAATATCTCAAATGGTCTGCATTTTATTTTGAAAAATAGTTGTCAAGTCCTTATTGGAAAACCCTTTATAAGCTTTTAATCGTGCCTTTTTATATTATTTCGTCTTTCTTCATTAGTTTTACGGTTCCTGGGCAATAAATTAGGGAAAAAAATTGAAAATATAGTTATCGTTAACATATAGTCACGCAAAACTTTTAATTCTTTTGTAAGAGTTATAAAAGGTTTTCCAATAAGGACAGAACAATTTTGTCTTTAAATACGAACGTACCCTTGAACGTTTTTAATAATCTGTCAACGTCAAAACGTCGGTCAAGGTTAATATCTTATCACGGTGAAGTTCACGAATGAACAACGTTTGGAAATTATTGAAAATTATTACCGCAATTCTGAGTCTGTGATCGCAACTTTAACAGCGCTAACGCAAATTTTCGGTCGTAATAATCGTCCCGTCAGACAGGCTGTAAGTGCTATAGTGAATAAATTCGATTAATTTTCACTATTGGATGTTCCTGTGTCAATGAGACAAAGTACCAAAATCGCAGCCGTAAGTGCTTCAGTTCAAAATATGTCATATCAGCCGATTTCACGCCGTTCATATGAATTGGGAATGTCTCCACTAACGCCATTGGATTCTTTTTATTGGGTTACGTTGAGTCGTTAGTTTATGACAACAAACCATCAACGTTAGAGGAGCTCAGGGACTATGTTGCACGCGGTCAAATGCCTTAGAAAAGTCTGTACAAATTGTGCCACCGCATCGGTGACCAAGTGTATCCAATACATAATAAGTAAAAGAACAGAGAATTGTCATTATATCATAGAATGTCTCTTAATGAAACCATGTTGGTGGATGGATAGTTCATTTTCTACATGGTTGTAAAGTAAGTCAAAGAGTATTGTTTCAAACTACGGGTTGTTACTTGGGAAGTATCAAGGTCAATGACATTCCAATTGCAGCCTCGTCCGATGCGGCTGCGCGATGTAAGGAGCGCAGTGTCGTTATTTAATTGCCATACCTCGTATAGATATAGGATGATAGTTCTTAATATTATTCTTCTTACCGGACTTGCGCACAGGTGTTAGCCATGATATTTTCCATTCATATTATGTTAATAGTCAAATGATTCTGATATGCTAATTTTTATTTATGGATATTGGATGTTCGTTGTTATAATATAAATACATATTTAATTATTTCTGCATATATTCTGTAGTTAATATAGTGTTAAACGAAAATTTTATTTTTGTTTCATTTATACTCTTAATTATTATATTATAGAAAGTCCATATTTTTCCTATATTTAGAACATCATATATTACAAAGGATAGGTTTTACCGTTTGCTACCGTTTTTCCTAAGTCTATGGTAATTTAACGAAGTCAGTGGGCAACACTGATCGTTACAAGTCGAAAAGACGTACAAACCAGTTGGGTATTTACCACAAAATAAGTGGGTGATACGGGTGATGTTCACAAAAATACATTTTACGTGATGTTAAACTTTTTGCACAGAGAGCACAATTAAAACATTGGAGCTTTACGACATTTTTAGAAAGTTCATTCACCTTAGTCTCGGTTTGACACATTATGACTTTCTCCTCCTTCCACCAATAGACGGTCGAAGCATGGATTGACACTAACCAGTGGTGAAGTTCAACTACAGCTTATGAACAACTGAGATCCTTCGACAAAATTCAGTTCTCCATGCACTGTAAAGGCGAATATTTCGAAAAACTATGTTTGTTTAAGAATTTTGCACAACTCAAACAATGGAGCTTCTTGCCTTTTTTAGAATCCATGGATTAACACTGACTAGTGTTGAAGTTCAGATATAGCTTATGAATAACTGAGATGCGTTGACAAAATTCAGTTCTTTATAAATTGTAAAGGTGAATACTTCGAAAAACTTTGTTACTTTAAGAATGTTGCACAAAGACAACACAACTCAAACAATTGAGCTTTTTGCCATGTTTATAAAGTTCATTCGCCTTTTAGTTTTGACTTGACACCTTACGACTTCCTCTTTTTCCATCAATCGAAGATTAAATGCTTGGTTTGACACTGTAGAGTGTTGAAGCACAACTATAGCTTATGAGCAATTGGGATACCTCTACAACATTCAGGTCTTTATAGATTATAAAGAAGAATACTTCAAAAAACCATAAAGCCAAAAATAGTAAAATTTTGTTCTTCTGGGCTTCCGGACTGGAACCGCGTCACTGGTATAACTGCCGACGTTTCGTACCCACTCGTATGGGACATATTCAGGGCTCAACTGCTGCTACTGTTTGTTGCACTGAAGCTTCCAGACCAGAAGTCCAGAAGAAGTATGGACCACGATCGCGGAAGTCTACATACGTACCAGAGTAAAATTTTGTGTTTTTTATTTGTGGAAAAATGATGCAATTTTCAAAGGTATAATATTATCGAACCTACTGATAGCTTTGTCAGATGAAAATAGAAACATTCACTTTGTATATTTGCAAATTTTAATGGAGACTGTGGTCGATTGAATTAATCAAAAACAAGTATATAAAATCTCTTTCCACATTAATGTTCGTATTTTGTGTACGTATTTCAACAACTAAGTTATCTATAGCAGTAGATAATTTATGTGTCGCTGAGTAATACCGCACAAAAGTTCACACTCAATGTGTATTTGGTTTTTGTGCGGTATGATTCCGTGTGAGATTTACCGCGGTTCAGGTGCGATTGTGTTTTCGTACAGGGTATTTTTGCCGTAGTTTTCCAGGTGCGACACCGTTTAGTTATCTGCTGATGATGACAACTTAGTTGTCGAAAGACGTATACAAAATATGGACATTAATGTGGGAAGAGATTTTATTTATCTTTTTTTTGATTAATAGCTCAATATAATAGCAAAGATATATAATATAAAAGTTCACTTTTTATAATTTTTTTTTGTAGTAATCCCTTTCGCCCCGGGCGTTGGTGTTGTACAGTTTGCTAACAGTGTATGCACAGCGGCCAACGGTCTATTGGGAACTTGTTACAGAAAAAGACAGTGTACCGATTTACCTCACGGGTATGCATCAGGGACTTGTGCCCGAAAACTGGGACGTTGTTGTGTCGGTATATTCTTCATTATCACCAAGTCTTATAGCGACAAATGTCGAAATAATTTAATTTCTTTTAGTTCAAATGGGCTGTGGAACAACGTCTTCGCATAACAATACTTACATAGTCAATAGTGGCTTTCCATCGCCTTATTACGACTCTACAAGTTGTGTCCATACAGTAAAGAAATGTAATTCAGATATCTGCCAGGTAATAGAGAGAAAAATATTAATTTAATTAACTATTGAATTATTACCTCCTCCTTTTTAATTAAAAAGAAAATGAATGTAAAAATGAAAATGTGTTTGAAAATGAATGAATATATGAAGGTTAATTCAATGTTAATGTAAGGAGTTAACAATTAATAGTTGTGCACAATGAGCATCAAAAGTGCAGGACGTGTGCTAAGCTGAAAGAAGGATTATTAGTGGAAATAAAACGACAGGAATGCCTTTAAAATTTTATTCACAAGTTAAATTAATTCTTAACGCTTGAATGTGTTAAATAGAAATAGTTAACAAGAACGAGAGCAACAAATAAAATATGATGAACGTAATAGCAAAGCTGTAATAAAAGATAAGTCTAACGATATTTAGCTGGTTAATAAAATATACAAAGATTTAGATTAAAATACTTGTACTTGCGTGTTTGAGTATATGTATATATATATATATATATATATATATATATATATATCCTGGATCAGGAAGCTGTGTATTTTTCGCGAACGCGAACTTAAACACATGAATACAACAAACGCGGGAAAACAACTTCACGATCACGTCAAAGGAATGCGTGTGTACTTTGTCATGGTCTGAGAAGAAGTCTCTGTCTCTTACACGCGGCTGCTCTTAAGACACCCCGTATGCTAAAGGGTTAGGAGACAGGTCATGTTTGAACCACCCAATAGCAAACGAGAATATTGGCGCGCTATATTCGACTTCCTAGAAAACGGCGGGTAGACGTTGCTTTATTACAGTTGGACAGTACGTGACGAATACAAAAGATTTCTGCATTTGTATATATCACAAAAAGGTCAAGATAAATAATAATTTATGACTTGAAACTCGAACTATTTTTAAATTTAAATAACTTAATTTAAAAAAACATAATATAGAGAATTATTATTTGTATGCGAAGTGTAACAGAATGAATGTATGAGATATGAGGGTAATCGTAGTATTAAAACTTTGATGTATTACGACAAGAATGTATAGATTTTAAATACGGTGGAAAGCACTTAATATGTTGGGTATAAATTTTTGTTTGTGGGAAAACTATCATGTGTGAGATTGAAAGTTATTCGATCATCACGATGATAGAGGTGCGGTATTTTGAATTTTTCCATGGTTTTATGTGTAAATTGCATTGGACTTAAATACCGTAATACCTGCAACTGAATTTAAGATTTTTTTTAAAAAAAGCAAAGTCCGAGTCAACGAAATCTTATTAAATGCATATGCAATTACGTATGCAAAGGGTACTAGGAAAGTTTTGCAATATGACGCAACAATGAATCGTAGGAAGCTGCTTGTTGCTGCATGTTGAGACATGTTCATACGTGCATAGTAGCCGCCGCGCCATGTCGATGGGCTCAGTTATTTATTAGCAGTGAGAGTCTACAGTGCTTGCGATGTCATCGTGGTCACGAAATGAGATAAGGGCAGTTTTGCGTTATAATTTCGTGCGTGGTTTAAACATAGGCCAGTGCTTCAAAGAAATGACTCTTGCACTAGATGATGTTTGTCCACATCGCACAACGATATTCAGGTGGTATAGAGAATTCCAAAGGGGAAATTTAACTGTGGAGGATGCTGAGAGGCCGGCAAGGCCACGAACGTCAGTTACGGAGGAAGAGGTTACTACTGTGGGGAAAATGCTTGGCGAGGACAGGCAAGTGACATACCAACAGATAGAGGGTACTTCAGGCCTAAATGCACCAGCAATTCGTTCGATTCTGCATGATCATTTGCACGTGAAGAAACTTTGTTCTCTCTGGGTGCCACATCGACTGACTGAAGAGCAGATGACACGACGTGTGACTTGGTGCCGGGAGATGCTAAAAAAGTTTAATAAGGGACAATCTCGGTGTGTGAACAACATCGTGACAGGTGACGAGACTTGGCTGTACTATTACGATATGCCGACCAAAGCTCGAAACAAAGTTTGGGTCTTTGATGATGAGGACATACCCGTAGTTGTCACAAAATCCCGATCTGTAAAAAAGAAAATGATAGCTGTATTTTTCAAATCGAGTGGAATTGTGGAACGCGTCGTTTTGGACACATAGAAGACAGTCACAGCTAAGTGGTATACTGAACAGCGCCCGCTAAAGTCATTGGATTTATGAAGAACCTGCGGGCAAAGTCAAGAATGGACACCTGGTTTCTCCATCACGATAATGCTCCAGCCCACTGCGCCAAAGCCTGCACCGAATATTTGACTACGATAGGATTGAAACTTCTCGAGCATCCTCCCTACAGTCCAGATCTTGCTCCCTGCTACTTTGCACTGTTCACGCATGTGAAAATGAAGCTAAAAGGGAGGCGGTTTTCCAGTAATGAGGACCTTCTGCGGACTTGGGACAACGAGTGTGCTTTACTCCCTAGTGAAACTTGGCAGAACTGGTTTAAATATTGGTTTCGGAGGATGGAGAGGTATATTGAGTGTAGAGTAAATTACTTTGAAAAAATTAAATAAACAAAGCTGTATTGCAAAACTTTCCTAGTACCCTTTGTATGTATACATACGTCTATATACACAATTACTTTCATTCCACGAAGTGAATTACTGAAAACTCGTAATTTTCTGCTTACTTCATCGTTATAATTCATCCGTTTACTGTCATTAATAGCTCAATGGTAGAGCATCCGCCTAGCAAGCGGTCGACTGAGGTTAGATTCCCCACCGAATCGCAAGATTTTTTCATTAATTTCTGCCTTAATTATTAAAGTATTATTAGTACACATTTAATCACGAGAACTAAATTTTAATATTAATAATAATTTTGATTTCGAAGAAAATGCAAATATTTGAGTTGATTTAATATCTGAGCGCATGATGCGATCACGATCGTACGCTGCCGGGATCAAATGTCGTAGATCAGCCAGGAAGTCCAGGTTGACACTAAAAATGAAGAAAGCACGCCTGCAACGTTAGGAAATGGACAGAAATTTAACAGATGAATATTGAAAAAAGACAAATCAGTTCAAATTTTGTCGTTAATAAATAAATCATTTCTTGAAAGCATCAATTTTCATAATAAATTTTATTTTTTCGGTCACATTCTCTTTGTAGCAGGTGATCTTCAGCGGTGAATCCCGACGCAAAGCAATGACAGAGAGACTTCTTGACTGGTCTATGACATTTGATTCCGGCAGCGTACAATCGTGATCGCATCATGCCCTCAGATATGTTCATATTATGCACTTTTAATTTATCTAGCACCTCTCTAACAGAAGATTGTTTATTTTCGAGTGCTGCTGTACATAAAAAAATTAAACATCCACCATCAGTCATGATCTGGTCTTGCACAATTGCGAATGGCACCGGACCTCTGTAGTACAATATTTTGTGTAGGGAACTACGAATCGAGTGCAATATAGGAAGGTAGTTGAAACTGTATTTTGCCTTTCCTAAACTCACTAAATGAAGAAGAACCATACACCTTCATGCAGAATGGAACACTGTGACATACAGTGAAATCGATAAAAAATTAGTTCAAGAACATAGCATACCCCTTTTGCCCTGGCTCAGAAATTCAGGCGGTTTAAATCCAATAGAAAATGTATGGAACATTTTAAAAAAGTTTACGTACTTATCTCCGAACCCAGCCAAGGCAATTCTAAAAGACATTGGCATAAGAATGCAAAATTGCAATATGTGGGAACAACTTGTATTTTCAATATGTAAGAATTAGTGCAGTCATTAAAGCCAAATGAGTACTAACAAGATAATAATGGAATTTCTTCTATAAAGCATAAATAAATAGTTTGTATTAGTAATGTCTCTGTTATTGTTTTATTACTGATAAGTTTGATAAAATACCATAGTTAGAAGGTGACTTTAATTCACTTGTAAGGTACTGTACATCTTCTACGTTATTTAATACATTATAGGTAAGAATCGACTTTTTAACATTGACGTTAGCACAACCCAATGCTAATGGTGTCTGCACAACGGATTCTTTGGAAATAATTGGGGCAGCATCTCCGGTACCGACAATATGTGGAGAAAACAGTGGCCAACATGTTTACTTAACCTTCTTCGAAGGTTATGATATAGATATTATTATAACAACGAGTAGTGGAACATTTCCACGCTCATGGAATATCAGAGTTTCACAGCTAGGTTGTGACAGCCCCTCATTAGGTTAGTATATAATTTTTATTATACATTTGCCACATGCTTCTGAAATCCATATATGTATGCACGGACCAATTACTCTTTCTATGTTTTGTGCAAATCAGGACGCTAGTTCCCGGTTACCTTTTTCGTGGTAACAGTTACTTCCCTACATTATTGCAAGCTAGCGATAAATGATTATATTCTTCAGCATAAAAAACTTTTTACACAACAATATGTACATTTTGTAGCTTTTTCAAAAAACCTAACTCTATTAGGAAATAACAAAAAACTTGCTTTCCGGATGATATATCAGGTGTACCAGAAAGTCATTACCGATTTTTCTAATAGATGTCGCTAGGGATAAGTGTGCGGTGTTATGATTTGACACATATGTCATTTTATTCTACTGACATCAAGCTTCAAAACCATACATGTTATATTTTGCGAAAGTAAGACTGTCATAGATTTATACCTCTTTGAAAATGTCGAGTTTGAACCTGAAAATCATCGTTGCTTGTAGAAACTTACAAAAGTGGTGATTTCGATGTGTAAGACAAAGAACGTTCTGGTAAACCAAAAAAGTTTGAAGACGCGAAACTGCAGGAGTTATTGGATGAAGACCCAACCCAAACTCAAAAATAATTGGCAGAAGCGTTAAATGTGACCCAAGAAACGATTAGCGATCGATTACGAGCAATGGGAAAATAGGTGCCACATCAATTGAATGACAGGCAAATGGAAAATCAAAAAATCGTCTGTAAAATGATGCTTCAAAGGTATGATCGGAAGTAATTTCTGCACCGAATAGTGATTGGTGATGAAATTGGATTTATTTCGAAAATACTAAGCGCAAAAAGTCATGGTTATCACCTGGCGAAACCGGCCTGTCGACTCCAACGCCGAATCGTTTTGCTCTGTGTTTGATAGGGCGTGGTGTATTACGAATTATTGAAACCTGGTCAAACAATTAATACTGATCGCTACCGACAATAAATTATCAATTTGAACCATGCATTGAAAGAAAAACGTCCAGAATGGGCCCGAAGACAAGGTAAAGTGATTTTACAGCAGGATAACGCGCCGTCTCATACAGCAAAACCTGTCAAGGAAGCGTTGAAAGCACTTGGATGGGACATAATATCGCATCCGCCGTACTCTCAAGACCTTGCCCCGCCCGACTATCATCTTTTCGCATCAATGGGACACGTGCTTGCAGAACAGCACTTCGTCAATTTCAAACAAGTTAGAAAATGGCTCGATGAATGGTTTTGCTCAAAGGACAAACAGTTTTTTTGTGATGGCATCCATAAATTGCCTGAAAGATGGGCAAAATGTGTAGAATCAAATGGCCAATACTTTGAATAAATACATTTTTCCTTTTTCTTGAAAATTATGTATTTTTTTACGAAAAAATCAGTATGACTTTCCGGTACATCTGGTATTGGAAATAATTACATAATATTTACAATAATTAAAAATTAAATTTAATTAAAAATTGTCTCCGTTACTTCATATTTAAATAGCTTTTCTTCAGCTCCTGCAGGATGTCTAATGTATTATTACGGTGCAAGCGGAACGGTTAAGAGTTTCAATTATGGAACGACGGCAAATAGCAACCGTAAAGCTGATGGTTTCCCTGGAACCAGGGAGATGGTTAACCAAAACTATGCAGTGTGTATTGGAAGAGTACCGGGCTATTGTTCAATTCGGTGGAGTCAACCGGCCAGCGATCCATATTCTTTCACCGTAACAGGAAATACTATTGGACTTTCTGTTAATCCTGGTTTACCTACAGAGGGTATGACTGGCACGGATTGTCGAACTGATTTTGTTATTGTACCAAATCCGACTGGAATTAATGCTGACAGGCTTTGCGGAAATGCTTTTCCAGCAATAACTTGTAAGTATACGAGCCTACTATGTTCTAACAAAACGATCAAATGTAACAGATTGAAACGGTGTTATAGGTGATACAATAAACGATGGGTTACCTAAAAGCTAATTTTTTCAATTAAAAGCAATAGTATTGGAAATCAGTGAAAGGCACTGTAAGCTCTCTTACAAATTGAACAGCAAAGCTGATCAACTGAACGATGTAATGTTTTCAAACCACGTTAGATGACCAAGCCATCAACACACGTTACTGAATTCTCGCCATGCGCGCCACCGCATTTTAAATAACCGCTAAATAAATGAAATTTAATCATTGGTAATTTGCCTGTGCCTGTGCTTGATTAACATAATCACTTAAGGTTGATGTATACCCCCTTTCCACATTAATTTTCGTATTCTGTGTACGTACTTCGACAACGGACAGTGTGCGTTTTGTCTTTCCACGTTACAGATCGTGTATGGAATTTGTTTCGTGTGGGTTTTTGTCGTAGTTTCCAGGTGCGACACTGTTTAATTATTTGCTGTTGATGACAATTTAGTTGTCAAAATACGTATACAGGCTACGAAAATTAATGTGGAAAAGGGTTATATATCAACCTCAAGTGATTAAATCATTTGTTGTTGATAGAGTTACTAATACGCGCGTTTCGTGGAACGTCGTCACATCTCAGCCGATCTGACTATCGACAACAAAAAATGGAATGACTTATATACAATCAAATGACATAAAAATCAGTGAAAGGCACTGTCCACCCTCTATACGGATCGAACAGCAAGTTGGTCGACTGGATGATGTAATGTCTTCAAACCACATTAGATGGTTAAGCCATCAACATCCGTCTCAACATGTATCACCGCGAGTTGAAAAACCTCTAAATAAATGAAATTAATCATTTGTTGTCGATAGTATTGGAATTGGGAATCTCAATTTAATCGGCCAACTTTTAAAAAATTATAAACGGTATATTAGGCAATGAATAATAAATCAACACTATATTATTAAAATATGTGATGTATTTTTTAATATTGAACGAAAGCTAGATAAAAAACATCTAACAATTAGAAGAAAGTGACCTCAAAAAAAAAACTTCAATCACATTGTATTAAAACAATGAATTACGAATTTATTTTGATGTTTCAGCTGCTGCGAAACCATTTGTAATCACTGTCGTTACTGACAGCAATGAACTCAATGATATTGGAAACAGAGGATTTTCTTTATCGTATGCCCAGCAAAGATGTAGTCGAACTTAAAGACTGTAATATTATGTAGTAGTATTAGAATTGCTTTGATTAGTTTGGTAAATTTAATTTTAGATTTGTAAACTGTAATATATGTATTTTACACAATATACACTCCGCGCAACATGAATAGGACCAACTGCATATATGACATTTGTAGTTGGTATAAACATGGCAGCGCGCTGGAATTGTTATTTTCGAAAATAAGAGGGTTGATAAAAAGATGTATGTAGGTACCAAATATAATTTTTGTAAAAGTCAGTGCAAATGTACGTTACTAATGACAATAAGTAGAGTAATTAAACGCCACTTGAATACGACCAATCTACAAAATAAAAGATTCGTTTGCAATAACAAAATACTTTATTGTTCAATAATGAGTACTTTTGCCATTATTTCTTATAACCTCAAATAGTCGGGATGGAATGGAATTATACAGGGTTCTCAAGTAGTCAACGGGAAGTTCCGCCCAACTTCGTTTCAGCGCCTGCTCTAGTTCGTCAGCGCAACTGAATTGGGTAGCATTGGAGTACAATTTACGCGACAACCATCCCCAAACATTTTCTATGATGTTCAGGTCGGGGGAGAGCGATGGCCAATCGAGAACCTCCATGCCTTGTTCTTGAAACCAGCGTCGAACAATGCGCGCGGTGTGAATACTGGCATTATCCTGTTGGAAAATAAATGGCCCACCTGCCATAACGTTGGAAAATTTGTCTTTCACCTGTTGCAGCAGCTGGACGTACTTTTCCGAATTCTGTCTGCCCTTCACTATGACTAAATCAACAGGTCCGTTATAGGAAACAGATCCCCATACCATGACTGAACCAACATCGGCTCGCCTTCGTGACTGAATCACTTCATCTTTACGTAAATCGTGGAAATAATAAGAAAACCCATTCGGGCCATCTAAATTAAACTTCTTCTCGTCACTGAAAATAACAGTTTGCCATTCTCTTGTCCACCCCATTTTTGCTCGAGCAAACTGAAGACGTGCAGTGCGCTGAAATTCCCTTAAAGGAGGCCGTCGTTTAATTTTCAAACGTTTTAAATGCGGACAGGTCTTCAGTAACTTCTGTACAGTTCTTACCGATGCATTCGTTCCAACGTTATTCGCGATTTGTCTTGCCGTTAATGCCGAATTCGATGCTTCGCGTAATATGGCTCGACGTTCTCTCTTAGTTGTAACGGATGTTGTTCGCCCTTTTAAACGTTTTCCATAATTCTCGGGATCCCTAATAAAATTGTTCACAACCTGGTGTGATCGACTTATTTTCTTTGCAGTAGCCCTTGAGGAATACCCTTCTTGATGGAACGCTTTAATTTTTCCAATTTCTTCCATACTTAAGCACTTCTGTCGTCCCATCGTTGCACAATACCCTTAATTACAGATGTTTGTTTATCCGGATACACGTTGTAACTCGACACTCATCCGGTAGCTTACTATTAAATACTGGTCGTATCCAACCGGCGCGGTGCATTTTATATGTATGTGGTACTTACGTCACCCAATGCATAACGTTAGGCACTATTGCGCAATAATGCGTATTATTTGCCATATCATACCATTACAAACTTGCATTGTATTTTTAGTAAATGAATTGTTTTTCAAACCACCGAAAGCTTGCAACAAGTCGGGTGGTCCTATTCATGTTGCGCGGAGTCTATACCATAAACAGCGTTCATTCTTGAGAATACTTAAATAAAAGGGCCTTGAAATTACACATAAATGACGTTTCACTTTTTATCGAGTGTTTGTTAATGCGCCTTCTTCACTATTTTTTTTTTGTATGGCGTCTCGGGATCACAGCCCATTCTTCACTATTATCAGAAGAAAAATCAATCACTAGTACTATGTAGTTATTGTAGAGATATACTTTGTACTCGTTGTTCCTTTCGTTGAATCCAAAGTAACGATTACCAATGCATAAAAGTATACGATAATTTCACATTTTACTTACTATTACCAATATTCATACATCGATATAGATGCAACGGTAATACAATTTTACTGGCACAATTTCTCTTTTGATGTGATATCCCATAAAATAAAATGTATATGTAAATCGAGCGAAGCTCATGATTTACGATTTTATGTCTCGACGCCCCCCCCCCCTCTCGATGTGAATGTGAGTGCTGTTATAAAACCGGAGGTTTTTCGAGATCTTTACCCAGTTAAATCAGTTCAACCTAAGTGAACATGTCTCAATCAACATCATCAAGCGTTAGTACAAAAAGTGTAGTACAGTTCGACAGTAGAGAATCGGTGGCCAGCATACATAATCAATTAGGTGAAGTATTTAAAGAGTTTGAAAGTGATATTCGAGCAGAAGCAATCGATGAATACGACATCGAAGAAAATATAGAAACAGGGCGTGTGTCAAGAGAATCTTTACAAGATAAATTTAACCAAGGAAGTTTATACTCCTACATAAATGTGAGTAATTTAAAAGATGTTAAAGCTTTTTTGATGCGAAAAACAGAGCCAGCTCGTGGTTCAACCATACGATCCTATCCTGCAGTAAAATATAATATTTGTTTACCAAAAAAATGGAATATGATACATGATGCTCATTCATTGACAATCACGTCTGTAATAGTTATCACTATATTTATATTCCTGGCGATAAGTTATCAGCGATCACTTGTACAAAATGTTGGTCAAAGGCGATTCGAATAGGAGAAACCTACGATGACTTATTAGATTGGTATTGTCACATCCATACCAATAGAATAATTCATTGTACATTTTGTCTGAAAGCTGTTACCCCGGATTGGCCCCGATGTATGGTAGTCGAAGATGTGGAGTTCGAAATGGATTTGCAAACATATTTTTATATGACCTCTTCAAAGGGTCACAAAACTTTCCATGATTACATTTTAAATGCTGTAGAATAAAAAATAAATAATATTTTAAAGTTTTTTTTTTTTATTTATTAATTAGTTTAAACAAAGTGATGGATCCGACGGAAGTTCTTTCGACATACTTGCAGGAACAGAATACGAACGAAGAGGAAACATGTCAACTGGATTGTCTAATGAATTTAATAGAATTAATGTGGGAGGAAGAGTTCAAAATCTGCAAGATAATTATGTGGTTGGAAATAGCAGTGGTGACAGCAGTTCAAGAACAGTATTTGCATGGGAAGCGGGCCTTTCGACACTATTTGACTCCGTTAAAGAAAGTGATGAAGGAAATGAAAGAGGCGAAAATAAACGATCAATCAGAAATTACGTTCGAGAATTTCAAGCTGCTCTTAAAGGAAAAAAATTTATTCACGATGTTTTGCCAGACATCACTTCAGAGCAAAATGAAAGATATCTTAAAAAGTGTGTATCACAAAAATATTTTGGTGGAATCTTTATCTGGGTCTGGCACGAAGACCATGCCCATGTCTTACACGACTGCTCCCAGAGTGGAGGATACTGCAGATGTTCTCGATTGGCAGGACTGCCTTACAAACGCTGTGCTCGCCGAGCTAGATGGAACAACACAATTTGCTTCAACTACATCTTCAATCTCACAAAATATATCTTGGAACCACCCAGAAGGATATTGTACTTTACAATCTCCGGGAGAAAAAGGTTCCCACCTAGTGAAATTAGAACTGTACGAATTGAAGAACTTACGTCAGATTCCGAAGAATCAATGGTGGAGGGAAGCGACTATTCGAATGAATTTTCTTGTGTCGACTCCAGTGGATCCTTTATATTTCCAAGTGAACGAGGTTATCAAGGGAGCGGTCGACCGAATAAAAGGAATAAGAAATCTCAAGAAAGAAGTGAAGAAGAGGAGTTATTGGAATTCATCTGTCAATATCCGACAAGCCCCTTATTAAATATAGTAAATACTCCTGCTTGGTTTAATTCTAAATTTAAATTTCATCGTCGGAATGATCAATTATTGCATAATGTATTAGATATTTTACATTTACAATTATTAACATATGATATTCAATTAATGTTTACATTTACAAGTAATTGTGCTCCATATTTTGCTTGCACTTTGGAAAATAGTTTTGATTATTATTTTAGTATAAATGAATCTGTTGATATTTTAGACGAATTATTAACTTTTCAATTGCATAGTGTTGATAGTATTCAACAATTTTTAATAGATTTAACCAATGTGTTAGATAAGAGACTTCCTAAAATTAATTGTTTTGAGGTAGTATCGCCTCCGAGCGCAGGAAAGAATTTTTTTTTTGATATGATTTTACATTTTTTTTTATCTTTTGGACAGATTGGAAATTTTAATAAATTTAAATGGGTAAATTAAATAATATATTATACTTAGATAAATTTAAAATATATTCAATTCCAGAGAAATGTTTCATATTTGGTAAGAACACTATGCTATTTCAGACCATTTAAAGGAAATACTATAATTAATGAATTTTTAGTGTAGTTCATTTCTAATTCCTTTTACATAACCTGATAAAATTTGTTTGAAGGTCAATGTTTCCCTTTTAACTAAAAGTAACAATTATTTTGGAATAATTATTTCTAGTAACTAATGCATATAAATATTATTAAAATTATAAACTAAAAAACCATGTATTATGGTCCGTCATTTCAAGAATCTTTAAATTAACTTCTTCAACAAGCGAATAGTCATTAACTAAGATTGTTTATTACAAAATGTTTTCTGTAATGCAAATGTAAGGTTATTATTTTACAATATTTTTGATTTTTTGCCTAAAATTGATACAGTCTATAATGAAAATTACTAACAGATTTAAAGACATGCTTCTATTTCATGACATTGATTTTTCTCAATTACTGAGGTTATATATCAATCTTAGTGATTAAATTAATCAACCACATGCTCCATTAAATTCAACTTCAAATTGATTATTCCTCTATATCACAATAACAAACTCAGCAATTTATCTAAAAGAATCAGAAAATGAAAGAATTAAACTACTGATGTGCAGATATTGAATAGAAGCTTGCGGACTTATTTTTTGTTAAACAAATTTCAATGCGACTGATTTTACACAAGCTCAAAGTATTTAACCAAACCTTATTAAATTTGTTTATATATAATACGAAATATTCATTTATTTATGTTATTTATTTAATACAATAAATTAATTATAATTAACAACAAAAATAATAACAACAAAGCGTATAACAAATGTTAATATTAAATTAAATTTGCACCTTTGCTATTTTTAACAGCATCTTTCATATTGAAATACCACTCTTTTATCTTACTATGCAAAAGCAAATCTGAAAAAGCCTCACAGCCTTCGATGCTATTTAAGACGCCATACACTGATAAGTCTGCTAAATTCGGCTGATTTCCACCAAGGAATGGAGTACCTTTAGTTTTCACAGCTTTTATCCATCTATCACATTCTTCATAAAGAGATAATCTAACATCCTCTTTCAAATTATGCCTTAAATTAATTTTTCTTAATAAGTAAATTTTTTAGTAATACAAATTGTTTACCTGGTTTTCAGTCTTTTTCCTATTAACCACATTGCATTAGCTCCAACATATATCATTAAGTACCTCTCCCAAAGTGGAAATAATTTTTCCCAATCACCAGTATCTGAAAACCAATTGAAAGCTTGATATGCTTCTTCCCTTGTTCGATATACATTTGGAGATAAAGTGTGTACCAAAACGTCATCTGTCCACTTTCTCCATTTTCTTTCTTCACTAAATATTTTAAAAGCTATATTGGTATTGTTATTAAATTAAATTCACACTCACTTAATTTCTTCTTTCGTTCGCTTGGGATCTTGTTCATTGAACATCAAAAAATATTTATTCATTATATCGTTCTTCTTAGAACCACCTTCGTCAGTAAAAGAGATTGTTGGATAACATTTTACAACATCTGGTAAAGAGCCATTCTCGTCTTGGAGATGTGAAGCCAACGCAGATATAATCATTGAACTATCATTTAGTGGCTAGTATAACATTAATATTATATAGTAATTTATATCTACATAATAATATAAATTGCAAATTTGTTATTAAAAACATACCTGATATTGATCACCAACATTGGCTACCAATATTGGAACCTTCTTATAATTCGACCATTTTATTGACTGTCGTAATACTGGATCAACTTCAATTACATCATAAGAAATACCATAATAATCTAAATATGCTCGAACTTTACAACAAAATGGACATGTTTGATATTGGTATAAGGTTAATTTTAAATTGCTTCGATCACCAGGGTAGACTATCTAAAATAAACAATATTAATAATGTTTACTCAATTTTTCTTTATGATAATATAATACAATACCTGTCTAGATGGTGTAACTTCTGGAACATCATCTATTAGTGGTATAGTTGTTTGTTCATTTAATATGTGAGTGGTAGTTTTATTTAATTGATGTATTGAATAGCCTGTACCAACGACAGCTCCGAAGCTTAATCCTATAAGAGACAATTTGAAATATCCAGGAGGTGCAGCAACTCTTCCCGTACTGGTATCACTAATAAATCTCTGATATATTTGATTGTTACAATTTTTTGGATTCAATTTATTAACTAATCTAACACATTTGTTAATTCTCTTACATAAAAGCGACATATTTACTACTATTCATTACTTCACGTAATCAGACCTAACCTAATACAATTT
This sequence comes from Dermolepida albohirtum, assembly GCA_031893035.1. NCBI lineage: Eukaryota > Metazoa > Arthropoda > Insecta > Coleoptera > Scarabaeidae > Dermolepida > Dermolepida albohirtum. The sequence continues at coordinate 278,151 of JAVIWB010004008.1, read as the reverse complement.
ATTAAACATTGTCTTTTCTTGACATTGACAGTATAAAAAAATAATTAGCAAAACGTTCAGCCAGTAATTAACGTATAAGAGTTTTAATTTAAATAACGTGTATATATTAAATATAATTGTATACACTCTTGTAAATATTAGTCATCTTACATGTAAAAAATTTTATTATATTACATAGTTTAAAAATATATTGAAATTAAAATATTAGAATTTGGATGAACTTGCTTAAACCAAAGGAAAGAGGAAGCAAAATCTTATTTATTATAAAATATAAGAAACTTATTAGCTATAATATTAAAAGTTTATTAATGATACTGCAATTTTTAAATAAAGTACTTTAAAGAGAATAATAATGCTTTATTTTATAATCAATGTTGCTAATTTCACAGTACAACAATCGCGCTACATAACCTTTAAAAGAATATTATCATCACATTATTTATGTAATTATTAGTAATGTACAGATTAATAAAAGTAAATAAGTGTAGTGTTTATAGTACAAGTCGAAATTTTTCTAATAGTATTGAATCTACTTCAAAGTGTTTAAACAATGCTAAAAGTGGTAAGTCACTTATATATTTTACTAGATGGCGGGCAAATAAAGATTTCTTTAATATCTTTTAAGTATTGGGCAATGCATATGTACCACGTGAAATAGAAGAATTTGATAATAAGGATTATTTTTATTCGGATAATAAAATAAAGGATCAATTTACTTTACTACTTCCTCCTCCGAATATTACAGGCACGTTACATTTAGGACATGCTTTAGCTGTTACAATTCAGGATGTTCTTTTACGATGGTAAGTGCAAAAGTAAATGAAAACCATTTTTTAATAATATAAAAAAAACTATGTTGTCAATTTATAAAAAAAAAAAGTTGAGAATCCTAAAAAGTCCTGAGGTCAGAGAGGTTTTGCCTACAAGAAAGTCGTAACAAAGATGGAGTTGTAGGCCTCCAGAATAATTCCAGATATCCCCAATCATCATCCCCCACAGAACTATAAGAAGGATCTAAACAGTTCTCTATTCAAATTTCGACGTCATCTAACTCGACTTGTTTAAAAAAATGAATATTGTATAAGCGCTATCTGCTGTAGAAATATATATATGCGGACAAATGCGGTTTTGAGGTACGTGGATTAGTAATATATTTGCAAACTAGATGGCAGAGGTATACAACTTTAGATTGAGATTTCCATTTTATTCGATTTTCTTGTTGGAATTCATATGTTATATATTTGTTGAAACAATATGATTTTTAAAAAAAATATGTGTTCTTAAAATTATTAAACATTTTATTGTTGGTAATAAAGTTGGGTTAGATAAGTTTTAATGGAGACTGTGATTGATTAAATTAATCAAGTAAAGTTAATATAACCCCTTTCCACAATAATTTCTATATCCTGTATATTTCAAGAACTAAGTTATAATCATCAGCAGATGATGACAACTTACACCGTCGATGGTGTAAGTCTTGTACGGACTTTGTTTCAGTGCGGGTTTTACCGTGGTTCCTGGTGCTACAATGTGATTAATTATCAGCTGATGATGACAACTTTGTTGTCGAAGTAAGTATATAGAATACGAAAATTATCGTGGAAAGGGGTTATATTAACCTTAATTGATTAAGTTGGGTTAGTTTTTATGGAGTTAAAAACAGAGTGCTCACTATATATTATTAAAAGTATACATCACAATATGTTTGAATTATTTATATTGTACGCTAAAATATTAAAAAATATAGCAGTTAATGGAATTTGGTATAATAAAGTTTTTATGAATTTATTGTTAAATTGAAATATTGAATAAAGGAATCAGTTACAGCAGAGTATCCCAAGTTTGAGGTGAACGAAACAGCGATTGCCTTTAATTATCAAAAATTAGTATAGTAGACGTATACGGAAGTATTTTAGATATTAGAAAAAAAATATATTTAACAGACAAAATCGTGAAGTCTTGTTCACTTTCCTTTTTAATTCCGCTTCTAAAATCCCATTTCACATTAATTTTCGTGTTCTGCATACGTATTTCGACAACAAAATTGTCATCAGCAATAGATAATTAAACAGTGTCGCATCCGGAAACCACGACAAAATGAACACGAAAACATGAAATGAAATATTTGTAGAGTAAAAGAAGTAGATTAGAACTAGAATTATTCGAGTTACATTTAAAACTAACAAAAAATTTAAATCATTCTGAATTTCATGTGTAATTGTCATCTCTCTTTGACCTTTTATACGATAGACAAGTAATTAATAAATATTATTATTACTAGCTGTACCCTGCGCGCGTTGCTACGCCACTAACTAAAATAAATTTGAAGGAAACACATTACACAAATATTCAATTCATTTTGAGTCATTTTATTGATTTCGTTCATTTTGAAAAAATTGTGACATTGCAGTGTTTCGTTTCAATTCGATATTTATTGAAGTGCAGTGAGATACACAATATTTCTTCCTTTTCCATCTGGTGTGTAAACGAATAAATCAGAAGGTTTTCCGACGCGTGAGCAGGCCACATAGAACTGCCCATGTGAGAAGCATGGATTCTCCAAATTTAATCCACACACTTGCAACGATTATCCTTGTGCTTTGTTGATAGTCATTGCGAAAGCGAGGCGTACCGGGAACTGCAAACGTTTGAATTCGAATGGCATATCTGTCGGGATCATTGGGATACATGGCAACAGTACCTCTTCACCTTTGAATTTTCCAGTTAAAATTGTTGCCTCGATAACATTGTTCATCATTTTCTTGACTGAGAGTCTGGTTCCGTTGCAAAGTCGTGGTGGATTTATGTTTCGAAGAAGGATGATGGGTACGCCAATTTTCAATGTAAGAACGTGCGGTGGCATGCCTGGCAAATCAAGCGAATTCAAGAATTCATTTGGATAGTTGACAACTTCGTCTTGATTCACCACAGTATCGATGGACTTATATGTTGTCGTTTCGCCGGGTATTCCATTCTGAATGGTGAAGTTGATGGTATTGACATCGATGTTTTTGGCCGCTAATATAGCTCGCGTACTGAGCCACTGATGATTTTTGCAGTTCTGTGCTGTTTGGGAAAACTTTTTGCACCAATTCGTCTATGCTTTCTGTGATCTTACAGAAGTTTGCTGGCAAGGTGATACATTGCGTAGATTCATCAATTTGCATTTAGCCATTTCCAATATCCATTGTTTTGCAAAATTTCCAATTGGAATGGCTCTCTTTAAGAGTCAATTTCAGGAATAGCCTTCAATGCGAGTAGCCATTCACGCTTAATGTCTTCAATTGACTCAAAACGGTTTCCCCGGAGCGGTCGTTTGAGTTTGCTGAATAGCCAGAAGTCACACGGAGCTAAATCAGGCGAATACGGTGATTGCGGCACGATATTGGTTGAACATTTGGTGAAAAACTCACGAAGAATTAATGCAGTATGCGACGGTGCATTATTGTGGTGCAAAAACCAAGAGTTGTCGGCCCATAATTCTGGCCACTTTTTACGAATAGCATTGCGCAAACGACGCATAACACTAGTATTCTTTGTTGACAGTTTGGCCGGTCGGAAGGAATTCGGAGTGCATCATACCTCGATAATCGAAGAAAACTGTCAACATAACCTTGATTTTTGACTTGCTTTGACGTGGTTTTTTGGGCTTCGGCTCACCTTTGATACGATATTCGGCCGATTGATCGTCTGTTTCCGGGTCATAAGCGTAGATCCAAGTCTCATCTCCAGTTATGATGCCTTTCATTTTGTCTTGATAGTCGGAAAGCATTGTTTCACAGACGTCAACGCGACGCTGTTTTTCGACAAAATTGAGTAATTTTGGTACAAATCGTGTTTTCACTTTTCTTAGGTCCAAATGATCTTTCAAAATGGTTTTCACTGATCTTTCCGATATTCCAACGATGCCAGTAAGATCTCTGACTATTTATCGTCGATTCTCAAGCACCAATTCCTTGATTCTATGAACGTGTTGATCATCAGTTGATGTTGATGGCCGTCCTGGACATGGTTCGTCATCAACGCGTTCTCGACCCTCTTTGAATAATTTGTACCAATCAAAAACACTTGCTCGCGACAAACAATCATCACCGAAAGCCTTTTGCAACATTCTGAACGTTTCGGCGCCAGAAATTTGATTCCGTACACAAAATCTAATGGAACTTTTTTGTTGAATAATTTCACTCATTGTAAAAATCGCCGAATGCACTTTTTGTACTTCAGAAAGACAAGCGTATACTAAATACTAATGATTATTTTGATGTGACATTTAGCACAGATGTCACTGACAGTCATACCAACCTAGAAAAAAAATATTTCGACGAATGGGTTTTCGCGCGAAATTTAAATTTATTTTTTTGCCCACAGTAGTATATATATAGATTATTAATTAATAGAATTGTATGATTATCATCAAAATATTTATTTGAAGTTAATCCCAGTGTTTTGCAATTAATTGTCATAATAACGAGTATATATATTGCTCTTTCTCGCCTTTATTTTTTGTCTTTAACACATAACACCTGTCTCTCTTTTTTTTTTAAAGAGAACGATATCAGCAGGCTATTTTACGTTTAAGCAACTCAAGGTGAAATTATTTATGATTTACTTTAATTATACGTACGTTCCAAAGGAATTTGTTTTAAAAATTTAAGAAATTCACCATTTTTTATCAATAAAAAAAACCTTACAAAGAAGTAAATCAATTTTTTATTGCTCAGTTCTATAAAATAAACTCACTCTCTTCGATGAATTGTGGTGACAGTATTGAGTGCTTATATCTAAATTCTACTCTACTTTCGAATACATTTTCCTCTAAAAAATTCCTCTTAAGACATTCGTTCTCTTTATTGCATCTAACGATTCGTTTCAGGAGTCGTATGCGTGGTATGCAAACTCTGTGGATTCCCGGAATGGATCACGCCGGTATCGCGACTCAAGTAATAGTAGAGAAAAAATTGTGGAAGGAGAGAAATCAGACAAGGCGAGATTTAGGGCGAGATCTATTTGTGAAGGAGATTTGGAGATGGAAAGAAGAAAAAGCGAATATTATAGGTAATATGTTTTATCTCAGAATACTTCTAATTATTCAGATATCTCTATATGTGTATAAACGTATAAATTTAAATAAGAAGTAACTTTTTAAGAAATACTTTTTGCTGCTTTGGTTTTATAAATTTTTCGAATTTGTTTTTTCCTTTCGTCGAAAAGGTAAAGTATAAAAACGCATTATCAATTTGTGATACAGAAACTAACTCGTGAATTGATTGGCTAAAACCAAAGAAGAGTCTGTTTTTAAATACAGGCTGTTTCAAAAAGAACATACATATTTCGAATGCATATATTTATTAAACTTTAAGACGTACGAATATGAAACTTTACACACATATTTACGAACCTCTCAAGTTCAGATTACAGATGTTCAACATGTCCTCCATCAGCGACACGAACAACATCACATCGATACTCAAATTCCCCCCATACTCGGGCAAGCATGTCCTTCGTCACTGATGTTATGGCAGTACGGATTCGGTTCTTCAACTCTTCCAGGCTCTGTGGGAGTGGTGGATCATAAACGTTGTCTTTAACGAAACCCCACAGGAAGAAGTCACAGGGTGTGAAATCCAGTGACCGTGGAGCCCAGCTGAGACATGCTAAGTCGCCAGCTCCTTGACGACCAATCCAACGGTTCGGTAGAGTTTCAATCAGATATTCACGCACTTGTGACTCCAGTAAAGGGGTGTTGAAAAATGAAGTTGTCTTCGTGCAGCCTCGGAAACAACCGGTTTCGTAACATAGCGATATACTGCTGACCGTTAACCGTGTTTCCATCAAAGAAGAATGGGCCGTAAACAGATGATCGGGATATCGCACAAAACACATTGATTTTAGACGAAGCTCGTACATGTTCAATGGCTGCATGTGGGTTCTGTAGATCCCAAATTCGAACATTGTGTTTGTTTACCAGACTACAAACATGGAAACTCGCTTCATCGCCGAACACGATGCGTTGTGCGAAAGTGTTATCATTCTCAATAGCATCATGAATCTCGTTACAAAATGCCACACGTTTCCGTTTGTCATCAGGACGCAGAGCTTGTAACAACTGTAACTTGTACGACCTCATAACCAACCGACGCCTCGAAAAACGCCAAATTGTTGTTGTAGGCAGTTGTAACCCCCGACTGGCACGACGAGTTGATTTTGGAGGATTACGTTGGAAAGCAGTTTGAATTCGTGCAACGTTTTTTTCAGAAACACGAGGGCAGGACTCTTTTTTTACATACACATCCTGTATCCTACAAACTGTCGATACCATTTGCGAATGTTCCACCCACTTGGAGGATCAATTTGGTAGCTCAACCTGAAACGTCTTTGCACTGTAATCACGGAATTGCACTTCGCAAACTCGCGAACACAAAATGATTTCTGTTGCGGAGTAGCCATTTTAAACATATGACGGTTACCAAGAAAAACAGAAGACAACTGACATGTAGCGGCTATTAAATAAACTATACTATGTATTCGTTTTTCCAATAGCCTAGCCGAGGCGCAGCGATCGAAAGTTCGGATAAAATAATACTTTGTAATACGTATATTCTTTTTGAAACACGCTGTATATTAATTGATTGTATTATCGGTTCTTGAATATAATGAAAATTAAAGCACTTGCGTAGTTTCACAAAATATGTGTATTTTAAATACACTTTTCCACGTACATTACGCCTTACGGCGTCGTGAGGAGTATATGAAACTTAACAATGTTACAAACAGATCTTATAATAATAATAATAATAATAATAAATCTTTATTGTTCAACAGAATTTACCAATTATAGGACAAAAATGCGAAAAGTAAATACAAAATAATATAATTATAAATATGAAACATATCACAGGAAAATATGAAAATATAAATCAATCATTCAAATTGTAAACAAGACAACTTGTGATATACCAGAAATGTAAAACTGGACCCAGATTCTACATAGGTAATAAAGCAAATAGTAAAATTGGAATTTCAAAAAAAATCTGGTATAAATCCATACTATAGGCGCTCTTTGTAGAACATTGGTCCTTGCGTAAGACGCAATGTGCTTTCATGCTTGGCAGAAATCCTAGAAACATAAAGTCATTTATCTCACAGAAGAAACTCACAGTCAATCTTGCTTTGAAATGAATTCCACAGAAACTTGGCACAATATAGATTTCTTCTGTCCATAAGATATTCAATTTCACGTCTGGAGAGCAATTCTGCTTGTTCGGTTCCAATGGGTGAAAGCGTTCCATCCATCTTGTAAGATAAAAATTTTAGTAATCGTCTTTGTATTCGAGCAGTGAGAAGCAATAGTAGGGTACCATATACGAGGGAGCGTTTTTATATTCGCGGAATGGGGGACAAGGGGTGGAAATAAAAAAACCAAATTATTTTTCTTTTTCAATATATTCACCTGCAAGACGGATACATTTTTCACATCTTTCAATTAATTTATTTATACCCTCATAAAAAAATGATTTCTCTTTATCTGCAAAATACGCCGAAACTGTCTCCTTGACTTCATCATCGGCAGTAAATTTTTTACCCCGCAGCTCTTTTTTCATTTTCGTAAACAGGTAATAATCACTCGGGGCCAGGTCTGGGCTGTAGGGTGGGTGATTCACAATTTCGAAGCCCACCTTATGCAGGGCAGCTAACGCAACGCAAAATACCGTTGCCATGAGTTTCCCAGCTGATTGTGACACTTTAAATTTCTTGGGAGGTGCTGTGCCCTTTTTATGCCACTGCATGGAGTCTTGTTTGGACTCAGGTTCATAATGATGAACACTAGTTTCGTCTCCAGTAACAATTCCACTCAATACACCATCCTTGTCTTCATTACAGAGGTCCAAAAATGCTCGCGAACACTCTACGCGCTGTTGTTTTTGCGGCGGCGTGAGCATTCTCGGCACCCATCTTGCGCTGATCTTAGACATGCCGAGATGATCGTGTAGGATTTTAAAAATTGTTGTATCGGATACTCCAACCATTTCTGCGAGTTGTTTCTTCTTTAGTCGAGCATCTTCGAGTACAATTTGTTCAACTTTTTGGATAAGTGCTGGCGTGGTCACCTCAATGCTCCTGCCCGGCCTCGGGTCGTCTTCAAGGAATTCCCTTCCTTGTTTAAATAAACTATGCCACTTGTACACCATGGTTTTTCCTGGACAAGAGTCGCCGTACACCAATGACATCTCATTCATTATGGTCGCGACTGATTTTCCTTGCCTGGTAAGGAACTTTATAACGGCACGATATTCGATTTTTTCCATATTTCACTTTTCACTCCTGATTATGTTACTTGGTTGACGATAGCTCAAAGACTAACTGTCTAATAACAATGAAACTTCGTATTTATACTAATCATGAGTCGCTGCACAGGCCACGCCCCCAATGCGCCTACTCACTCCTCTACAACCCGCTCATTCCGCGAATATAAAAACGCTCCCTCGTATCAGCATATTCCAGCTCGTTTACAACAAGAGCGTAATAAGGAGATTTTAATACTCCAATATCGCTAAAGTACCTAGGAAAACGCACTAAAAATCCAAAAGATTTACATGCAAATGTACAAATTGCTAGAATATGTAGTTATTGGAATCTAGGACTTTACATTTTAAGACACTAAGTCAACGTTCACCACCCTAATTCCGGTTGATTGGTGACAGTCAATAATAATATGAGAAAATACAAGCACAATAATAATAATGTACAAGTTTGTTTTTGGTAGAATTTTAAATTTCGCGATTTTTGAAATCGTTCTTTGTTAATGAATTTATTTAAACTGAAGAAGGTTACTAAAATCATTGTGCGTAATACGACTGTTTGTTGAATTCTGTGTAAAAATAAATGCCTTCGCATTTAGTAAAACTCGGGTGGTACAATACTATTACTACTACTAACTATTAATGTTTAGATGCCGTTCTAAGAATATTAAAAGTAATAAAAGGCTGATTCTTCTTCATTCAAAGTGTCCGAAAAGAAAACAGATTAATATAGTTGATTCGGTAATTCATAAAGGAAACATTAATTAAGAGCAAAATATACACAGTCTATCTATAAATGCTGTCAGTATTTTAATGGCGTATTAAAAAAGGAAAAATTCGTCGTAAAAACTATACAAAATATATTCGAAAAGTGCAGAAAATAAGTTTTTTAACGAAATTTAATTTATATGGAGTGTTTGTCTCGTGTGTCCACACAAGTAAACAATCACAGAAGTCACACCTTTGAGAACATCCCATAATCGATAGTCGAGAAAGTAGAGTTAGGCTTGCCCGACGCCCAATCAGAAATCATAATAGGCTCAGTAAGAGTATTTTCCAGTCCTATTTGGGTCGTTCCAAATTTGGAAAAAATGATTCATACCTTCGAGAACATTCCATAGTCGATAGTCAGGAGAGCATGGTTAGGCTTGCCAGGCACTCAATCGGAAACCATAATAGACTCGATACCATTGTTTTCCAGACATGTTTGTGTCGTCTCAAATTTGGGAAAAACGTTTCTTACAAGTCATACCTTGAAGAACATCCCATAATCAATAGGCAAGAGAATATAGTTAAGCTTGCCAGACGCCCAATCGGGTGCCGTAATAGTCTCATTACCATTGTTTTCCAGACATCTTTGGGTCGTTCCAAATTTGGGAGAAACATTTCTTACAAATCATATCTTGAAGAATATTCCATAATCGATAATCACGAAGGCATAGTTAGGCTTGCCAGCCGCCCAATCGGGAGCCATTATAAACTCATTACCATTGTCTTCCAGCCACGTTTGGGTCGTTCCAAATTTGGAAAAAAACGTTTCGTACAAGCCATACCTTCTAGAACATTCCATAAGCGATACTCAAGAGGATATACTTAGCCTCGCCTGACGTCCAATCAGAAATCATAATAGACTCAGTAACACTGTTTTTCGACCCTCTTTCTGTCGTTTCAAATTTGGAAAAAATGTTTCATTCAAGCCATACCTTTGAGAACATCCCATAATCGATAGTCGAGAGTGTTTCGGTTAGGATTGCTAGCCTCAAACGGAAGCCATAATAGACTTAGTAACATAGTTTTCCAGACATGTTTGGGTCGTTTTCATTTTGTGAACAGTTGCAGAATCCTGTTGAAACACCCATTTCTTCCCCTAGACAAGAAGTCTGTCATAGACTTCACTACAATTTCCAATACAGTTTGTTGATAAATTCGGCATGATATTTTCACAATTTTGTGCCACCAAACTATCGTACAGTGCCCTACCTGAGCCGGTGTAACGACCTTCAGGCCATCTAAGGAACTACGACCACGGAAGACTACAAGAGAGATTGTAACGTTGGTCATTGTTAGATGGAAAATTACATTCAATACCAACATTTGAGAAATCGATAGTTATGTTAAAGCTGGTTGGTAAGGATCTTCAGGGATTAGTGTCATCTGAACACGAGACACGAAGAGCAGCCTTGATTTATGATTGGTAACAGAAGTAGAGTAGCCAAGAAGCTACATAAGGTAAATGAATGTATTCTAAATTAAAACTTTTGTACTTTTATAATTGCTTTTATTGCAAATATTGTCCAATGAAATAGGTGTGTACAAATACAACGTAATTTATGGAAGAACCAATATAAATGAAACAAAATCACCATATGAAATCACTTTTCGAACAATTGCTGAATGTTTACATTTTGAAGCGATTGCGTAAATATAGATGATGTATGTATATACGTGTCATAGAAATAAATATTTGTAGCCGATGCTTTAGGGGCGTAAATAATAAAATTGATTCGAGTTTAACTGTCAGGAACGAATTTCCTGTGTGTAATTTTAATGAAATGTTTACCGCCCTTTTTGTATTTGTATGACCGGTGCCTCCCCGGATTTACGGGCTACAAACGTGGTCGGCTTTTGTGTTCCGTAAATATTTGTTCTAAATAATTTATAGGGATATTTGAAAGGAGGAATTAAATTTAACGGTTCAACCGTTTCTATTTGATTTTCGTCCAATTTAATTTATTTGTTCATAAAAAATTAATAAAAAAACAATTTTGTACGTCATGTAGAATATATTTTAATTAACATTTTTGCAAGATTGTTAATTAGGGGATCAGCACATTATTTTGTCGCCATTTTGGTTGGCGATGTGTGATGCGAATGTTTTGTAGACTGACGAAATGCAACTCCAAATTTGCTATTTCTTTATTCTTTGAAAGGCTGGAACTTGTCTTAATCAATTAAGGTTAATATAACCCCTTTCCACAACAATTTTCGTATTCTATATACGTATTTCGACAACTAAGTTGTCATCACCAGCAGATAATTAATCACAGTATCGCACTTGAAACCAAGGTAAAACCCGCACAGACGTCTAGTACGGACTGGGCGGCTTTGCGGATTTTGCCTTGGCTTCAGGTGTGACAGTGTGATCATAAACGATAAATGCACGGCTAACTATTTATAATTACGAACAAGATCAAAACACCTTTCATAAATGAAGTAAATTCGTAAACGAATCTACAATATGTGTTTGACTTTCGAGGATGTAAGGCTGGTAGGGACTTTTCATCTGTGCGGGTTTTGCCGTCGATCCAAGTGCGGTACTGTGATTAATTATCTGCTGATAATGACAACTTAGTTGTCGAAATATGTATACAGAATATGAAAATTATTGTGCAAAGAGTTTATAATAACCTTAATTTATTAATTTAATCATCCACAGTCTTCATCAAAATTTACCTAGAACTTGTCTATTGTAGTAAAAGACGACTGTGCTTATTATATAATTTAGATATTTACTCACACAAACAGCTAATTACTTAACAACTTAACAATTTTGATATATTTGTAATAGCGATCCTTATTTAAGGAAATGCGAGCACTTTCTGCTTCAAATGTCTCGAAATACGTTGAAGTACTTCTAGACGAAGCTCTACTTCGTCTAGAAGAATGAGATTTCGGAAATTGATAATTTTTAGACGTATAAGGGGTAAATAAAAGAAATGCTATTTAACATTAATTGACATCTTTATATGCAATAAAAAGTGAAGTATGATTATGATTTAGATTTATTAATGGCGAGGGCAAAATTGCGCGGCGCTTCATAAGACGTGCAACCGGGTGCAAAGTGAGATGCAATAAAATTCTTCGACGATAGCTCTCGCCCATGACGTCTATTTGTTATATCTCAATTACGTAGGCTGAAAAATTTTCTTCTTCGAATGAAAGAACTATTTTTATTTGTGGTGGCAGAACTTCGTCAGGAGAAGTCGTGTTAATCCGGAAATGGACGATTTTTAGATGTGTATGGCGGTAAATATAAAAAGAAAGCTATTTAACTTTAACTGTCACCTTTATAGGCCATAAAATGTGAAATACGAGTATGTTTTCGTAAATTGCGTGGCATTTCATAAGACGTGTGGCCGGGTGTAAAGTCGGATGCAACAAAATTCATCGACCAATAGCTCTCGCCCGCGGCGTTGGTCTGTATTCTGTTATTGACTATTGTGTGATGGAGTATTGTGCACTGTTTGTAATAATGTGACAATTACCTAGGTTGAGAAACTTTCTTCTTGAAACGGCTTGAAAGAATTACTTAATGTATAACAGTGGTCCAGAGCTTCGTCGAGAAAAGCCGTGTGAATTGGGAAATTGATGGTTTTCGAACGTATCGTATAACGGGGTATATAAACATGCTATTTAACATTAGTTAATATCTTTATAGGCTATAAAATATGAAATAAAAGTATTTTTTAGATTTATTAATATAGAGGCCAAAATTGCGCGGCGCTTCATAAGACATGCGGCCAAGTGTAAAGTGAGGTGCGATAAATATTCTGTTATTGACTATTGCGTGATGAAGTTTTGTGCACTGTTTGTAATTATGTGGCAATTACCTAGGTTGAGAAACTTTCTTCTTGAAACGTCTTGAAAGAACTACTTAATGTATGTCAGTGGCACAGAGCTTCGTGGAGAAAAATCGTCAGAATTCGGAAATTGATGGTTTTCGAACGTATAACGGGGTATATAAACATGCTATTTAACATTAGTTGGCATTTTTATAGGCCATAAATATGAGATAAAAGTATTTTTTAGATTTATTAATGTAGAGGGCAAAATTGCGCGGCGCTTCATAAGACATGCGGCCAAGTGTAAAGTGAGGTGCGATAAATATTCTGTTATTGACTATTGCGTGATGAAGTTTTGTGCACTGTTTGTAATTATGTGGCAATTATCTAGAATGAGAAACTTTTTTCTTGCAACATCTTGAAAGAACTACTTAATGTATATATCAGTGGTCCAGAGCTTCGTCGAGAAAAATCGTGAGAATTCGGAAATTGATGGTTTTCAAACGTATGTATAACGGGGTATATAAACATGGTATTTAACATTAGTTGACATCTTTATAGGCCATAAAATATGAAATAAAAGTATTTTTCAGATTTATTAATATAGAGGGCAAAATTGCGCGGTGCTTCATAAGACATGCGGCCAAGTGTAAAGTGAGGTGCGATAAATATTCTGTTATTGACTATTGCGTGATGGAGTTTTGTGCACTGTTTGTAATTATGTGGCAATTATCTAGAATGAGAAACTTTTTTCTTGAAACATCTTGAAAGAACTACTTAATGTATATCAGTGGTCCAGAGCTTCGTCGAAAAAAATCGTGTGAATTGGGTAATTGATGGTTTTCGAACGTATAACGACGTATATAAACATGCTATTTAACATTAATTGACATCTTTATAGGCCATAAAATATGAAATATAAGAATCTTTCAGATTTATTAATATAGAGGTCAAAATTGCGACGCGTTTCATAAAACATGTGACCGAGTTTAAATTAAAGTGCAATAAATATTCTGTTTTTGACTATTGTGTTACGAAGTTTTGTACGCGTTTTATAATTATGTCGTAATTACGTAGGCCTAGAAAACAACCAAAAACGTTGACAAAACGTTAAAAGAATCATTCAAATGTTAATAGCACCCTGTTTATTATGCGCTTCAAGGAATTCACTTCTCATCAGGTAAACTTGTGTTATCAACGAACGATTCTTTGTGAGCGTATCGTACCTTAATAATTTATATGTATATAGAATACGAAAATTATTGTGAAAAGGGGTTATATTAACCTTAATTGGTGAAGCAATTATAAAATTAAAAAGATATTGTTGCTTGCGTACTTGTAATCTTAATCTGAATCGGAGATGACTGGTATAGAAGGGTAAAGCATTTGACTGTCCCCTTTTCTTTTATTAAATCTGCACTGATATTATGACAGTTGCCACTATTTATGATTTGCGAACACTAATGTTCCCCGAATCTGAAACATTATACTCGAGGCTGTTTTTAACTAAAGCTTTATTTAAGTTGATTTGTGATAAAATTTTCTTCGCATTTATATTTGAACGTGGTAAACAAAATAGAAAGAACATCGTATTTATGATTTTCAAATAATTCAATATTTCTACAACTGTATTTATGCATCCGTTAAACTTACCGTATAGTTGCACCGCGATCTATAACAAATCCATTTTATTATTAACCATAGACTGTACTAGTACTTGATAATTAGACAAGAAATAATAAAAACCATAACTATTTCAATTTCGTCATTTTTTGTAATTTTCCACAATAGAATTTTTGTATAAAATTAATTTTAATAAAATGGATGGAAAAATCGTGACATAAATGGCCCTTATCGTGAGGTCGTGAAATTTGGAATGAAATCGTGAGAAGTCACGATAGACTGTGATATCCGGCACCCTTGATTTTTTTACCCTATAAAAAAATGAAGCAAGTGGACATAATTTATCACTACGCCAGCAGCTATTTTAAATTTATACGTGGGGGGCAGTAATAACTGTATGAATGACTCGATGATGAAAAGGGGTCTTGGGAATTTCCAAAATTATAAATCCCTGCTTATTTCAATAACAAATAGTATACCTTAACCCATTCCTAGCCATTGTACCTTCTTGAGAACAGAAAAAAGGCAATATTTAAATATGCATAAATTTTACGAGAAGTGAAATTACGCAACGTTACTTTTAGTTTTGCATTCAACATAATGTGTTCAAAAGCACACAATAACAAAGTGTTTAGAAATAGTACCGTTACTGTATATTTTGTTTAGTTTTAATACCTTTGCGTCAATTTTGCAAATATTAACTAGGTCAGTGATTATTCAGCTGCGTGGAGTAAAACCTGTTGTACGACGAGAAGTCAAAATGTTCCCGGAATTGTGTCGTAGTGTTGGCAGTTGTGATGCAATCACAATAAATTTTGTACAGTACATTCCTTACGGTGCATAGTTATGACGCTGACAGGTCTGAGCAAATCTGAACACGCAGTGTGACTGCAGTTTAGTGGAAGGT
This sequence comes from Dermolepida albohirtum, assembly GCA_031893035.1. Lineage (NCBI taxonomy): Eukaryota > Metazoa > Arthropoda > Insecta > Coleoptera > Scarabaeidae > Dermolepida > Dermolepida albohirtum. The sequence goes on along the minus strand of JAVIWB010004008.1, from coordinate 262,759 downwards.
AGGAGTGTGTGGTGATCAGTTGGCGCGATGTCGCAGTTCGAGCAACGGGCGAACATCAAGTTCATGTGCAGATTGGGAAAATGTGCTTCAGAGACTTTGTTAGCCTTACAAACAGTTTACGGTGACGATTCTTTAAAGAAAACAGCCGTTTACGAGTGGTTTTCAAGATTTAAGGAACGAAGGAATGGTCGAGCGAGTGAAACAATTAATCAGAGCAGACCGCAGAATGACCATCGATGAGTTGGCACAAGAAGCGGGGATCTCTCATGGATCCATACACGCAATCCTGTCAGATGATTTGAAGATGAAACGTGTCAGTGCAAAGTTTGTCCCGCGCTTGCTGAATCCGGATGAGATGGAAACTCGGAAGTTGACGGCGGCCGAATGTTTTGAAAAAAGCACAGAGGACCCGATGTTCTTGCAGACAATCGTTACTGGTGACGAGACTTGGGTGTACGCGTACGACCCGGAAACCAAGATGCAGTCATCAGAATGGCACACATCGTCCTCTCCTCGACCAAAGAAATCACGTCATGTCAAATCGAAAACAAAAGTGATGCTCATTGCGTTTTTCGACAACGAAGGTGTGGTGCACCATGAATTTATACCAGCTGGACAAACGGTTAACGGTCCTTTTTACGTACAAGTTTTGAAAAGAGTGAGGGAAGCAGTTCGAAGAAAACGTCCAGGCAAATGGCAAGAAGGATGGTCACTCCATCACGACAATGCTCCCTCCCACACGTCGATTGTTGTTCAAACATGGCTTGCAGAAAAAAACATTCCAGTCCTCCAGCAGCCTTCCTACTCACCGGATTTAGCGCCATTGGATTTCTGGCTCTTCCCCAAGCTCAAAAAGGGCCTCAAAGGTAACCGTTTTGACACCGTAGAAGACATCAAAACCAACGCGACGGCTGAATTTCGGAAGATACCACAACAGGACTTTCATCGTTGTTTCCAACAATGGCAGGAGCGGTGGAGCAAGTGTGTGTGTTCAGATGGCGCCTACTTTGAAGGCGATTAAGTGACTGTGTACCTATGTTGTGGTAATAAAGAGTTAAAACAAAATTCCGGGAACTTTTTGACTCCTCCTCGTATTATAATAAGTGTTTATTATAGTTTTGCATACGGGAATAACTGTGTTTCCAATTTATAAAAAGGTGAAAGATAAAAAACTAATTGGAACGACGCTGGGTGAGTAGAAAAATTGGTGTACCCAATTGAGTACAATGGCTTATTGGGTATGCATTTTTTTTAGATTTTTGCCCATAAAAAAATAAAATTTCCTACTATAAAAACGTCAAGTTTTTACGGCAGACACAACTGCAGTTTCAGTGCAGTAGTTCAGCCCTGACGATGTCCCATACAAATAGGTACGAAACGTCGGCAGATATACAAGTGACGCGGTTCCCACCCGGAAGCCCAGAAGCAGATAGCATGGACCACGACCGCAGAAGCCTACGTACCAAATTAGAATAAGTCGTATTCGAAAAATATCTCTCCATAAGCATAGAAGAATTCGAAACAATAAAGTTTTGTATAAAAAGCAGTCAGAGATTGGTCGATATTGGTAAAACCATCAAGGAGTTGATCCGAGCAAAACTTTATGAAATTAGCTTTTCTAAACTTGCATTTAATATCATAGTTTGAGGGAAAAGGAAGAAGTGTAGACATGAAGCTATGTGTAACACCGAACCACAACGCATTGATGACGATCTTCAGTAACAAGAGTTAGGATCATATCAAATGTTAAACTCACAATTCATGTTTGCAAGAATCAAGTCCGACAGTCAGTCATTCAGGTTGGGAACATTGTTAAATTGAGAAAGATTTAGAGACGACATAAAAGAAAGCAGAAGTTACAAGTTGGCGTCGGATTCCATGTCAAATTTGATCAAGTAAAATACCCTACAAATAAGATATATTCCCTAGTGATAACGATTTCCATATCGAAGAAAAGTTAAAGGTCTGCGTGGTTTAAATTCGGTACGAGAAGTGATCGGCGTTACAGTTCCATACAATCAGATCGATCAATGCAAAAGCCCACCTAATTTCACCATGAAGAGCAATGAGAACACCACCATCAAGAGGTCTACCAGTAGTATGTAAACTACTGTGTACATTTTGGTTCTCAACGGTACAGATCGCGTACGGAGTTTGCTCTCGTATAGGTATTTTTCGCCGTGGTTTACCAGGTGCGACACTTTGCAATTATCTGCTGATGATGACAGCTTAGTTGTCGAAATGCGTATACAGAATTATGAAAGTTAATGTGGAAACGGGTTATATATCAACCTTAGTGATTAAGTTAATAATTTTTATGTAATGTAATCATTACAAGCAATCGATTTTGCTTCAAAAATCTAATTGTATTATAGTTTGTCCTGTAAATAGCTTAAAGAACATTTCAAATAGATTGTTGAGGTCGTTACTCTTTGAAATTCCAAGAGAATAAAGAACATTATTATTATAATAATAATTATTATGAGTAATATAAAGAATATTTATATTCAGTTATGCCAGTAACTTAAAAGTCGTCTGCAATTGTTAATAATTACTAGTGTTACTGAAAAAGCACCATCTTTACTTAACTCAATATAAATATAAATTGCGTTTTCAAAAGAACAAACGATTGAAGAAATACAAAAAACACCGAAATCTGGGTAATATCTCTTTCTTAGTTTAATGGCAGTTGTTAGTTTGTTCTCGCTGTCAGGGCAATAACGTAACAAGCGATACACATTGCAGCGAAACAATTCACTTAAATGAGTTGTATCTTACGTTTTCCTTTTTTTACGTTTAAGGTCAACAGCTCAGACAAATGGGCGCATCATTAGATTGGTCAAGACAAATGTTCACCATGGATGCGGCGCAATCTCGCGCCGTGACAGAAGCGTTCATCAAATTGTACGAATGTGGGCTGATATATCGTTCGGATTATCTTGTGAATTGGTCCTGCGTCTTGGGATCTGCCATTTCCGACATCGAAGTGGAAAATTTGGAAGTGGCCGGACCGACTCCGGTCTCCGTACCCGGTTACGAGCAACCGGTGCAGTTCGGAATATTGACGAAATTCGCCTACAAGATTCATGATTCAGGTATTATATTTATTTAGAGTCTCTATGTGTAACTTGTTAATTTCTACATATTTCTGTAATATGCTCTTTGAGCTTTCACTTACGCTCGTGTACGAGGGTAGTCCCAGAAGTACCCGAGCTAACAAAGAAAACATAAAAATGTTGGAAAGAAATATATTTATTTTTCAGCATAATCTCCTTTCAGCTCTATACACTTTTCCCAACGATGTTCAATAAGTTCGATACCCTTTTTATAATATGAACCATCTTGCTCTTCAAAATAGCCATTAACTGCCGACATCGCTTGTCTGGGAACAGAAAGAATCCGAGGGAGCTAAATCTGGTGAATAGGTGCATGAGCTAGCAATTCAAACTTTAATTCATTAATTTTGGCCATTGCAATAACGGATTTGTGAGCTGGCGCATTGTCTTGATGAAACAACACTTTCTTCATGGCCAAATGCGGCCGTTTTTGCTTAACTTCTTCGATCAAACGTTGCAATAAGTTCGCATAATACTTGCCGTTGATAGTTTTTCCTTTTTCAAGAACCGAGGCCATGACTTCGCCTGCAGATGAAACGGTCTTCACCTTCTTTGGAGCTGGTTTTCCCTTTGGGTCCATTGTTTTGATTTTTCTTTTGTCTCGGGTGTGAAGTGATGGACCCACGTTTCATCCATGGTTATGAAACGGCGCAAAAATTCTGCTTTGTTGCTGTGAAACTTCGCTAAACCTCAAATGAAACATCTTCATGACACTGTTTTTGCTCGAGTGTAAGCAAACGCGGCACCCATTTTGCACACAGCTTTCTCATGCCCAAATTTCAGATAATATGCGATGTATCGCACTTTTTGAAATGCCTACTATGTCTGTTAGCTCGCGCTTTCAGTCGTTGATCATTCAGTACCGCTTTGTGGATTTTCTTCACCATTTCTGGAGTCGTCACCTCATTTGGCCGACCACAACAATGCCCGTCTTGGCAACTCGTACGGCCTCGTTTAAACTCTGCTACCCAATATTTCACGGTTGTAACCGAAGGAGCAGACTCACCCAGAGTAGAATCCAGTTCGGCTTTTATATCGGTTGGGCTGAGGCCTTTCAAATAAAAGTATTGTATCACGTAACGATGACCAATTTTCTCCATTTTTACAAATTCACTATTGACGGCTGCCAAACAAATACTAAACAACGTGGCGTCTTCAAACTTGAAACATATGCTTTATAGATTGTGTACTTTCTAATACAGTGATATTTTTCAAACAACTACCGAGCATGCATGTGTTCTGCAGTTGAAGGATGTGATAGAAGAGAACATGTTCCTAAACCCGTTAAATGAAAGGAGCTGCTGTAGTAAAATTTGAAATGAAACAGTGAGATAACGGGAAATCCATGCCAAAATGAATAAATAATAAAAAGGCAAGATGTACTCAAAAGGATTGTTACAATGAATATCGTTAAAGCTTAGTCGAAAAAGTGCTTTAAAATGATACGTCACACGGCTTGCTTTAAAATGTAATAAAGAATACATTAATAATATACACATTGATTATAATTACCAGGCAGGTTTGATGGAACAATAAATATGTTATTCTGTGACAAAGGGGAGTACAAGTTTGAAACGATATTGTAAATGTAATGTTAAAAGACTATTCTAAGAAACATCTACGTGTAAAGCTTTCGTTAGGCAGGTAAAATTTTTCGAGAATAGAAACGCTTAGTTTATGATTTACAGATATATAATCAAAGGAACTTCTCTTTCGAATATTTCTAACTCACAAACGTTGGCTCTTAATAATAATTTATGAGTGCTTATTAAATTGGCTCGTATTTAAATACGAAATACATAAACAATGATTATATATAGGAAGCGTTCCAATATGAATCTAAAAATAACTAAATGTCGTGTAATTACTGTTTAGAAGGTTTTTTCTCCATCATCTTTAATTACTGTCTGGAAATTCTCTGCAATCCATTTCTACAAACTAAAATTCTTGATTCATACAAATGATTGCGATGATCAGTACAATGAACAGCGCAATGAACGAGTATAACTTGGTGCTTCTACTGCGAGTGTTGCAAAACCAGTAGAGGACGCCTATTGTGAAATGTATTGGGTTGGCAACTAAGTACTTTCGGTTTTGTAGTATAAAATAAAACACTTTTTTTTAAACAAAGAATAGTTTTTAATCAATTATATATTTTCCATTTTGCTCAACGACCTTTTGCCATCTTTCTTTCAGCTGCATGATTCCGCGCTCATAAAATTTCTGGTCCTTATCAGAAAAAAAGTGAACCAGGTGCGAGTGAAGGTCATCGTCATTTGTGAAACTTTTACCATTCAAAGAATTCTGCAAACTTCGAAATAAATGGTAATCAGATGGTGCTAGATCAGGGCTGTATGGGGGTGTGGCATCACTTCCAAGCCAAGCTCCAATAGTTTCCCACGAGTTGCCAAAGATGTGTGAGGCCTCGCATTATCTTGGTATAAAACTACACCTTTCCGATTTGACAATTCTGGCCGTTTTTCTTTGATTGCTTCATCCAGTTTTATTAATTGTTGACAGTAAACATCAGAATTGATCGTTTGGTTCCTTGGAAGCAGCTCAAAAATCACAACACCTTTGTAATCCCGCCAAACTGACAGCATGATCTTTTTTGGATGCAATTCAGCTTTCGATGTGGTTTGAGCTGGTTTATCGTGTTTGCTCCATGATCGTTTTCGAACTATGTTACTGTACAGGACCCATTTTTCATCACCAGTGATGATTCTTTTTAAGAAAGGGTCGGTTTCATTTCGTCTAAGGTGCATATCGCAAAAGTTGATTCTTTGTGTTAAATGAATTTCTTTCAATTCGTGAGGTACCCAAATATCAAGCTTCTTAACTAGCCCAAGACATTTTAAATGTTTTTCAATTGTTGTGTGCGATACATGTAGCCTCTCCGCGACCTCTCGAGCAGTTATATGACGATCCTCTTCAATTATGACTTTGATTTGGTCATCATCAACTTCAGTAGGCCGATCAGAACGTTGCTCATCTTTGAGGGAAAAATCTCCAGAACGGAATTTTTTATACCAATTCTGACACGTGCGCTCTGTTAAGCAATTAGCATCATAAACTTCACATATTTTTTTGTGAGCCGCAGCAGCTTTCTTTCCTTTACGGAAATAAAATAGTAAAATATGTCGAAAATGTTCGTTTCTGCACTCCATTTAAAATTAACCCACAACTAATAGCTTTAATAAAAATCACGCACTACTTGCTTCTGAAGTTACGTCAATGTGACTAGTATCACGCGACAAACGGTAAAGCACAGCACTAACATACGTTATACAAAAAATAAAGCAACGCTCTCTATCAGTAAAAACCGAAAGTACTTAGTTGTCAACCTAATAGAATCTTTTTTGGCCATAACTATATTTCTCATGCTTTTTCTTTCCATGTTTTAAGAGGAGCACGACTCGGATTTTGCGAAACGTCAGTACGCTATATAAATAATTAATATAAGTTGTTTTATTCAATACAAATCTTACCAAACAAAAGAATAGCCCAGCAAACACACTTTTTAACGTCCTACGGGTTCCCTTTTACAAGATCAACAATTTATTTACATCCATTCGAAGACATCATCTCGTTCCTAAATAAATATTGACTCGATTCAGACAAAGAATAATATATTTTCGTGTATCGGGAATCTTTTCAGAATTAAGAACTAAGAGGGTTTTGATCGTCGTTGTGTAACAATGTCGGAGGGAAAACCTTCTTTCCGTTAAACCCAAAGAAAAACTCGAAAACGGTTTTACTTTTTGTGTGACTTTAATAAGAATTCACTTCTTACTACGACTTCGCAAATTTTATATTTTAAACGTCTTTTTCGCAATTTCTCTGCGGGTTAGATCTCTTCTTCATGCGTGTGTAATCCCTTAGAACACGAGTATATATGTATATTTGTATCTATACGGTACAATTCATACATATGTATGCAGTGGAGTTCAGTTCACGTATATAAGGAAAGGAAAGCAATTCTCCTGTAATTGGTTGTCAAGGTTGTATTAACGTGCATGTGATGGACGTTCCGGTGGGAATATTTTCATTGCATCTTGGGATTGGCAAAGCGATGAATTCGTATCCACATCTGGCTGTTGATTCCGCTACGATATTCAATTCGAGAGACGTTTATGTTAAGTAGTTCTAATTAATGTATGAAATTATACGACAGACTGTATACACAGGGCATTTAAATAAATAAGATATTGGGTAGCAAGCTTCTGCAATCCGAATGAAACTAAGTACGCGAAACGTAATCTTCCCTTTTGGCCAATGTAAATACATATATTCTGAAAGAGTTTAAAAATGATGAGTTTTAGCGACATTTAGATTTTTAAATTATCAATTTAATTATACCAAATTATTCAACAATTGAACTGTTATAATTTATCATCTTCCAATTGTTTCAAACTCTTAGTCGTGCTCCTCTTAACACATGAGAAATATATATACAAAGAGTACTAGGAAAGCTTTGCAATACAGTTTTGCGTATATAATTTTGTCAAAGTAATTTCCTCTACACTCAATACACCTCTCCATCCTCCGAAACCAATCTTTAAACCAGTTCTGCCAAGTTTCATTAGGGAGTAAAGCACACTCGTTTTCCCAAGCTCGCAGAAGGTCCTCATCACTGGAAAACCGCTTCCCTTTTAGCTTCATTTTCACATGCGAGACCAGCGCAAAGTCGCAGGGAGCAAGATCTGGACTGTAGGGAGGGTGCTCAAGAAGTTCCAATCCTGTTGTGGTCAAATATTCGGTACAGGCTTTGGCGCTGTCAGCTGGAGCATGATCGTGATGGAGGAACCAGATGTCCATTTTTGACTTTGGCCGCAGATTCTTCATAGATCCAATGATTTTAGCCAGGCACTGTTCAGTATACCACTTAGCTGTGTGTCTTCTGTGTGTCCAAAACGACGCGTTCCACAATTCCTCTCGATTTGAAAAATACAGCTGTCATTTTCTTCTTTACAGATCGGGATTTTCTGACAACTACGGGTGTGTCCTTAACATCAAAGACTCAAACTTTGTTTTGAGCTTTGGTCGGCACATCGTAATAGTACAGCTAAGTCTCGTCATCTGTCACGATGTTGTTCACATACCGAGATTGTCCCTTATTAAACTTTTTTAGCATCTCTCGGCACTATGTCACACGTCGTGTCATCTGCTCTTCAGTCAGTCGATGCGGCTCCCAGACAGAACAAAGTTTCTTCACGTGCAAATGATCATGCAGAATCGAACGAATTGCTGCTGCATTTAGGCCTGAAGTACCCTCTATCTGTTGGTAGGTCACTCGCCAAGCATTTTCCTCACAGTAGTAACGTTTTCTTCCGTAACTGACGTTCGTGGCCTTCCCGGCCTCTCAGCATCCTCCACAGTTAAATTTCCCCTTTGAAATTCTCTGTACCACCTGAATATCGTTGTGCGATGTGGACAAACATCACCTAATGCGAGAGTCATTTCTTCGAAGCACTGGTCTATGTTTAAACTACGCACGAAATTATAACGTAAAACTGTCCTTATCTCATTTCGTGCCCACGATGCCATCGCAAGCACTTTACACTCTCACTGCTAATGAATAACTGAGCCCATCGACATGGCGCGGCGGCTACTATGCACGTATGAACAACATGCAGCTTCCTACAATTCATTGTTGCGTCATATTACAAAACTTTCCTAGTACCCTTTGCATATACTTATATATAGTTAAGGTCAAACAAAAGATTGCACGACATTACACAAGAGGCGCCCTCTATTGGTTCTGCATCTCTGGTAATAGAAACACCAAGTTATATCCGTTCATTGCTCTGTTCTTTATAACCATTTGTATGAATCAAGAATTTTAGTTTGTGGAAAATTGATTACAGAGAATTTCCAAGCAATAATTAAAGATGATGAAAAAATAGTCTTTCTAACAAGTAATACACGATATTTAGATATGTTTGGATTCATATTGATACGCTTCGCATATATAATCACTTTTTATCATGTATTTCATATTTAAATACCAATAAATTTAATAAGCATCCAAAAATTATTATAAAAGCGTTTACAAGTTATTAATAATATTTGAAAGATAAATTTTTTTGTTTATGTATCTGCGAATTATAAATTAAGAGTCTCTTCTTCCGAAAAAATTGTATCTGCCTAACGAACGTTTCGCACGTAGACTGTTTCTTAGAATAATCTTTTAATATTACATTTAAAATGAATTCTATTTTATCTAATTTCTATTTACAATCTTATTTCAAACTTGTAACCCCTTTCGTCACAGAATGCGTATTTATTGTTCCATCAAACCTGCCTGGTAATTAAAACCAATGTATATCTCATTAATTTATTTGCTTCATTGCATAACTATTACATTTTAAAGCAAGTCGTGTAACGTATCATTTTAAAGCACCTTTATGATTAAGCTTAAATGATATCGTTTCTAATGTTGTCACGATCCTTTTGATTACATCTCGCCTCTTCATTATTTATTAATTTTGATGCGGTGTTCCTGTTCTGTCATTGTTTCATTTCAAATTGATCACTGCAGTTCCCTTCATCCCACCGATTCTTTTAAGGCTCGATCTTTTAGAAACATGCTCTCTTCTATCACATTCAATTCAACGTAATTTTTTCTTTTGGTCGATGTAAATATATTCTGAAAGAGTTTAAAAGTTACTCACAGTTTTGACCAAATCCAGATTTTTGAATTGTCGAAGAGAGAAATATTTAAATATATCAGATTATTCAACAATTGGAATATCTAAATTATTACAGTTCGTGATCGTAAAACCGGCCCTAAATGCGCGATTAATTCTACCAAAATATTCCTTACGGCTTAAGCCGCACTTCACTTACTTACTTAATTAATCCTTGGCCTCTTCTACTGCCAGTGTCAAGGTAGCTGTTGTTCATGTTATTTCTACTTCCCTGCTCCCAGTTATCCATCGTCTCCAATAATTTCTGTCTCTTGTACTGCTGCCTCATTTCCGTTCCTTATTCATCTTATTTAGCGCGCTCTTGCTTTTTCCTTCTTTTTTGGTCTTCCCATCATCCAGCCTCTCCTTGTAAACCTTTCTAGGTCTACACCTAATCAGGAGTCCTTACCGACGCAATGCGTTCTCCTTTATGAGGCTGTTTATGCCGCATACCTGAGTACACGCTATTGAATTCTCACCAATATTAGCCCTAAAGTCTGGACGATGTTGTGACTAATCGAAGGCGGAATAGTGTGGCAACAGTAGCCGAATGTATGGCGTATAGAGAAAGTGATCATAAAAGTGATTGAAAGCATTTAACACAGTTGCAATGGGCGGGCGTAAAATTGCGAAGTCAGCTCATTAGGGCGCGTGCGTTCGCGTGCTAGCGGAGTAAATGTGAAGGTGACTGGCAACCAATTATGCACGTAGGCTTTGGAAAAAGATTAACCAGTGCCGTAGCGATGGTGAATGTGCCAAGAGTAGAAAAAGTGTTTCAGGCAATTCAAAATAAACAGAAGGTGTTAATGACTAAATGGAGATTTTATGATGACATGTAAGCGGTTAAATCAGAAAATGCAATCTTGAAAAGCCATGTGCCGCAGCAGAAATGAAGAATGAACTTGCTGGAAAGAGAAATAAAAAGAAATATATGATAATAAAAGGGGTTGTTGGGGAAAATAATAAAACCAACTAACAAACAAGAAGATAGCGGCTGATATTTTTGAGGAGATAGGAGTTGAAAAGAAGAAATATGTTGAAAAGCTAGAGTAACAAACAAAAAAGATAGCGGCCGATATAGAGCGTGTTTCAAAAACCGTCATATGTTTAAAATCGCTACTCCGCAGCAGAAATCATTTTGTGTTCTCGAGTTTGCAAAGTGCAATTCCGTGACAACAGTGCAAAGACGTTTCAGGTTGAGCTACCAAATTAATCCTCCGAATGGGTGGAACATTCGTAGATGGTATCGACAGTTTGTAGATATAGGATGTGTATATAAAGGAAAGAGTCCTGGCCGCCCTCGTGTTTCTGAAGAAAATGTTGCACGAATTCAAACTGCTTTCCCACGTAATCCTTCAAAATCAACTCGTCGTGCCAGTCGGGAGTTACAACTGCCTACAACAACAATTTAGCATGTTTTGAGACGTAGGTTGGTTATGAAGCCGTACAAGTTACAGTTGTTACAAGCTCTGCGTCCTGATGACAAACGGAAACGTGTGGCATTTTGTAACGAGATCCATGATGCTATTGACAATGATAACACTTTCGCACAACGCATCGTGTTCAGTGATAAAGCGACTTTCCATGTTAGTAGTCTGGCAAACAAACACAATGTTCGAATTTGGGGTCTACATAACCCACATGCAGCCATTGAACATGTACGAGATTCACCTAAAATCAATGTGTTTTGTGCGATATCCCGATCATCTGTTTACGGCCCATATTTCTTTGATGGAAACACGGTTAACGGTTAGGAGTATCTCGCTATGTTACAAAACTGGTTGTTTCCGAGGCTGCACGAAGACAACTTCATTTTTGAACGAGACGGGGCACCACCTCACTGGAGTTACCAAGTGCGTGAATATCTGAATGAAACTTTACCGAACCGTTGGATTGGTCGTCAAGGAGCTGGCCACTTAGCATGTCTTAGCTGGGCTCCACAGTCACCGTATTTGACACCCTGTGACTTCTTCCTGTGGGGTTTCATTGAAGACAACGTTTGTGTACCACCACTCCCACAGAACCTGGAAGAGTTGAAGAACCGGATCCGTACTGCCATAACATCAGTGACGAAGGACATGTCTCCCCGAGTGTGCGAGGAATTTGAGTATCGATGTGATGTTGTTCGTGTCGCTGATGGAGGACATATTGAACATCTGTAATCTGAACTTGAGAGGTTCGTAAATATGTGTGTAAAGTTTTATATTCGTATGTCTTAACGTTTAATAAATATATGCATTCGAAATACGTATATTCTTTTCGAAACACCCTGTATTTGAGGAGATAGGAGTTGGAAGGAAGAAGTATGTATGTTGAAAACCTAGAGATGCTAAAAACAGAAAATATAGCGAATGGATAGAGACCCATCATTATCAAACCACACTTAAAATTGTAATAAATTCTAGCGTTTTGTTCAATTCCATGATTTCTTGTAGAAATGAATGCTTTAAATCGTATCTGCTTCTGGGCTTCCGGGCTGGAACCGCGTCATTGGTATACACTCATATGGGACATCTTCAGAGCTCAAATACTGCTACTGTCTGTCGCACTGAAACTGAAGCCCGGAAGCCCAGAAGCAGATAGTATGGATCACGACCGCGGAAGTCTACGTATCAGACTTTAAATCGTACCTTAAAAATACATTTTTCAACTGTCACTGTCAAATAAGGTTAAAACGTCCAACAAAATTTGTAGCAAATATCATAGCTTGCTAGAGATGCATAGAGAAAAGAGAACCTCGTAGAATTAAAAAATTAGGGTGCAGTTGTGTTGTTTAAATGTACATATCTTTTTTTATAAAAATCATATTCAATTTGTAATATCTGAATATAATTTAATATTAATTTTATCTTTAGGGAGTTAAATTTCTTAAAATAATTTTCCCATTATATTATGTATCGAACAGTTATTATTGTGTGCCAACATAATTTTATGATAATTAAATGCAAATTAAATAAGGGCCATTTGCATACAGCTCGCTTTTGGTATTATATACATTTTAACATGAATTGTTTACAGTCACGCGAAATGTCATACCGTTTGCATGAAAAGCTTCAATAATATTATGCCTTGGGGATTTACTGTTTTATGCCTTTATCTGCTCAATCTCGTAGTCGATCTAATAATAATAATGCATGCGGTCTTTCCTCGTAATTACGGGATCATATTTTCGTTATTATTTGATATTATGCTAATGCGCTTGAACTAGAAATGTGCATGCAAAACATAGTAATTTTATTTTCGAAAATCATTATTACAGACGGACGGATATAATCTCACCACCAAATAACCAGTACATTTTAATCCTACAGATAAATTCCCTACCGTAGGTAAGAGTTCACGTTAATACTATAGAGGTACTCTCATCACTCGGTTAAATACGTAATTCCTCATTAAATCCCTGGCGAATGAATTTATTACTGAATGCTTTTCAGAATCGATTTTCGAACTGAAACATATTATAGTGGCAAAAAAGAAACAAGCATACAAAGGGTACTAGGAAAGTTTTGCAATACAGCTTTGTTTATTTAATTTTTCCAAAGTAATTTCCTCTACACTCCATACACCTCTCCATCCTCCGAAACCAATCTTTACACCAGTTCTGCCAAGTTTCACTAGGGAGTAAAGACGGAAAACCGTCTCCCTTTCAGCTTCATTTTCACATGCGTGAACAGTGCAAAGTCACACGGAGCAAGAAGTTCCAAACCTGTCGTGGTCAAATATTCGGTGCAGGCTTTGGCGCGGTGAGCTGGAGCATTATGTGATGGAGGAATCAGGTGTCCATTCTTGACTTAGGCCGCAAGTTCTTCATAGATCCAATGACTTTAGGCAGGCACTGTTCAGTATACCACTTAGCTGTGACTGTTTTCTATGTGTCCAAAACGACACGTTCCACAATTCCACTCGATTTGAAAAATACAGCTATCATTTTCTTTTTTACAGATCGGGATTTTCTGACAACTACGTGTGTGCCCTCATCATCAAAGATCCAAACTTTGTTTTGAGCTTTGTTCGGCACATCGTAATAGTACAGCCAAGTCTCGTCACCTGTCACGATGTTGTTCACATACCGAGATTTTCCCTTATTAAACTTTTTTAGCATCTCCCGGCACCAAGTCACACGTCGTGTCATCTGGTCTTCAGTCAGTCGATGCGGCACCCAGAGAGAACAAAGTTTCTTCACGTGCAAATGATCATGCAGAATCGAACGAATTGCTGGTCCATTTAGGCCTGAAATACCCTCTATCTGTTGGTAGGTCACTCACCTGTCCTTGCCAAGCATTTTCCTCACAGTAGTAAGGCTTTCCTCCGTAAATGATGTTCGTGGCCTTCCCGGCCTCTCAGCATCCTCCGCAGTTAAATTTCCCCTTTGGAATTCTCTATACCATTTGAATATCGTTGTGCGATGTGGGCAAACGTCATCTAGTGCAAGAGTCATTTCTTCGAAGCACTGGTTTATATTTAAACCACGCACGAAATTATAACACAAAACTGCCCTTATCTCATTTCGTGACCACGATGCCATCGCAAGCACCTTACATTCTCACTGCTAATGAATAACTGAGCCCATCGACATGGCGCGGCGGCTACTAATGCACGTATGAACATGTCTCAACATGCAGCTTCCTACGATTCATTGTTGCGTCATATTACAAAACTTTCCTAGTACCTTTTGTATACAGAGTACTGATTGTAATAACAGGTTATCCAATAGGGACAATTTTGTCTTTTAATACGAACGCACCCTTAAACGTTTTCTATGATGTGTCAATGTCTAAATGTCAGTCAAGATTAACATTCTTATCATGGCTAAGTTCACGAACGAGCAACGTTTGGAAATTATTAAAAATTGCTACGGCAATTCTGAGTCGGTCGCAACTTTAAGATCACTTACTCCAATTTTCGGTTGTAATAATCATCCCACCAGACAGGTAGTGGATACATTAGAGTCAAAATATTCACTATTGGATGTTTCTGTACCAATGAGGCAATGCACCGGTCGAACTACCGAAAATATCGCAGCCGTAAGTGCTTCAGTTCAAAATGAGCCAAATCAGTCGACTCCATGCCGTTCAGAGGAATTGGGAATCTCTCGAACCACATTGTGGTCTGCCAATTTTGTTTACATATCATTATTATAAAGACCGTTCTACACGAATTCGGCAGATATATTTTTGTGGACATCGTAAACCTTTTTGTGGTATCAACTGTACTGTAATTTTCGTAACTATATATAGACGAACACTCTAACCGCGGCGTAAGCCAATTAGTGGACATAAGAGAACAATTCATATGCTAACGATATCCCGATTGCGGTGCATTTCGAGTAATCAAACTGTCATCAGTCAATTTGTGATCTCATTATTATCCATATACGCGTCATGACAGTTTTACTATACATCTGTCAGAATGAACACCAACATCTGTACATTGTTTCGGACAATTGTGTGTTTGTAAGATAAAGGGAAGTACAGTTACTTCTCACTTTTCGTTGTATCGCAAAAGGTACGATAACTGACAGAGAATAGTTCTTGAAGGTAATTTCAGTGTACAGATAGTGTGCGGATTGTGTTTTCGTACAGGGTATTTTTGCCGTAGTTTTCCAGGCGACACCGTTTAGTTATCTGCTGATGATGACAACTTAGTTGTCGAAATACGTATGCAGAACACGAAAATTACAGGGTGACCGTGGGAAGTATTAACATTTTGAAAACAGCAAAACGGTGTTAATTTTTTAAACAAAAAATATATTTACTTTTCTGATATGTTTGTTAGGATATGCCATTTAATTTAACTTGCAAAAATAAGGTCAGGAAGGTGACGGCCGTCTTCTCTGATGCAGTTTTCAATTCTGTTGAGGAAGCTCTGCCATACTAGCTGTAGTGTCTCCTCGGTGATTAGTGTCACCTCTTCACGAATTGCCTCTTTCAAATCTTCCAAATTACGAGGTTTGCGTTGAAAAACTTTCTCCTTCAAATGTCCCCACAAAAAAAATCGCAGATGTTGAGGTCGGGAGAACGAGGAATCCAGGGCACATCTCCATATCTTGAAATGACATGACCTGGGAACAAGTTTCGCAGCAACGTCATCGAAACTCTTGCTGTGTGCAGTAGCTCCATCTTGCTGAAACCATATGTCCTGTTGCAAGTTGAGCATCTGCAGTTGTAAGAAAAAAAAATCGTTGATCATACGCACGTACCGATTCGCGTTCACTGTCACCGCAACTCCATCCTCTTCAAAAAAGAAGGGGCCAATAACATGTTGTCTCGACACCGCACACCATACAGTCACACGAGGCGAATGGAGAGGTTTCGCATGAAGCTGTCTTGGGTTTTCCTCTGCCCAGTATCTGCAGTTCTGTTGGTTCACTGTCCTATTTAGGTAAAAGTGAGCTTCATCGCTCATGAAAATCAGAACGTCAGGCTCATCGTGAAGGAGAACTTGCATTTGAGTAGCGAAATCCAACCGTTGGGGGTAGTCAGTTTCTTTTAACTCCTGTACACACACAATCTTGTAAGGATGAAACTTGAGATCCCGTTTCAAAATTTTTCGGACCGACTCACGTCCCATGTGTAATGAAGATGCGTGCCGTCGAGCTGAACGACCAGGACTCCTAATCATTGCTGTTCTCACTCTGTCAATGTTCTCCGGAGTCCTCACTGTTCGTGTAGCGCCTGGTGGTTTCTTCCCCATAATGTTGCCTGTGGACCGAAAACTTGTAAGCCATTTCATAATCGTTGGTCGGGTAGGTACGGCTCCATGCCGTCCAACGTTAAAATGAATGCGAAAATCACGCTGAGCCGCTAAAACTGAATCATTGTTTCTTACATAAGAATCGTACGTAAACACGCGATGTTGAACTGTCCACGGCTCCATTGCGACTGGAATACCTAAATGGCCACTGCTTGGGAGGTGAATGACCGCCCGCCCCTCCCCCCATGATTTGCCGAGGCCGAGTACAGTCGCATCAAAAATGTAAATAGATCCCGTGGTCAGCCTTTATATCAACCTTCAGTGATTAAGAGAATAGTTCGTTAACGAGATTTCAGATGACCTAACCAGAGTTAGATTATTCGAAACGCGTCGTTATCAAAATCTTCAGAATTTGAATTATTCACTTCTGTCTACAATATCTTGACTTGGTAGATGCCACTTACGAGTACTTTAAAAATCCGTACTTTCTTAATAATATTTTGTCTTATTTGTAAATATGGTGGGAAGAATATAATTTTTAATTATAAACATATATGACTACGCAATAAAACTATATGTATACTCTTCGTATATCTTAGACTTTTATTCTTAAAATTAGAGATGGATCAAAGGTTTTAAAATTTCCAAGACATTTATGGTGTTCATCGTATTTTTTAAAAATAATAACTGTTTTTTCATTTGTTTATTTGTTTACAGATGAAGAGATAGTAGTGGCGACCACAAGACCCGAAACAATTTTGGGCGATACAGCAATTGCCGTTCACCCTAACGATCAAAGATATACGTCTTTGATTGGAAAAATGTGTTGGCATCCTTTCAGAAATGAAAGAATTCCCATTATTTGTGATGAAATGGTAGATCCTAACTTTGGAACGGGTAAGTCTGTTTATAACTTATTTATGTGTTGGTAATTTTGAAGGAGCCTGTGGTTAATTAACTTAATCACTTAAGGTTGATATGTAACCCATTTCCACATTGCCATCATCACCAGATAATTAAACAGTCGAAAACCAAAACTTACACTGCACGTTTTGGCTTTCAACGGTTCAGATCGTGTACGGAATTTATTTCGTACGGGCTTTTGCCATTATTTTCCAGTTGCGACACTGTTTAATTATCTGCTGATTATGACAACTTACTTGTCGAAATACGTATGGAGAATATGGAAATTAGTGTGAAATGGGGTTATATACCAACCTCCAGTGATTAAAGTACCTAAAAGGGGGTACGAAAGAAAATATTTTAGAAGGTTCAAGGAAATGATTCTCACGTGGACAGAGAACACGCACCTACAGCTCATGTATCGGTGCAGCGAGAGTGGGACGTACACCGACCGTGACTCATCGTCCGTGCATTCAGACACAATAGAAACCTCAAACATGATAAGGCTCGCTTTATGCGGCTTACATAAAAGACTCTATTGAATTTAATAAGAAGTTAACATAAAATACGAATAAACTAAATGTAATATTTTCGATGAAATGACAAATGTATGAAAATATACCAACGCAACATTTGACGAAACTAAATAAAAACTAAATAAAACGTTAAATAAACGATAATTGAATACACATAATAACCAAATATAGAGACTATACAGGGTTTTGAAAAACGAAACAAAATATGCAGAAGATGGAAATCGAAGCGTAACAACATATGTGTATATACGAATACATACACTATTACGTGTATTTTACGGTGTAGATTAATGAAAACCTCATATTTCCTGCTTATTACACTATTTTAATTAAGGTGGAAATTAATGAAAAAAATAATGTTCTCGAAAGGGAAGCGAACCTCTGTCCACTGTTTACCAGGCAGGTGCTTTACTATTAAGTTACCAAGGACCGTTAGATTCACGATGTAAATTAATGAAAATTAGAAATTTCCTGCTTATTACTCCGTTTTAATTAAGGCAGAAATTAATGAAACAATCAGGCATTCGAATGGCAATCGAACCCCTGTCATCTGCTTACCGGGCAAGTGCTCTAGCATTAAGCTACCAAGAACCGTAAGATTCGTATCGTTAAACGCGTCATAAATTTCATTGTGGACACCAATCTTTAATTAAAAACCCGTAGTAGGTCTTATTATTATCAAATACACGTACAATTGCATATATACATACGTGTATATACCATTAAGTTAGAATCTATTTTAGAAGTTTTCACAAAACCGACCTGTATATTAAAAGTAACAAACGGGATCCATTTCGATTTCTATAGCCTAATTCATCTGTTAGCTAACATGTCACTGTTTCAGTTCCTGGCATTTCTTCCATGTCCAAAAGTATTTAAGGAACCGAACGTAGAGAGACGACACAATGAAAAAAACCAATCTGATCTCGTTAATAACGATAAAAAAGGATCAAGTCCATTATCTTTAAATAATAAATGTGGCCGTGCGATTGTTCCGATCGGAAAAAATCAATCAAAGACTCCTTCTTTAGCATTGTTAACGTCATCGGACAAGGCACTTTTCGATTTTCTTTTGTTCCGTGTACTTCTTGAATGTGTTTCGAAACACGTAACGTCTGCCTGTATCAAATAAATCGCATGCTGCGGCTGCTCACCTGTCTAACCTCTCACCTTGTCCAACAAACTTCACGTACATGCGATGTAACAATAACGACGTACTTTTCAATAATCATTTTGCAGACCGTAAAGTTGTGGTGGCGTTTGCTGGCAACGTGCTTTCTGACTCGATAATTCTTGAGGTTTCAGACATTCGATGCAGCTGTCGTCGTAATTACTCTTAAAGTGGAATATTCTCGAATGGGACGTCAGTCTCGGTAGATGAGATGAACTCTGAGAGATTTATTGCTCGCCTTTGTGATTTGAAATAATTAAAATGATGTAATGTGCAATTATGATAGTATAGCCATGATTTAAGGCAGTGAAGCGATAGTAATTCGGGCGAGTTAGAAAAAAAAACAGTTTTATGCGCAAATAGTGGAGGAGAAGGTAGGGGAAAAGGTATAAATTTAGACTACCATTTTGTATTTTCATATTTATGTCTAAATACAATGAATATACTATAATATAGAAATCGACAAGATTTTCATGTTTGTTGCGAAAAATGCTAATTCGTATTTTGTATTTTGCACATGCTGTATAATTGTGTTTCTTAACGACCTAAGGTAAGAACTTTGTTGGCTATTTATAATGGGAAGTGGGTTTTTTTTATAATACCATGTACGAATTTGGTCACCCGTCAAACATTATAGGATCTTGGATAGGATGTGTTACCACATTATCACATAAAAATAACAAAAAGCGGACACAAAAAAATTCTTAGGCTTTTGTACCCAGGAAATAAGTAAATACATGTTTTCATTAAAGTTTTCACATAAAGACGCAGATGGAACACAGACACATTTCTAAATAATCTGGTACGTAGACTTCCGCGGTCGTGGTCCATACTATCTGCTTCTGGGCTTCCGGGCTGGACCGCGTCACTGGTATAACTGCCGACATTTCGTACCCACTCATATGGGACATCTTCAGGGCTCAACTGCTGTTACTGTCTGTCGCACTGAAACTGAAACGTCGGCAGTTATACCAGTGACGCGTTCCAGCCTGGAAGCCCAGGAGCAGATAACATTTCTAAATAATTTACAAACTTAAATTACATTCCTGAAATGTGAAGGAGAATTTTTTATGAACGTGAACAAATAAATGCCTGCTCTTGAATTGACAACAATATATAATTTTTGTTTATTTATTTATTTATTTTCAATCTGAATACAGGACCATATTTGAAATGCTTGTGTTCCTAAATTTACGCAAAAATGAGTTTCGATACAATAAAATTTTTTGCAGATTTGAGTTGCTTTTACGTATCTATTATATATTAATGTACAATCATTGCCATAAAAAGGTTTACTATCTAAATCTCTCTTGTTGTTCTATATTTTTAGGACGAACCGTAGCTATATCAAACTCGAAAGAGATGAACAATGCTTGCCATAATGTGCAATTTAAATAGTACCCGAGTTTTTTTACATTTTCAACCTGATAACAAAAAGCTTCAATCAACTATATTCTCTCTTGCCGTTTGGTTATATTAAAAAAATGTATATATGTGGAACGCGAGGAATGAACTTTCACACTGCATTTTGCATACTGTTTTCTATAGAATATTTAATTTTGTTAACGTAATTTTAAATCAGAGATTTTATGTGAAAGTTTCGGCAACACGTTTTTGATTTTTTTATGTTAATGCCAGTTTAGAATGCTTCGTTATAGAATATTATATATATATACAATATATGAGGGTGATCTGAAAAGTTTCCGACCTAACAATGATAGAAGTCTTTTTTTCTTAAAATTTATATTTATTTTTCTACATAGTCTTCTTGTAACCCTACATACTTCCCTCATATAGTACTCTGCAAAATAATTGTTCACGAAGGTGATTACCTCCTCATTTGACGAAAATCTCTGTCCTACGAGCGCAATTTTTAGATGAGGGAACAAAAAGAAGTCGCTTGGGACTAGATCTGGTGAGTAAGGCGGATGGTTAAGCAATTCAAACCGTAATTCGTGGATTTTCGCCATGGTGTGAGACGGCTCTTGTCTTGGTGAAACAGGATTTTCTTTTTCTGCGAATGTGGCCATTTTTCCACAATTTCTGCCTTCAGCTTGTCAAGTAATCATGCGTAGTATGCTCCTATAATAGTTTTTCCTTTTTGAAGATAATCGATGAAGATAATTCTATGACTATCCCTAAAAACAGTCGCCATCACTTTCCCAGCCGAAAAAACACTTTTTGCTTCTTTTGGAACTGGTTCCCCCTTGGCAGTTCTCTGTTTTGACTGTATTTTGATCCCGGGCGTATAATGGTGTATCCAAGTTTCATCTACAGTAATTAATCGCTGCCAAAACTCAGATTTATTGCGCCAACAGAGCGTTGGAAATGTTTGAACACGTTTTTCGTCTAAGTTTTTTCAAGCCTAAATCTTGATTTAACACGTGACAAACACATTCTTTGGACATATTCGTAGCCTTTGCTATCTGTCTCATTTTAATTTGACGGTCGTCTAGCACCAATTGGTGAACTCGTAGTTGCAGTTTTTGGACATACCGAACGTTTATCATCTCCCAACCTCTTACGGCCACGTTTAAATTCAGCTGCCCAAAATTTCACTGTCACATCATCAGCAGATAATTAAACAGTATACGATCGCACCGTCGAAAGCCAAAATGCAAAAAAAATAATAACCTTTTGTAAAATACGTTCATTTATCTGACGTCACGCATTCTGATTCTATTTAACTAACCGGCTGTCTTTACTGTTTACGACATCTTGCTATTATATATTCGTTTTGGATGTATTGTTTTAAATAACTCAAAATTGAAAATTTCTTGGAAATCGATGTAGGATTTGTTATTGTATTTTTGGAAAAGTACTTAATTTTTTAAGGATTTTTGGAGAAAAAGTAATATTTAGATTTATTTTATTCATGAAATTTTCCTTACACAGTAGATTGCTCGAAATCTCTCCTTATGACTGGTATCTTTTCTTTTTTGTACACCTCTAACTTTTTTTACAATTCATGGATGCATGACACAATTAACGTGTCAACATTTTGAAAACTGTATTCTCCCACAGCTTTTTCATAATTTATTGGCGTTGTGTGTTGCAACAGAGCTAGACCTACCCAAAAAAGTGCTGCATATGTTGAAAAATAAATGACACGATCACGGTCTCGATAAACGCGAAATTTATTTCATTCCCTGTCACATATACACGTCGACATTATTAGTTTCCATTCGAAAGAGATGTACGCCGACAATGAAATTTACTGCCATATTCCTCTGTAAGCATAAATCAGATTTTACGACGTGGTGATTTTTAAATTCCGGTGACGCACAAGCGACCGGCCAAATTTTTGCGCCCAATGAACTCATTTAGCCAATTTTTTATGAATTGACGTTTCGGAGTTTCGATAATCATTTTTATCTGTTCGCGCGTGTGTTTCTGGGCGCTGCGAATGTGCGCGCATGGCACTAATTCCATTACTACGTCGATGGTATTAATTCGGTAAAGCCCCCTCGACTGTTATCAACTTTTTTTTGTGTATCCACGGAGGAAAATGATAAATGTACCGTTAATAGCAATCTATGTGCGAGCAACGGAAAAAAAATTGTTGATTCGTAGAAGCGTTTGTAATTAGTCAGTTTCTTTCGTGAAGCCGCAAAAAAGGGGAATGTTAGAGCGTGATGATTAAAGGAATTATATTGTAGGTCTGCCTTTTAAATTCCCTAAGATAATTTCAAATTATAAATTTATATTCGTTGCGAAAAATGTAAATTTTTACGCGTAAGAATGTACATCTGTGGTATTAAAATAACCACGAGGCGATAAGACGTAAAAAATTAATGATACGAAGGATGTTTGAAAATGTTTAATAGTACGCCATGGATACGGGACAAAATAAAAATAGTTGCGTCAGTTGACAGCCTATTTTTTCGACAATTTCCACTTACAATTTTGTTCTTCTACGAGGTTGGTGTGAAAAATTTCCAATCTAACAAAGATACAAAACATTTTTCCTTAAAATTTATATTTATTTGTCTACATAGTCTCCTTTTCACTCTATACACTTCTCATAGCGATGCTCCTATCTCTTTAACCCGTCCAAATAGTACTCGGCGTTTTTCTATGCAAAATAATTGTTCACGAAGGTGATTGCCTCCTCATTTGACGAAAATATCTGTCCTCCGAGCGCAATTTTTAGATGAGGGAACAAAAAGAAGTCGCTTGGGGCTAGATCTGGTGAGCAAGGCTCAATTACTGCATTGAAATTCAGTTTCAGTGCAGTAGTTGAGCCCTGAAGATATCCCATACAAATGGGTACGAAACGTCGGCAGATATACAAGTGACGCGGTTCTAGCTCGGAAGCCCAGAAGCAGATAGCATGGACCATGACCGCGGAAGTCTACGTACCAGATTAACATATTTTATGTTCATAAAATTTTTCATTGTATGATCAGTCCTTTTTTAAAGACATCGGATATTTTGTACTTTCAAAAATCAAACTGACTCGTTTTATTAGTTAGTTGTTTTTACATATCTCTCTTCTTTTATGTACATAGGTGCAGTCAAAATAACTCCCGCCCATGATCACGCCGATTTCGCCGTAGCAAAGCGCCACAATTTAAATTTACTGCAAATAATCGACGAGAAGGGTATGATAAATTGCGGACGATTCAAAGACGTGCGTAGATTCGACGCGAGGGAAATCGTCATCGACGAATTACACAGGATGAACTTGTTACGAGGCAAGCAAGACCACGAAATGATCGTTCCGATTTGCAGTAGATCGAAAGATGTGGTCGAGTTTTTGTTGAAACCGCAGTGGTTCCTTAAATGCGACGAGATGGCTGCTAGAGCTCTAAACGACGTTAAAGAAGGAAAACTTCAAATAGAACCTGAACGCTTCGTTAAAGATTGGAATAACTGGCTGGAGAACATTAGGTGAGTGAAAATATTATTTGAATTTCATTTTTATTTTAAAGTCTTTGTATTTATAGTAGTTTTAAAACATGTCTGTAATAGTTAAGGACATATTTAGGACAGTATATTACAGTTCATGATATTAAATGAAATGATATTAAAAAATTAATCTAAAGACAAATATAATTTGTTGTGTTGTAGTTCCTCTGTTTGGACGAGAGAGGGAGGTATTGTTTTTTCATAATTTTGCTGTATCTAAAAGGTACGATAACCCACAGAGAATAAGTTTGTTAATAACACCAGAGTTACTTGATGAGAGTTAATATACTCGAAACGCATCGTAAACAAGCTGTTATTAACATTTGAATTATTCTGACGTTCACCTAATAGCATACTCTAAATTTATAGTGTTCAGTCTATATACGCGCACCGTTAAGGGAAAACGAAAACTAGGCAGTTGAATTATTACAATAGCTACCTTTTCAGAAATAGACTCGCACAAGCGAGATAGAATATTTTGGTATTGGGTGATAATGTTGAACAAAAATGTTTCTTCAATGTTTTTTCTAGACATTTTTGAGAATACATTTCCTGAAGTTGAGATTAAGTCTCCGAAACAACAAAAATCTTGACTGGTTGGGTAAGGATGATTTTGAAGGAGCCTGTGGGTGATTAACTTGAAAGCCAAGACGCACACGTCTTGGCTTTCGACGGTACGGATCGTGTGCGGTATTAATTGTTTCGTACGGGTATTTATTGCCGTAGTTCTCCAGGTGCAACACTGCTTAATTTATCTGCTGATGATGACAACTTAGTTGTCGAAATACGTATACAGAATTACGAAAATTAATGTGGAAAGGGGTTATATATCAACCTTAGTGGTTTGGTATGCGAAAGAAACGATGAATTTAGAGAATGAAGATGAAGAAGATGAAGATACAATAATAGAAGTTATTGAAGACAAAGAGGATAGATATTTATATAAAATTAGAAATAAGAGTATAGAAAAATGTTAATACAAGGTAGAAAAGAAAAAAAACACGGAATATACCCAAAAGTTCCAAAACAACATCGGAAATAATAGGTAGTGCAATGGGCAAAAAGAAAAAGTTAAATAGTGAGTCCTCTGACATCACATCTGAAAGTATTCTAGTTTCTTTAGCAATATGAGGTTGGTCCCATAAGTACCTAACCTGACCTATAGATGGCGGTAGTAGAAAAATATTACTCTATTAGAAAGTACACAATCTATAAAGCGTATGTTTCAAATTTGAAGACGCCACGTTGTTTAGTATTTGTTTGGCAGCCATCGATAGTAAACATTTTCAGTGAATTTGTAAAAATGGAGAAAATTGGTCATCGTTACGTGATACAATATTTTTATTTGAAAGGCCTCAGCCCAACCGATATAAAGCTGAATTGGATTCTACTCTGGGCGAGTCTGCTCCTTCGTTTACAACAGTGAAATATTAGGTAGCAGAGTTTAAACGAGGCCGTACGAGCTGCCAAGACGCGCATCGCAGTGGTCGACCAATTGAGGTGACGACTCCAGAAATGGTGAAGAAAATCCACAAAACGGTACTGGATGATCATCGACTGAAAGTGCGCGAGCTAGCAGACATATGCATTTCGAAAAGTGCGGTATATCGCATATTATCTGAAAATTTGGACATGAGAAAGCTGTGTGCAAGATGGGTGCCGCGTTTGCTCACATTTGAGCAAAAACAGTGTCGTCAAGATGTTTCAATTGAGTGTTTAGCGAAGTTTCACAGCAACAAAGCAGAATTGACTATCTTCAAAAAGGAAAAAGTATCAACGGCGAGTATTATGCGAACTTATTGCAACGTTTGAGCGAAGAAATCAAGCTAAAACGGCCGCATTTGGGTAAGAAGTGTTTTTCAAGACGATGCACCAGCTTACAAATCCGTTATTGCAATAGCAAAAATTAACGAATTAAAGTTTGAATTGCTACCTCATGCACCCTATTCGCCAGATTTAGCCCCCTCGGGCTATTTTCTGTCCTAAACTTGAGAAAACGATTCAGCGGTCAAAGATTTTCCAACTATGAGGAAATCATGTTGGCAATTAATGGCTGTTTTGAAGAGCAAGACAGTTCTTATTATAAAGGGGGTATCGAACTTATTGAACATCGCTGGGAAATGTGTATAGAGCTGAAAGGAGATTATGTTGAAAAATAAATATATTTCTTTCCAAAATTTTTGTGTTTTCTTTGTTGGGCCACCCTCGTATAGGGACTGTAGTATTGTCATTTATAGAAATTTCAAATCCACTAGTCCAAGGCACATCAAAGTCTAGTATAGGTATGATTCCATCTTCGATCTATTTTCAATGTGCGAGACGGATATAATAATAAAGAATAGATTCAGAGGCTCTTTATGGAGAACCAAATTTCAACCGATTATTTAATGATTAAATTGGATCAATAAGGTTGATATATAACCCCTTTCCACATTAACCATAACATAATATGTTAATGTGGAAAGGGGTTATATATCAACCTTATTGATCAAGTCAACCAACCACAGGCTCCATCAAATTCAACTATTAAATTGGACCTGAATCCGTGTACTTTGTTCAGTATTTATTTCGATATTTTACAATTATGTTTAATCGTTTCCGGTATTAACTGATTTAATTTCAACTAGGAATTATTTGAAACACTCCATCAAATAGCTTCTAAATTAACTTCAAGTTATTTAAACTTTTACCGTTAAATTATAAAAACCGGTCCCCGCACAGAGCTTCAATACATGTTTCTTGCACATTTTGATTTATGTCACCCCAACACATTAGAGTCGAACAGAGAAATCATTCATTAGATCTCGAAATACGTAGAATTAGGAAAGCGACTCATATAAGATGAATGGATCCTAACAGTATCTCCCTAATTATTGTTTACAAAGTTCATGCATTAACTAACTTCTGATGCTCATTACGCTCGCAAGTATAGGGTTCAACCGAGCGAGATTTTCTGCGATAATTCACGGAGAATAACATGCATTAAATATGTACAGTCACGTCAAATTATAAATTTCCGGCACGTTTAGATCGATGGCACTTATTAAATAATGTGAGGTTAACCCATTAAAAACCAAGGCAATTAAAAATTAAAACTTGTTTAATTCATTTATTTAATTTAGTTAAAATATACATAAGGAACATAAAAAAAGTAAAAAATTATAAAATAAATTCAGGAACTGTGGTTTTGGAGCTGTACCCAAACGGGTACAATGGCTTAATTAGTATGCTTATTTTTTAGTGTGATATACTTTAAAACACTCCCTTTCTAGACAAAGTGCAACGTCACATTGATCGCACATCCATCTAATTCTACTATGGCATTCGCGGCTTCGTAAAGGGTTTTTTATTCTCTTGGGGAAGTGGTTTCCGGCAATAATAGCTACACCAAATGCCAGCGAGCGTTGCGAAGTTGGCAGTGTCTATGTATATACTCGAAGATAGTACCGAACAATATGACGCTGAAACTCTAACAGGTCCATTTAGGACTTGTTTGCAGTTTTATGTAACTTCCACGCATTGACCACAATGGAACTCAACATTGTGGTAAAAAGCGGCTACCATTTCTTTCCTCGAAATTTTATTTTTTTAAAATTTTTTTAATTGTTCAAGTGGAATATCGTCTTCGCTATCGTTGCCACAAAATACTTCTATTTCACCTGGCCCATCGTATGGTATACGGTCAACTTCAATATTTTTGGCGACACCTTCTTCTTCATCTGTGTTATAATCCGGGCTTGGAGGTGTAATAGCAATTACAAATTCGTGGTAATCTTCCTCAGCTCCAACATAATTCAGGGCACAGTTCAAGATATTGAAATGTCTGCCATAAAAACTTGACGTTTTTATAGTAGGAATTCCCATTTTTTTGTGGGCAAAAATCTAAAAAAAATGCATACCCAATAAGCTATTGTACTCAATTGGGTACACCAATTTTTCCACTCACCCAGCGTCGTTCCAATTAGTTTTTTATCTTTCACCTTTTTATAAATTGAAAACACAGTTATTCCCCTATGCAAAACTATAACAAACACTTATAATAATACAACAGGTTTTACTCCAGGCAGCTGAATAATCACCGACCTAGCTAATATTTGCAAAATTGACGCAAAGGTATTAAAACTGAACAAAATATACAGTAACGGTACTATTTCTAAACACTTTGTTGTTGTGTGCTTTTTAAACACATCATGTTGAATGCAAAACCAAAAGAAATGTTGCGTAACTTCCCTTCTCGAAAAATCTATGCATATTTAAATATTATAAATTTGACCAGCTGTGTGGCATGTGGCACCATCTTATTGGAACAACATATTATTGATGGCAAGTCCATACAATTCTGGCCAAAAATAGTCTTCCAATATACCACGATAATGAACACTGTAGACCGTAACTAGACGATTATTTTAATCGACGAAAAAATATAGTCCAATCATACCTCCGGCATGAAATCCACACCAGCCGGTCACTTTTTGTGGTTTTAATGGCGTCTCTTGAAGCACATGCGGGTTTGTTGCTGTCCAATACCGCATATTTTGCTTATCGACATAGTTATTAAACCAAAAATGAACTTAATCGCTGAAAATAATTGTTCGATGAAATTCAGGATTTTTTTTCAAACTTTAGCGGAGCTCAATCGGATAAGTTTCGACGCTACAAATGATCAAGAGGCTTCAGTTTTTGAGTTAATTTGATCTTATAAAGGTATAAGCCAAGATCTTTACGCAAAATTCTTCACAATATGGTTGGAGAAATCCCCAGTTCCTGTGGACAGCGTGGAAACGACTGATTTGGTTCATTTTGAAATGAAGCACTTGATACTTCGATTGGTACGTTGTCTCACTGGCACAGGAATATCCAATAGTGAATATTTTGACTCGAATTTTTATTAATGGTAATGAAGGAGTCGAGATCTTCAGATTGTCCTTCATCTCGTTGTGAATATTTGTTGTTGAATCTTTGAAGAAGAAGTACGTAATGATGAATTTCAGCACTATCCATCTCGTCAAAATCTCCAAAACGCTCCTATTTAAACAGTTATCACAACGAAACTAACACACACAGCGATCTAAAAGTCGACAGTTTACGTTGTCAAGGAAACAATTTGTAGGCGTACCAAAAAAAAAAAACGTATGAAACTGCGCCATCTATATGTCATTTCAGTCCACTCCTGTACTTTTCATTAAAAACACTGTTCAAATACCGATGATACGTAACTAAATTCATTGCAATTTTTACTATTGAATAAATTATTTTTCAAGACTTCTTATTTGAATTTTATCTTAAAATTATAAGCTTTTCTTACCTTGTTAAGAAAACAATTGCAGGCGCATCAAAAAAAGTATGAAATTGCGCCATCTACATGTGATTTAATGGACTTTTCAGGCCAGTCTTGTACATTATATTGAAAAACATTGTTCTAATACCGATGATAGGTAACTGGATTCATTGCAATTTTTGCTATTGAATAAAATATTTTTCAAGACTCTCTTATATATGTAATTTAATAATTAATAAACTTTATACATTTTTTTATAACAAAATTACCATTAGTTTTCCAAAACCTGTTTTCTTTGAGGTACCATCCACATTTTATACTTACTTATTGTCTACGAACTAAACTAAGAACGAAATATTCGTTTTTTTTTGTTTGTTTAGCTTTGTTTGCGTCTCTAGTCTTCTTTCAAAGAAAAACTTTCCACTTTATAACTCGGAAAAGTTCCTCACTGATACAAGAATAATATCTTTTGCACGAGAAAAGTATATAAGACACTTCAACAATATCCTATTCGTCTTTGTTTCCGTATGAGGTTAAGAGATTTTTCTTTAGGTTAAGAAAATGTGGATGGGGCGATATAATAATGTACGAACTCGTATGTGGCCTTTATGGTTTTAAGACTTAACATATTTTATAACGAAAACAATATTTTAAATATATCAACAGTACACTTGTATTTATTTTTATTTAAGTTGTACATTCTTAGGACTAATTAATTTTTACATTTTTACGGTTTCCAGTCTATGTCGCAATATTCGATCGTTTTTCACAGCATAAGTATATGTGGTTGCTCTTTTGTTTATTGTCAGGAGGCGTGTTGTAAAGGATGTTTCAAATGTCGCAGTTTTTTTAAAGAATAAATAAAACACATAATTTGCATTCACATTTAAAAACTTTTTATTGGTAATTGAAGTATCAGTTATGACATTTATATGCGAAAAATAATATCTGCCAAATGGCCTCCTCTTGCAGCTCCACAGACGTCCACTCTTTTGTTAAAATTTTCAATGACATTTTGACATAATTGAGGCTCTATCTCACCAATGACACGAATAATTTCATCTTTCAAAACAGGGACTGATTGTGGATTATTTTTATAAACCTGACTTTTCATATAACCCCAAAAGAAATAGTCTAACGGTGTCAAATCACATGATCTTGGTGGTCGATTAACATCACCGTTTCTTGAGATTATACGTCCAGGAAATTTTTCTCCAAATAAATCAATTGATTCGTGTGCAAATCTAGATCAATATTCATTAATTCAGGCCACAAAAATTCGGTTATCATCCGACGATATCGATCACCATTGACAATTACAGCTTCACCAGCAGCATTTTCAAAGAAGTAATTACACCACCTGACCATAATGCACACCAAACAGAAACTCGTTTAGGATGCATAGGTTTTTCATGAATATTTCGTGGATTTTCCTCACCCCAGATATGGCGATTTTGTTTATTAACATAACCACCAAGTTCAAAATGTGCCTCATTGGAAAACATTATTTTTTTAGAAAAATCAGCTGGTTGTTCATTGATGAAATTGACAAATGAGCGACGTTTTATGTGATCTAATGGCTTCAGTTCGTGTGTTATTTGAACCTTATATGCCTGCAGAGCCGACGATATCGATCACCATTGACAGTTACAGCTTCACCAGCAGCATTTTCAAAGAAGTAAGGGCCAGTTACACCACCTGACCATAATACACACCAAACAGTAACTCGTTTAGAATGCATAGGTTTGAGCTACAAAATTGATCCTCCGAATTGGTGGAACATTCGCAGAGGGTATCGACAGTTTGTAGATACAGGATGTGTATGTAAAAGAAAGAGTCCTGGCTGCCCTCGTGTTTCTGAAGAAAATGTTGCACGAATTCGAACTGCTTTCCTACGTAATCCTTCAAAATCAACTCGTTGCGCCAGTTGGGAGTTACAACTGCCTACAATAACAATTTAGCGTGTTTTGAGACGTCGGTTGGTTATGAAGCCGTACAAGTTACAGTTGTTACAAGCTCTGCATCCTGATGACAAACGGAAACGTGTGGCATTTTGTAACGAGATTCATGATGCTATTGACAATGTTAACACTTTCTCACAACGCATCGTGTTCAGTGATGAAGCGACTTTCCATGTTAGTAGTCTGGTAAACAAACACAATGTTCGAATTTGGGGTCTACAGAACCCACATGCAGCCATAGAACATGTACGAGATTCGCCTAAAATCAATGTGTTTTGTGCGATATCCCGATCATCTGTTTGCGGCCCATTCCTCTTTGATGGAAACACGGTTAACGGTCAGTAGTATCTCGCTATGTTACAAAACTGGATGTTTCCGAGGCTGCACGAAGACAACTTAATTTTTCAGAATGACGGGGCACTCCCTCACTGGAGTCGCCAAGTGCTTTAATATCTGAATGAAACTCTACCGAACCGTTGGATTGGTCGTCAAGGAGCTGGCGACTTAACATGTCTCAGCTGGGCTCCACGGTCACCGGATTTGACATCCTGTGACTTCTTCCTGTGGGGTTTCGTTAAAGACAACGTTTATGTACCACCACTCCCACAGAACCTGGAAGAGTTGAAGAACCAGATCCGTACTATCATAACATCAGTGACGAGAGTATGGGAGGAATTTGACTATCGATTTGATAATGTTCGTGTCGCTGATGGAGGACATATTAAACATCTGTAATCTGATTTGGGAGGTTCGTAAATATGTGTGTAAAGTTTCATATTCGTATGTCTTAAAGTTTAATAAATATATGCATTCGAAATACGTATACTCTTTTTGAAACAACTTCTACATATTTTAGAGAAATCCGATACAGAACACTCATAAAACAGTTACGAGTAAGGTGCAACTTTGAACTGTAATACGATCGTATTGTAATACGAAAAAAAGTGTTTGGTGGTAGTACTTAAAAAGATTTTTCTAGTTCAGAATTACCCCTACTCGTAACTGTGTTATGAGTACCATCTGTAACAGATTTCTCTAAAATATAAGCATCAGACTAGGGTAGACACTTAGGTTTTGGCCACTCTAAGCTATACTATCAGTGCTTCAAAGTTTACTCATGTCCGTTCTTGTGAACATGTAACTGCTGGTTGTCCAATTCTTTTCCTTACGTATTGCTTACGTCCTTAGTATTATGTGTTAGTGTGGAAGTAAAATCTGTATTGTAATACAGAATTTACTTCCACGCTAACACGTAATACTGTTCTTTATACCTAACTTCAATCCTTTTCGTCTTATAAAAAGTTTTTCGTTGATTTTGCTAGATTGAGCTATAAGTTATAATGATTGGACCAAATAATAATGATAATGAGTCTTGGGTCACCTTTGTTTGTGATTTTCATTAATGACCTTATTGCTGTGATCGAATGCCCAGTACTAGCGTATGCCGACGATTTGAAAATTTACCACAGAATTGCCTCAATTGATGATGTTCGACTTTTGCAGCAGGCTTTGACTTTTATCTCTGTCTGGGGTACCAACAATAATCTGTCCCTAAATATTGAAAAATGTTATTCAGTCTCTTATACACGAAAATTGAATAGGATTGAGTACCTATATCATATTGATAACGTGTTAGTTTCGCATGTGGATTCTATGAGGGATTTGGGTGTTGCTTTCGATTGCAGGCTGTCCTTTTCTGACCATGTTTCGGCTATGCTCACGAATGCACACAAGGTTCTTGGCCTTATCATGCGGATGCATATCCTCTTTATTTCGTGCGTTAGTGCGTAGTAAGCTAGAGTATGCTGCAGTGGTGTGGTACCCTATTTACGATAATCAAATTGATGCCGTGGAACGAGTGCAGAGAAAGTTTTTGAAATACTTATCATTCAAAGAAAATGGTTTTTATCTGGGACACGACACTGACTATGGGGAACTGCTACTTAGTCATGGCTTTGAGTCCTTGGCAGAACGGAGGCGGAGTGTCAGTGCTACGTTTATGTCTGGCTTGATTTCGGGGAGAATTGATGCGCCAGAGCTGTTGACTGGCGTAGGTTTTGCGGTTCCACGCCTGGAGTCGAGGTTCGGTGATCCTTTGGCAATGGGAACGCCAAGAACCAACATTCTGTTTAGGGCTCCACTTATGCACGCGGCTAGGAATTTCAATCAACTGCATCGTCGCGGTGTTTGATTGGATTTAATTTGATTTATTTATTTATTTAACTTACATTCAGTGCTATTACTTTGTTATTCATTTTTTTTTGTGTTTTTGATTTTTTTATATGTATTATCAATGTAATTGTAATTTTTGGCTTGTATACCTTATAGGAGTACTCTGTTGGGTGGTTAATAAATATTATTACTATTATTATTATTATAATATGGGCTTTTATTTCAATGTAATTTATATAGAAATGGTGAAAATGACCAAAACACATGTAAAAGGTATACACGCACATGACATGTTAATTATTTCGTTTATGACCGGGACATGAGTGAAATTAATTTGCCATTCGAAATGGTAATACATATTTGCCTATTAGAACGTTCAGGCGAGACGGGCCTTGTTACCGTCGGCGTTAGGTACGCATCGAATAATTTGTAACACAATAAATACAGCAATTAGCTAATGAAGCTTTTAAAATATATCTCATCATCGTAATTTACTATACAATAAATCCAGAACAAATATAACGTATTAATTCAGCATTTAATGCGGCTCTGAATTCCTGCATTTCTCGTAATTGCATTATAATTCGACGCGCACGATATATTTCCTGTCCGAATGCTCCACCTAATATCCGTTAATATCGTTATAAAGTTTGTATTTGAAATTTTCCACTTAAGCGCTCGCACGGGGTGATGATGATGATGATGATGGTTTCTAGTCGGTGGATCGTTCTCAGTCGTCTGTTCGTGGAACCACCGCATAGAAACGGAGAGACAAACTAATGGAGGGACAATTCGAGTATTTTCATTTGGATCTCGCGATCCTCACTCTCACAGTTAGTTCCGCATTGTTGTGCGATTTAATTTATTTAATCTCTTTGTTCTTAGTTTCTGTGAGACGGCCGCTTTCGGAGCAATAACACTAGGCACCATTTTAACGAGTTATTATTGTAGCCTTTTCGTGTTGTCTTCCTAGCAACCGTTCTGTGAATAATGAAATTTAAAGCGGTCGGTCGATCGGTTTGCTACAGTTTCGCCGTCCGTGCCTCTTCATGTTTGTTCTCGGATAGACCGCTAAAAGCAGTGCACTGATATCGTTTGGCGAACGATACTTTAGATCGGAACGAAAGCTATATAACGTACGTATGTATGTATATACATGAGCGACTCTGTCCTTGTAGAAGAGACGCATTGGAAGCACAAATAGCTCCATAGATAATGCGGGGAATGCTAAAATATGGGTGTGGGCTTTTCTGTCGTAGAAAGCGCTTGTAAATCCTGGTATTTGCATAAAAAGGTAGATCACGCGAAAATAATGCTCTTATTGGATTCAATTTATTGGTTTCGTTCTTTAACTCTGGTGTCTTGTTCAAATTTATGCGATTTGTTGAGGCATTCATGCGTACGTCAATTTTGCTATATATTGTGGTTTGTTTTTAGCATTTTCGATTATAATTTATACTAGAAAGTGACATATTTCCTATCTCTATCGGTATATTTTTCTTCGTTCCAAGTTATTGTACAAGTTGAATATTTGATGGTAAGTTATTGTTCGTGATTTTAATTCATTTGTTTTTGCTCTGCACTTTACTATCTCTTTTCTTTCTCCTCTTATTCATACTACTTATATTTCTCTTACTTACTTACTTAATCCTATAGACTCTTATACCTTTCGGTGTCGAGTCATGCTGGAGTCGAGTCCTGCGCTTCCCCTCTCCATATCTCCCTCCACTTTCCTCTGTTGCTCGAGAAAAAGCCTTTATGTTCTCCCATCTTACACCCCTCTTCTCCGCCGCCACCCGCACTTCATCCCTCCACGTTCTTCTCGGTCTATTTCTCTTCCTCTTTCCAATCTCCCTGGCCTCAAACACCTGCCTAATCAACCTCTCCTCGCCCCTTCTCATTATATGACCCAACCACCTTAGCTGACCCTGTTCTATCGTCGTTTCTATTGGGATTATGTTTAAATTTTCCCTAAATACCTGGTTCCTAATTTTATCCATCCTCGTTTTCCCCTCTATTTTTCTCAGGAATCTCATCTCTGTGCTTGTAAGTCTACTCCTCTGTCTCTGTGTTGTTGTCCAAGATTCGTACGCGTATGTCATTGTCGGTTTTACAACTTTTCTAATTATTTCCGCTTTTACCTGTCTTGGTATTTCCTTCTTGCTTAGGAAGCTGTTCTTTATGCTGTTATATAACCTACCGGTCTTTGCTATTCTTTCATTTATTTCGTCGTCCAGGGTTCTTTCCTTGTTTATTATCACGCCTAAATATGTGAATCTATCCACCTGCTCTATTATCTCGCTATCTATCTGTATCCTGTGCTTCTCCTTCCGTGCTCCAATTATCATTGTTTTAGTTTTCTGTTTATTTATTTTCATATTTAGTTTCTTCAGTTCTTCGTTAATAATAATAACATTTCTTTGCAGCTGTTTCTCTGTTCCCCCTATTATCACCATGTCATCCGCATAACATAGTTCCGTCAAGCGTACACATTTTAATCTCGAGTATCCAACTGGATATACTTCTAGTCTATCTCTACTCTGCTTAATTGTTTCATCTAGAACCAAGTTATTATATTTCTCGTTGTACACTATTTGCTATTGTTATTATGAAATTCATATTTCCTTTTAACTTTCTGTTTCTGTTGGAATTCCTTTCCGTTGTTTTTTTTCTTGTGTATTGTTTCTTTACGTTGCCGCGACGGGTACCGCTGAGTTCCCATTTAATTCCTTTTTATTACACTTTTTCATTATTTACTGTATATATTTATGCCATGCAAAAATCGGGCAAAAACAAACGAAATCTCCAGACGACAGAAATTCTTTTGTCAAGCGAATGTCCGCGTCCGCTCCTAAGAGAGTTAAAGGACAGCGGTTGCAATGCTTTTCTTATGGAACGTTGCCGGGACCTGACAACGCTTAGGGAAGGTGTCCGTTATGAGGAATTCCACTATATATGGAATCTCCCACAACGGACACCTATTTAACAGGCATAGAACTCTTAACCATTGAATTTCACAATCCACTACTCAGCGTACATTATTTTATTATTTACTGAGCCCATCGACATGGCGCGGCGGCAACTATGCACGTATGAACATGTCTCAACATGCAGCAACAAGCAGCTTCCTACGACTCATTGTTGCGTCATATTGCAAAACTTTCTTAGTACCCTTTGTATTTCTAACAGGTTTCCCAACAGGGACATAATAATTTTGTCTTTTAATACTAACGCACTCTTGAACGTTTTTCATGATTTGTCAACGTCAAAACGTTAGTGTAGGTTAATATTTTTATCATGGTGAAGTTCACTAACGAGTAGTGTTTGGAAATTATTAAAAATTACTACCGCAATTCTGAGTCGCTGGTCGCAACTTTAAGAGCCCTTACTCCAATTTTTGGTTGTAATAATCGTCCCA
Organism: Dermolepida albohirtum; assembly: GCA_031893035.1. Lineage (NCBI taxonomy): Eukaryota > Metazoa > Arthropoda > Insecta > Coleoptera > Scarabaeidae > Dermolepida > Dermolepida albohirtum. The sequence goes on along the minus strand of JAVIWB010004008.1, from coordinate 225,911 downwards.
CCAGACGCCAGGCTCTACGTGTTGTAGTGGATTAATTAGAGTCAAAATATTCACTATTGGATGTTCCTGTACCAGTGAAACAACGCACCGGTCGAAGTACCGAAAATATCGTAACCGTAAGCACTTCAGACCAAAATGATCTAAATCAGTTGATTCCACGTCGTTCACAGGAATTGGGAATCTCTTAAACCACATTTTGGCGAATTTTGCATAAAGATTTTAGCTTACATGCTTACAGGATCAAATTAACTAAAGAATTGAAGCCTCTTGACCATTCAAAGGGCCGAAACTTCGCCGACTTGGATCTGTTTGTTTGAAAAAATCTCGATTTTCATCGAAAAATCATCTTCAGCGATGAAGCTTATTTTTGGCTTAATGACTTTGTCAATAAGCAAAATAAGCGTTATTTGACAGCAACAAACATGTGCTTCAAGAGACTCCATTAAAACCATATAAAGCGACCGTGTGGTGTGGATTTCATGTTGGAGGTGTGATTGGACCACATTTCTTCGTAGATGAAAACGATCGTCTTGTTATGATCAATGGAGTTCGCTATCGTTCCATGTTGGAAGACTATTTTTGGCCAGAATTGTATGGACTTGCCATCAATGATGTATGGTTCTAACAAGATTGTGCCACATACCACACAGCTGGTCAAACATTGATCTATTGAAAGGGAAGTTCGGTAACCGTCTAGTCTCGAGAAATGGTCCGGTCGAGTGGCCACCTCGCTCATGCGATTTAATGGCGTTGGATTTCTTTTTACAGGGTCATGTTAAGTCGTTGGTTTATGCCAAGAAGCCAACAACGTTAGGGGAGCTCAGGGACAATATCGAACGCGAAATTTCCAACGTTCCGTCCGATATCTGTGAAAGAGTGGTGAAAAAAAGTTTCCAAAAAGTCGATCGCTGCAAATGTGCTCGAGGTGGTCATATGAACGTGATCGAATTCCATAGTTAAAAGTAACATGTGTACTGCACTTGCAATAAATTTCCGCCCAAAATCTCAATAATTATGTGTTTAAATATAAAATTGTAATGTCCTTATTGAAAAACTCAATACAACGTTTTGAATTTCAGCTGCGGTTGATATTTTTTAAAAGTTATTTAAGAATATTCCAAATTTAAAAAGATGCAGCGCCATTCCAAATGGTAATTACAAAATTAATGGCCAAGAAGATAAATTTTAATTTTCAACATCTAATGCATAATAATCTTAGTTAACAAACACATTCTACGTTCCACTGTTATACTTCCTTAATAAAAGAAAAAAGTGTGACGTCAGTATTCTTTTAACTTAAGAGATGAATCCACATCGTAGGACGTGTAAGGCCCCAGTAATTAAAACGAAATGATAAATTTTATGTATCTAGCGCGAGTTAATGGTACTTTAAATTATAAGAGTATATTTAACGAAGTAATTTATTGCCCTGGGAGTACATACCACGTCGGCTGTTAAATTAAGGAACTCGACATAATGCTCCTCAAGTATTACACTCTCTGAAATGTGCCAGATGAACAATACCCTGAAAGTATAATAGAAAATCCATATACGAAATATGATATAGTAGACAATGAGGGCATTAACTTTTGTTTTTTTTCTTGTAATGTTTTCAAAGTAATAATTTCTACCGCCTTTAACATATATTCAATATTTTCTTAGCTCTAAAACTGGAGAAAATAATTCAGATACTACTTGAGATTAAGTATTTTAAAAATACACAATATTTCTTTTATTTGTTTCCTTCCTAATTTAAATAAGAACATCAAACATTTCTTCTTGTAATAATACGTGGGCAAGGTGAAAAGTTCTCGGCCTGACAATGAAAGACTGCGATTTAAATTTAAAAAATGATTTTATTTTTCTACATAATCTCCCTTGTGTTCAACACACTTGGTCCAGCGTTTTTCTAACATCAATATTCCTTCCCGGAAGTGAGAGTCTGGAAGGCTGTCAAAATATTCTTCTACGGTCCTTCCAACTTTTTCGTTGGATGTGAATCGCTTTCCAGAAACAAATTTTTTCAAATTTGGGAATAGATGGAAGTCTGAGGGTGCCAAATCAGGAGAATAGGGAGGATGGCCCAGCAAATCGTACCCCAAATCTCGCAATTTTCCCATCGCCAGCGCACCTTTGTGTGCGGGTGCGTTCTCCTGAACAAAAATGTTTTTTTCTTCTTCAAACCAGGCCTCTTCTCGCGAATTTTGGCATTCAGCTGGTCAAGAAGGTTAGAGTAATATGCGCCTGTAATTGCTCTGCCTTTTTCAAGGTAATCAATTAACAAGATTCCTTTTGCATACCGAAACACGCTACCCATGACTTTTCCGGCAGGCTTCCACCCACTGCTTCGACTGCTGTTTCGTTTCTGGCATGTAGTGGCGGACCCATGTCTCATCCATGGTGGCAAATCGCCGCTCAAAATCGGTCGGTTTCTTGTTAAATCGGTTCAAAGAATGCTCCGAAAATCGTTTGCGCATTTGCTTTTGATCGACATTCAGCAAATGCGGCATCCATCTTGCGCAGAGCTTTCTCATCTCTAATTCTTTGTGCAAAATGTTTCGTACCCTTTCTTTCGATATCCCCACCGCTTCAGCTATCTCACTCACTTTCACTCCCCTATCATCCAACACAATATCATGTACTTTTTCGATGATTTCTGGTGTGGTTGCGGTTTTTGGCCGTCTTTCACGTGGGTCATCTTCGAGGGACGTACGTCCACGTTTAGATTTAGCTGCCCACTTTTTAATGGCTGACATGGAAGGAGCAGAGTCTCCGTACACGTTTGTCAATTTCGGATGAATTTCCATAGGGGTTAAACCATCCATAACAAAGAATTTTATAACAGCACGATATTCAAGTTTATCCATTTAAAAAAATAACACGCACGACGTCTACTAAAAAAATTCTTGCAAACAAACTACTTGAAAGAACAAGTTGAAAGTTTTCATTTCACCTAAAGACACATGCAGCCACGCAGGAAACATAAATTTCTGTTAATTGTAACGCCATCTCTGTGTCAGGCCGAGAACTTTTCACCTTGCCCACGTAAGCCTCTGTTAGGTAATACCAAGATGGATCAATAATTAGTGAGCCTAAAGACGAAAAGACATACTTTTTGGTAAAAAATTATTTTATTTTTTAATGCATTTCTCCAATTACTTTAATGCATTTCTCTTTGTAACTCGTTACATTTATTTCACCGATATTCAAGTCTTGTTTTTCTTCAGAAAACAGCTTTATCAAACTGTTCGAAATATACGTTAGTTTTAGTGATTACCTCCTCGTCCGACCAAAATCTCTGTTACTGAACCAAGTTTTCAGTTTGGAAAAAAGTCTGGGGGTAAGGGTGACAAATTTGGCGAGGAAGCTGGATGCGAAAGCAGTTTGAGAGGTATAATAGTTAATGTCATTGAAACAGTCGAAGTGTAGAAAAAGCACTTGTTTGTTCTTTATGCGGGAAATATGATGTTGTAATGGGTGCCCTATAATTCACGCAAGAAGTAATTGTAATAAAAAACACAGCTTCATAATTAAAAATTTAAAATTTTTTATCGATGCATAAAATATACAGTATGGGGTTATGTATGGAATAGCATATCGGGTAAATGGCCTCCAGGACTTTGCTGGCACATACGCACTCTTTTGTAATAATTTTCTGTGATCGTTTTGAATAAACGTGTCTGAATTTCATTGATTCAGCGTTAAATTTCCGTCTTTAAGTTGTGGATTGTCGGAGTTTATTGGCATGAACCATAAATTACAAAAACCCAAAGAAGGAAGTCCAACGGCGTTAAAGCGCATGATTTGGGCGTCAAATCCTGGTCACCGAAACGGGAAATTACACGACTAGGAAATGACTCATGCAGTAATTAAATTTTTTCTCGGGCTGTATGGTATGTCGTACCGTCTTGTCGAAACCATATGTCGTCCACATCCATACCTTGCAATTTAGGTACATAAAACTGGATCGTCTCGCTATAGCGAGCACCATTAACTATTATTGCCTGACCAGCAGCATTTTCGAAGAAGAACGGTCCGACGATGCATTCAGCCCAAAATCCGCACCAAACAGTGACACGTTGTGAATGCATTGGGTTTTCTGAACACCAAATGCAACAATTTTGTCGATTAACCAAGTCATCAAGATGCGAATGAAAATAATTGCTGAAGATGATTTTGTTCGTAAAATCATTATCCACTTGTTCCATAATCCATTTAATGAACTTTATTTGCTATGCGTAGTCAGTAGGCTTCAGTTCTTGAGTTAATTGAACACCGTAAGCATGAAGATGCAAATCCTTCGTGAGAATACACTATAGAGCTCTTCTCGAAATGTCCAATTCTTGATCACGGTGACGAATTGATGTTCCTGGATTCTCAGCAACATTCTTACGAACGGCTTCGATGTTTTGTGTTGAATGACAACTCCATTATAACCGCAATGGTCTATTAACCAGTGACAAACAACACCCTTAAATCGCAACGGATTTATACAAGTTTCAGTCCAACAACGACAGTAGTAGCAGCAGTGAAACTTTGAGAATGTCTGATGTAAGTGAAGACGAAACGTCGGCAGCAGGAGTACCGAGGACGCGTTTCCGATCTGGAAGACGAAATAACAATGCTTGAGGATTAGTCTTTGAATAGTATAACTAGCAAACTACACTTCTGTTGGATTTTTGCTAGGTTTAAAGATGTGGATGATTTGTATAACCTTCTAATGATCTGAGAAGAAAATCTCAATTTTAGTGGTAGGTAATCATCCATAAGGATTTGTGTGATGTCTCCTATATGTTAGAAGTTTGCCTGTGATGGCATCACATTCAGTTACGTTCCTAGAAGTAACCTTCTTGCAGATGATTTTTTAGATTCAATTCAAATCTTGTATTGGAAAGCCTATTTGATTCGTTGTTTCTAGGGTTTCAATAATTTTTTCATCTGTTTTATTCCTTTCTACTGTAATTGAAAACCTCCGACAAGTGTTCTTGTAGATTATTGTTTTTTTAGTTTGTTGTCTTTGCACTATTTTCCTCTATATTTGATAGCTGGTGTATGTTGAGATTATATAACTACTTTTGCTGTTTTCCCCATTATATAATTACGAAAATTATGAAACTCCGACATATTATTTTTATTAATGGACATATTTTATTCCAAAGAGACCTTGGAATACTTATTTCTTCAAAATTGTTAAATAAATAAGTTATTTTAAGTAAACTATGAGCTCTGTAAAATGTAATTAAGGATCTGTAATGTAAGTTAATTATGGAAGTTATAAAGAAACCAATTGCTTTTGACATTATCCAATAACATTAGCCGCTTTGTCTGCGCTGTATTACAAAATGTTCAAAACACTTTTTTTTATTTTCAGGGACTGGTGTATTTCACGGCAGCTTTGGTGGGGTCATCGAATTCCGATGTACTTCTGTCACGTGGATGGAGAACAGGATCGCACGTGCTGCGTTGCCGCTGGGGATTTAGAAACCGCAAAGTCAAAGGCGGCCGTTAGTCTCAAATGCCAGTCAGATAATATTGTTGCAATTCAAGACGAAGACGTCCTAGACACGTGGTTTTCGTCAGCGCTTTTGCCATTTTCCGCCTTCGGATGGCCGGAGCAGGTAATACACGTGCAATTGATTTTCGCGAATTATTTTTTTTCAGCAGATCAAAGTTTAAATTAGATTCAATTCAAGTTTTGTATCGGAAAGGCTATTTGATTTGTTGTTTCTAGGTATTCGATCATTTTTTCATGTTTTATTCTTTTCTACTACTACTGAAAACCTCAGACAAGTGTTTTTGTAGATTATTGTTTTTTTCATTTGTTGTCTTTGCACTATTTTCCTCTATATTTGATATTTTTGTATGTTGAGATTATATGTGCTGCTTTCCATATTATATAATTACGAAAACTATGAAACTCCGAAATATTATTTTTGGCATTGGACATATTTATTCCAAAGGGACGTTGAAATACTTATTTCTTCAAAAATGTTAAATAAATAACTTATTTAATGCATTCTAACAAAACATAGTTAAATCTGCCTTTAACATTTGCAAATTGTCGTTGGCCACTGTTTAGAAACAGGCTTGATTAATAACTCAGCTACAATTGTGATAGACTTCTTTGAAAGCTAGGGATAATATTCTATTGTCACAGAATATAAAGGGTGTTTCGAATTTCGCGGTTTTTTCATAGAATAAATAAAACACATAATTTACATTCACTTTCGAAAACTTTTTATTGGTAATCGAAGTATCAGTTATGACATTTATATGCGAAAAATAATATCTGCCAAATGGCCTCCTCTTACAGCTCCACAGACGTCCACTCTTTCGTTAAAATTTTCAATGACATTTTGACATAATTGAGGCTCTATCTCACCAATGACACAAATAATTTCGTCTTTCAAAGCAGGAATTGATTGTGGATTGTTTTTATAAACCTGGCTTTTACCATAACCCCCAAAAAAATAGTCTAACGGTGTCAAATCACATGATCTTGGTGGCCAATTAACATTACCGTTTTTTTGAGATTACACGTCCAGGAAATTTTTCTCTAAATAAATCAACAGATTCGTGTGCAAAGTGAGGTGTAGCGCCCTTCTGTTGAAACCACATATCCTCTAGATCAATATTCATTAATTCAGGCCACAAAAATTCGGTTATGTTCAGACGATATCGATCACCATTGTCAGTTATAGCTTCACCAGCAGCATTTTCAAAGAAGTAAGGTCCAATTACTCCACCTGACCATAATGCACACCAAACAGTAACTCGTTTAGGATGCATAGGTTTCTCATGAATAATTCGTAGATTTTCCTCACCCCAGATACGGCAATTTTGTTTATTAACATAGCCACCAAGTTCAAAATGTGCCTCATCGGAAAACATTATTTTTTTGGGAAGAATCAGCTGGTTGTTCATTGATAAAATCGACAAATGAACGACGTTTTAAATGATCTAATGGCTTCAGTTCCTGTGTTATTTGAATCTTATATGCCTTCAGAGCTAAATCCTTGTGTAAAATACGCCATGTTGTTGATCCACTAAGTTCAAGTTGTTGTGAACGTCGTCTAATGGACATTTCAGTATCTTCAGCAACACTTTCACGAACAAAACCAATATTTTCTTGTCAACAACTGCTACGACTGTATTTTTCACTTTTTTGATCATCCACTGAACTGGTCTCTTGAATTTTTTTAATAATTCGACCAATAGTGCTTTCAGATGGACGATTATGTAAACCATAAGATTCACGTAATTTTCTAAAAACTCTTTTCAAAGAACGCTGATTTTCATAAAATAATTGAACAATTTGAACGCGTTGTTGTACCGTGTACGAAGCCATTTTTATAAATGCCATACATCACACTTTTTAAATACCCACATACCCAGACAAATTCAGTGCGCCATCTATTTATTCTTAAAAAAAAACCGCGCAATTTGAAACAACCCTTTATTTTTGCCACAGATTATTTTACTTCATCAATGACTAATTTTTAAAAAAATGTTAAAATAATTTGTGGAATTGCTAAAAAAGTCAGATTGACGAGTTCTGGAATTGAGCGAAACGATCGACTTAGTCAATTGTTTGCTAGACAATGGATTACATAATTTATTACATAATACACTATGATTTAAGAAAATGAATACTATTTCGATTTGCTACACTTCTCGCCCTGTACGCTATATTTCAATTCTGCCAAATACATTTGAAAGAGGTTGGCTGTAAAGTTTCGAATACTAATTCCTAGAGCATTACAGCGCTGCACAACAGACTGAGTTGTAAGTAAAATGGCTGACACAAGACTATTTTACATTCGTGAGTTGAGTAAAAATTGATTTGCGACTGTGACGAAGCATGCATTTCGTAGTAAGTTTAATATTTATTCCACAACTAGAAAGAGTTTTTGTTTTTGGAATAAATTTGATGAACTTGGTTCTCCGTATAAGGGTAAAAGTTTGGGCCGACTGCGTGTAACCTAAGAGAAAGCGAAGTGCATTCGAATGAGTTTTGAGACAAGTCCATTCCACGAGCAATTATTTGGCGTGTGTTGAGGCGTCGGTTAATGTAAAAACCATACCATTTACAACTGATACAGGTTCTTCGTGCCAACTACAAGATAGAGCGCGTAGAATTTTGTGACCGCGTGCTCCAAAGATGGAAGATGAATTGCTTCTACTTTGTCTTATTTTTAGCGATGGGGAGACATACACGTATCAGCAAAATGGGAAAGTCAACAGACTCAATGTTCGCATATGACGTCTATAAAATCCTTGTGCAGTAATGTAAACATGAGAGGGATAGTCTAAATTTGTGTTCTTCACATCTTCCATATTAACAAAGCTTTAACAGAGCTTTCTTTTTTGATGGAAACACGATTACTGAAGCGGCGTATTTTAGAATACTACTATATTATCAGAGGAATACAACACAAACTTCAAACATCTTACCTGTCCGATAGATCTAAAATGGTAAAAGTTGGTCAAAAAAGTAAGACTATGCCAGTACAAGAGGGGTCCTACAGGGGTCCATACGTGATCTCTTGATGTTTATAATACAGGCTGTTTCAAAAGGAATATACGTATTTCGAATGCATATTTTTATTGAACATTAACACATACGAATATGAAACTTTACACACATATTTACGAACCTCTCAAGTTCAGATTGCAGATGTTCAATATGTCCTCTATCAACGTAACGAACAATATCACATCGATACTCAAATTCCTCCCATACTCGGGCAAGCATGTCCTTCGTCACTGATGTTATGGTAGTACGGATCCGATTCTTCAACTCTTCCAGGTTCTGTGGGAGTGGTAGTACATAAACATTGTTTTTAACGAAACCCCACAGGAAGAAGTCAAAGGGTGTCAAGTCTGGTGACCGTGGAGTCCAGCTGAGACATGCTAAGTTTCCATTCAGATATTCACGCACTTGGCGACTCCAGTGAGGGGATGCCCCGTTTTGTTGGAAAATGAAGTTGTCTTCGTGCAGCCTCGGAAATAACCAGTTTTACAACATAGCGAGATATTGCTGACCGTTAACCGTGTTTCCATCACGGTGACGAATTGATGTTCCTGGATTCTTAGCAACACTCTTACGAACGGCTTCGATATTTTGCGTTGAATGCCAGCTCCATTATAACGGCAATGCTCCCTTGACCAGTGACAAACAACACTTTAAAATCGCAACAGTACGACAACGACAGTAGCAGCAGCAGTTAAGCTTTGAAAATGTATCATTTAAGTGAAGACGAAACGTTGGCAGCAGGAGTACTGAGGACGCGATTCTGACCCGGAAGACGAAATAACAATGCTTGAGGATTTTGAGGGAATTTATTGTGTTGAGCGAGGCGTTAAATAACGAAACAATTGACACATGTATCCGAGTATCCGGGAATGAAGGCACGTGGAAATTATAATGCGAGTGAGGAGAAAATTGGGTCACTGATCAACATGCGGGACTGATAAACATTTAACATGTTATTGCAGTTTGTCCTATACCTTGTAAATATTTTATCTGTATTATTAAATACTGTATATCGGCCTTCATGTAATGTTTTAATTACCTGTGGCCGAGTTGTTTGGACGCATGTCCGGTACACATGAGATCGTGAGTTCGAATCTCACCAGAGAACAAACAATTTTTTCAAAAAATTCTGCAACGTATATACGTTATAAAAAGCAGTACAAAGTAGAATTTTTCAGTTTTACACCATAAAAGCGAATAATTATATGCAAAAAATAAAATGTTTTTTATATTAATAAATACTTAAAAACAGATTACATATTTATTAAAGAAAAAATATATTAGGTGCGCAACTAAGTTCTCGCTGTTTTTCAAGAGATGGCTCCAGTAGTAAGTGCTGGTCGATTGTGACATAATCAAAACGTCATGAACCAAGTATAGTAAACAAACCGCTTTGACACATTAGTGATTTCGTTTTTGCGTCATATACTTTTGGTTGTGTGAAAATGTCTGATTTTGTGCCAAATAATCGTCATTTGCGGGAAATGTTGCTTTTCTTCTTTCATTCGAAGAAAACGGCGGTTGAAGTGCGTCGAGAACTCCAAAATGTTTACCGAGATGCTGCTCTAAGTGAAACAACGTGCCGTGATTAATTCCGTCGCTTCAAAGACGGTGATTTCGATGTTGACGACTGTTCGCGTGAAGAAAGACCAAAAATCTTCAAAGACGCTGAATTAGAGGCATTGTTCGATGAGGATCCGTGCCAAACGCAAAACGAGCTTGCTTCAGCATTAGGTGTTACCCGCCAAGCCATTTCCCAGCGATTGCATGCGTTGGGAATGATTCAAAAACAAGGAACTTGGGTTCCTTATGATTTGAAGCCAAGAGACGTTGAGCGTAGTTTTTTCGCCTGTGAACAACTGCTCCAGCGGCAAAAAGGAAGGGTTTTCTTCATCGCATCGTTACGAGTGATGAAAAATGGATTCATTACAGCAACCCAAAGAGAACAAAATCATGGGGACTGCCCGGTCCTGCTTCTACGTCGTCGGTTCGGCCGAATATTCACGCTGCGAAGGTTTTGCTGTGTATTTGGTGGGACCAGAGCGGTGTTATTTATTATGAGCTGTTGAAACCGAACGAAACTATCACTGGGGAATGGTATCGAACTCAATTGATGCGATTGAGCCGAGCACTGCGCGAAAAGCGGCCACAATACGAGTAGAGGCACGAAAAAGTGTTTCTACAGCATGACAACGCTCGGCTTCACGTTACCAAACCCGTTGAAACCTACGCTGAAGCGTTGAAACGCTCAAGTGGGAGGTCCTACCCCACCCGCCATATTCCCCAGATTCTGCGCCGTCCGATTATTACTGGTTTCGTTCGATAGCACATGGTCTGGCTAATCAACAGTTCCGCTCATATGAAGACATCTCAAAATGGCTTAATTCGTGGATAGCCTCAAAAGACGAACACTTCTACCGTGACGGTATTCGAGCTCTGCCAGAAAGATGGTAAAAAGTTGTCGCTAGCGATGGGCAATATTTTGAATGATTCATTTGTAAACATTTTTTCACAATAAAGTTGCATTTTCGTCAAAAAAAGAAAACAGCGAGAACTTAGTTGGGCACCTAATATAAATTGGTAATAACCTAAAGCTAAGCTAAAAAAAATTGCATGAATTTAAAAGAATTGAAACAGCCTTAATTAAATTTGATTTGTTAGAATGACAGTATTTTTACTATTTCGAAAAACAGCGAAATACTGCATTAAATTCGAACAATAAAGTGGAATCGATTTAGACCTTTCAAATATTTTCTCTCTTTCAGACAAATGATTTAAAACATTTTTATCCGCTGTCCTTGATGGAAACAGGTCACGACATTCTATTTTTCTGGGTGGCGAGGATGATTATGTTAGGAACACATTTAACTGGACAACTGCCCTTTTCTAAAGTGCTCCTTCACGGAATAGTTTGCGACGCGCAAGGCAGAAAAATGTCTAAAAGTTTAGGGAACGTAATCGCTCCTGAAGATATTATTCTGGGAAGTTCGCTCCAAGTATGTATTTCTTTAATTTAAGGGATGTTATTTTAAAACTAGATTAGAAATTACTTTTTTTATTTTAAATACTTTCAGTATTAAATACAGGAATTTAATTTAAGTTATTGCATATAATGCGCAGGGTATTAATCGATTTTCGAACAGAGACTTCATGCATTTGCATGTTTTGCAATATTGGTGTGTTAATGGAATCTCTTTGTTTTTATGTAAATTGGGAGATCATAAACTTAGCTCATGTTACCTCGTAAATTTTTTTATCAAGAAAAAAGAAAGAGGAAGCAATTTATTCAGTTTTTTATCTTTGCATAAAACCATATTAAATCAAAGATCACTCAACAAAATTTTTGTCAAAATACCCTATGCGTTTATGTCATAGCTTCTTGGCAGTTACAGTTTACTGTATTCAGTGTAAAACAGTGCCCTTTTTACAGTCTGTCGCAGAGAAACTGAACTTTTTTAAAATATAAATTCTTAGTGATACCATCTATTTAAAAAAATATGCGTCGGTAAGGTAGATATTTCGCCAATGTTATGTCAAAATATCATGACATTTGCATCATTAGAAGCAGAGTAATTGCGCATAAAGTAACAGCGTGTATTCGGCATTGGTCGAAAAATGAATTTTGAACAAAGAGCAAATATCAAGTTCTGTTTTAAACTCGGTAAATCGTTTACTGAAACGTTCAAATTGATGAAACGTGTTTATCACGTACGAGTGTGTATGAGTGGTATAAACGATTTTTTTAGTTTCTAATCCTTCATTTCTTAACTACTTCTTGGCTTTTCTAATATCAACTTTCTGAGTTTTCTTCCATTTTCCCTCCGTTTTTCATATCATTAAGACTACGTCCCGATCGTCTGAATTTTTGCTTTATGACAGGTTAATTTTTTTAATAGTTCTGCTTTTGAATTCTCCTTTGACTTGCATTTTCTTTTCATTTGATCAATAAGGTTGATCTATAACCCCTTTTCCACATTAACTTTGTAAATTCTGTATACGCATTTCGACAACCAAGTTGTCATCATCAGCAGATAATTTCAAAGCTGATGATGACAACTTGGTTGTCGAAATGCGTATACAGAATTTACAAAGTTAATGTGGAAAAGGGGTTATAGATCAACCTTATTGATCAAGTCAATCAACCACAGGCTCCATCAAATTCAACTATTTTCTTTTCAATTTCTGACTCTTTTATTTCTTAAATATTTCTTGATTTTTTTTAAATTGCAGCTTTGCGAGTTACTTTTTTTCCTGTCCCCTCATTTTCCTATTATTAAAATTGTGTACCAATCAACATACATTTATGTTTTCCACCACTTGAAAAATGCTTAGTTTTTGTACAGTTTTGCATCCGGCTTTTCATCCGATTTATGTTTTTAATCGTAGTTTTCTTAGTTGTCTTCTCTCCCCCCCCCCCATATTTCTTTCATTCAAATTATGTTTCAATCATCTGACTTTTTGCTTTATCACCAGTTGAATAATGCTTAGTTTTTTTTTACCGTTCTGCTTCTGAACTCGATTTCGACTTGCCTTTTCTTTTCAGTTTCTGACTCCATTATTTCTAAAATATTTCTTAGCCTTTTGTAATCGTAATTTTCTTCGTTGTCTTTCCTTTTCCATCCGTGTTTCCTTCATTAAAATTATGTATCTACTTTTTGCTTCATTAACAGTTCTCTTTCTGAATTTTCCTTCAACTTTTTTCTATTCAGTTCCTGAACAGTTCAACTTTCTGGGTTATCTTCTTCTTTTCCTCATCTTCCTTTTATTAAAATTGTGATTCACCCATCTAGATTTTTGCTTTACCACCACTTGGACAATGCTTAGTAGTTTTTCTACAGTTGTACTTCTGAATTTTTCCTTGACTAGCCTTTTCTTTGTCAGTTTCTGAGACTCCTTTACTTGTTTTTGAATTTTTCTAATCGTAACTTTTTAAGTTGTCTTTTGCTCTTAGCCCATTTTCCTTTCATTCAAATTGTAATCGCGTTTTATTCATTTAGTTTTTACTTCATCACTACATAGACAAGTCTTAATTTTGTGTATAGTTTTGCTTCTGAATTTTTCTTCGACTTGCATTTTCTTTGACTTTTTTGACTTTTATTTTTTAATGATAATAATAATGATATTTTTGTAATCATAACTTTCTAGGCCGTCTTCTTCCCTTCCCTTTTTGTCCCTGTAATTAATGTGTCTCGATAGTTCATGGAATTTCGTGCTCTTAACAGCCCATCCCCGGTCAAGGAAGCCCACTGAGGTTTATGACGGCAAAATAAAGTCGGTGATTGACAAAGAACACAGGTAACTAGAAAATTCAGAAAAAACTGAAACTCGAACGAGTCAATAAAATATTTAAAAATAAATAAATCGGAAAATGAAAAGAAAATGCAAGTCGAAAAAGAATTCAAAAAAAGACTAGAAGACTTTTTATTTTTCCTCCACTTGGATAATGCTTAGTTTTTGTATAATTTTCCTTCTGAATTTTCTTTCGCCTCGCATTTTCTTTTCAGTTTCCCATTTCTTTATTTGTACAAATTTTTCTTGATTCACTTAAGTTTTAGTTTTTTTGACTTTCCCTGTGCTCTTTCGTCAGCTAACAACTTTATTTTGGCGTCATAGACCTCGGTGGGCTGCTTTGACCGGGGAAAGCCGTTAAGAGCATGAAATTTCGTGAACTATCGTTACGTTGACGATATTGTAGAGCGTTACCTTAAATTTTACGCAACTTTTCATCAAGTTAATCAGCGTTCTTCTCTAGATGGAAGTAAATTTGTAATATATGACGAAGATACACATTTTGCTCTGCTATTTTTAACTTTTTGTAAAATTTCAATTTCGCATTTTATTTCTAAAATGGGGCTAGAGCTATTATTTGTCATAGTATAAAAATAGATGCGCGAATAATTCTAATAATTGTAAAAAGGAGCTTTTGCAAAAACACTCATAATTTTCCTGCCAATATAATTGTTTAAAACCTCTCAATTGTTCTTTGGGTATTGAGGATTTATAATTTGCGATCTTTTGTCGTGTTATTCACGATTAGCTATTAGAATTATTAATCTTAAGTAGTAACGGCAATTGCGTGATCGCAGATTCTAAAGTTTTAAGCTGCTGTTAATTGCTTTTTCAATTAGTAACTCGGCAATCTTTTAAATACACTTTTATGTACTGGTTTCTCCAAAAAATTTTTAATTAGAAAGTTTAAAATTATGTATTTTAATTAAAGAAATCGCTACCCATTATCCCCATCGTCCGCGTCATGCCTCCATTCAGTCATCACAAATTGAATCCATCCAATAATCTGATTTAGTGGTGCGTGAATATCTTTCGAAGCAAGCTTTAACTTTATTGATATATTTTCAACCAGAAATGATTAAAAATAATTGTTGCGAGAGTTTATAATTTTACGAGAAGCGGTGCGAGAAATTCGCGCCGGCTTTTTATAATACAAAAAAAAAGAAAAGCATTTCAATACAAAAAAAAAAACTTTTTCAAATAGAACTGAACGTTTCATTAAGTAAATATTTGCTTGCTTCAGGATTTGGAGAGCAAATCAAGAGCGAGCCATGCTCAGGGTGTATTAACGGAGGATGAGTTGAAAAAAGCCCTGCGCAACCAGAAAAAAATGTTTCCGGAGGGAATACCGGACTGCGGTGCCGACGCTCTACGATTCACTCTCTGCACTCACAATATAAAAAGTAAGTACTCACCATCGGCGTCATTTTTAATGTAAACAGCTCGCGTTTTAGAGGGACGTTGTGTGGGTGTAAAGGATGTACACCGTCGCTAAAAAGTATTGAGGCAAGCGCTCAATCCATTCTAATAAAAAACTATCAATCTCTGTTTCGAATCGGTTAAATTTTTTTGTTTATGCATGAAAGGGACACATAAGAGAATAATTCGAATGTTAATGAGATTCTGATCGTGACACGTCAACTCCTATTAGACAACATGTACGATAAATTGCAGAGAATAGTTCGTTATTGAGATCCATTAACGAACTATTCTCTGTAGTTTATCGTATTTTTTTGCGATACAGTGGACAATGTAGAAAAAACTATACTTCCCTCTGTCGTACAAACAAGCAATTATTCGAAAGAAGGAAATGTATTGAAACTCGTGTTCATCCCAATGCACAACTAAGTTGGTACGACGCCCCTATACGGAGAGAATACTTTAAACTTAGCACGAGGGTAGTCGTTTATATTTCGGAAACTGGCAACACTATCAGTGTTGCCTCCGATCTGATGATTGCATCGCGATGTTTATCATTTTTAACGATATATTTACCTTGACAGTTTTATTATTCGGTCGCTATTTCTATTGTTGACAGTAACTTGAAAATTTTATGTCGGCGAAAAAATGGAATTAACTCGCGTACATTTTCGTGCAATTATTTTTCATAACTTTCGGCGCGGATTTTCTCAACAAGAATGCATCGACAAGCTGAATTCTTTATATGGCGATGGAGCACCATCGAAAACTACAGTATATCGTTAGCATAGTGAATTCAAACTTTGACGGCGTTCTTTGGACGATGAATTTTGTGAAGGTCGTCCCACAAATGTTGTTATGTCGGAAAACATTAATGCAGTGTCTGAATTGATAATGCAAGAGCATCGTGTGACATACCGTGAGATCGAGGCATCTCTAGGTATTAGTAACACCAGCGTGCATAAGATCCTGCATGAACATTTAGCCGTTAAGAAGCTATGTTCACGTTGGTTATAACATAATTTGACAACCCCTCAAAAAAGGACGTCGATTGGTGCCAAGAAATGCACAAAAAATGCAATGCTTCAAAGAACATTTATAACGTCGTCACATGTAATGAATCTGGGATCTATACGTATAAGCCCGATAGTAAACAGCAGTCAACTGTGTGGGTATTCCAAGATGAGCCAAAACCAACAAAAGTTGTTCGCTCTCGAAGCACATCAATTATCGCCTGTTTTTTCGAAAAAAAACCGGTCGCGTTGCAGAGTTGTAGAACGGTCAATTCCGAATGGTACACAACTATTTGCTTGCCAAAAGTTTTTGAAGAAATAAGGAAAACAAACCGAAAACGACAGATCATTCACCACTATGACAATGCGAGCTCTCACAGATCGGTTCAAACAATAGAATATTTGACCGGGCAAAACATTGAATTAATGAGCCATCCGCCGTACAGCCCTGATCTAGCACCCTGTGATTTCTTTTCGTTCCCACACCTGAAGAATAAACTTCGTGGTCAACGCTTTTCTACGCCGGAAGAGGTAGCTGAGGCATTGAAAACTCATACTTTGGAGATACCGCCTTCACAGTGGCAGCAATGCTTTTCGGATTGGTTTAAACGAATGCAAAAGTGCATTGATTTTCAAGAAGAATATTTTGAAAAGCAATAAAACTATTTTCGATAATAAAAAATATGGCTTATGCTAAATTTAAAGTGTTCTGTCCATATATGAATACGTACTCCATACATTTCCCTCACTTGTTTGAACGATAGAGGAGAGTATGGTGTTTTCTTATTTTTCGCTATATCGCAAAAGGTACGATAAACTACAGAGAATAGTTTGTTAATAAGGTTTTCTGATGTGAGTTAAATTGCTCGAACCGCGTCGCAATCAGGATCTCATTAATTTTTGGATTTTAGTCTTGCTTGTCTACTATATAGTTTATGCCAAGTTTAAATTATTCCCGCCATATGCATGTCGTGACAACTTAGTTGTACACCGGACGGGATGAACACTTGTATACATTTCCTATTGCGGACAATTACTTGCTCGCACTATAGAGGGAAGTATAGGTTTTTCATGTACAGAGTATTGGCATAAATTTTTACGCAGGTCGTTTTGAAGTATTGCCAAAAATTAAGGAAAGAATAAAAAATATATCGATAATAAATCGTATAAATTTTGAAACGTTGCGGGTAGAACGGTGGATCTAACCCAGACTATACTGATTCTGTTTTTACATGTTTGAGGCCACTTGGGCGATAAAATTTTATAATTTATAATTGGGGACACTGTCTCGAACTTATTTCAGATATCTGCATAGATCTTCATTAGGTGACAAATATTTTGTGTATTGAATAATCAGTACGCCTCTGGATTAGTATATTAATGATAGTTAAGCAAGAATACAACCAATTGTTCTAGTTTTGATCAGAGGTGCTTGCAACTAGGTTGGTAATTTCGTCATAGATATGATTAAATAAGAATAAAAAAGAAGAAACCGAAGCTCCAATATTATATTTATTTAATGAAATAATGATGAAAAAACAGCAAATTAAGGAAAAAAAAAATAAATAAAATAAAGTAAAATAAAATAACGGGGTTCTACAAATATGGTACGAGAAAATTATTAATTAGTGTGAATTAATGGAATAAAATTAAATTAAATAAAGTGAAAGAACATTACGACACGTAATTACATAACAAAAATAAATTCCTCCTGGTCAATCAGTAATATAAGGCACATGAGACGTACAAAAGTAAAATAATTTAACTTAGTTTTTACAAAAAGAAGAAATTGTGTCTGGATCGGCAAGTGCAGGAATTTCTATAGTTTAATTTTTACCATGCGTCTATTTTCTTTCATTGTTCCTTTTAATTTCGTAAATCCTGTATGGCGTAGTTTTTTGCATTAGTTTATTCTAATATACATTTGTATATTTCTTTGTAAACCATTCCGTCTAGTTTTTATCTTAGTCATCAAATTTAAGATTTGTTTATGCATTGCTGAAACTGTGGGAAAGTCCACTTCTTGTCGCGTTGCTTTTTTTTGCAATACCACACTATTTCTATTTTGATCTAGCTATCTTGCTCGCACTTGCGTTCAGTATGAGTGCACGCGTTCATCTGAGTATCATTGTCTTATCTGGGTATTGAATGGACTTAGGAATTAATCTGATACGTAGACTTCCGCGGTTGTGGTCCATGTTATCTGCTTCTAGGCTTCCGGGCTGGAACCGCGTCACTTGTATATCTGCCGGTGTTTCGTACTCATTTGTATGGGACATCTTCAGGGCTCAACCACTACACTGAAACTGACTATTTTTTTTTGGCAAACTCAGTTTCAGTGCAGTAGTTGAGTCCTGAAGATGTCCCATACAAATGGGTACGAAACGTCGGCAGATATACAAGTGACGCGGTTCCAGCCCGGAGGCCCAGAAGCAGATAGCATGGACTTAGGAATTGTTTTAGAACTATTCCGTCTTCTTTATCCTTCATCCCTGTTCAGAGAAGTTAAACGTCATTAATTCCCTGACAAGTGGTGTGGTGTGATCCTGTACAAGTTTTTGAAATTCTCCGTAGAGAATTTTAGGAAAGGAAGCCACCTATTCGTACGCATATTAAACTATTTGTTTGTAATTTGGACAATTTATCGCAATCACTCTTGCTCGAAACTGCAAAACCCGCTCAAGACCCGAGGTATGTATTATTGAATTGGCGTTATACGTTATTTATGTTTTATTGTTGTTATTTTCCCAGAGTTTGTTCTTCATCTTTACTCTTTAGCATTAATATATATCCCTGCACCTTCTTTGTAGTTATCGCTATTGGAGTGAACCTCATTCCACATTCGAACATTCTGTTCGAGGTTTAACAAGGATAGAACATCGCTTGGTTGATTAAGCATGAAAAATTCGATAAGGTCAGAGAGACATAGTGTGGCACATTAATTCAATTACCTTATTTTATTTATCTGCTTACCCTAAATCGAGCTTAACTTGATGGGTTAGTAATGTAGTCACATGAATTCAATTCAATAGTTTTTTATGTTTACTTGTTCGCTGAAAACCTCATCTTAAATGTTAATAATTTTATACCAAGATTGTAAGTCCCTGTTTAGACATGGTAAATTGATATCGCTTTGGTAAAAGTTACATATTTATTTCCCTATTATTGAAACAATTTTATTTATGCCATATATCCATATTTTCCTTAATTGTCGACGTGTTTAATTTAATGTATTTGTTTCGTCATTTCAATATATGTTGTATATTATTACATCCGTTATTGTGTTTCTTTTATTAATTAATTAAGAATCCATGTAGCGGTTGTTACACTTCAGAATGTTTCGTAATAATGAAAAAGCTTTGCGGAACACGTCGTGTAACCCGTAGAGGGATTTATACAAGTCGCAGCGTCACTAATTTGTGAGTAAATAAAACAATACCTATCGTTCGAGTCAGACTGCAGGAATTTGAGTTGATTTGGAATAGGACACTCGGTGTGACGATGACACTTAATTGGTGAATTGAAGGAAACAGTACAAAAAAAATTAAGAGTCATTTTGATTAAGTAATAAATTTTGATTTATACAGTGCGGAGTCTTCACGAATATAAGCAATTACGAAAAGAAGGACGCTTGGTTTCGTATAGTTGAAAATGCACCTTAAGTCGACTTGGTGCGTCAGTATATTGTGTAGGGAATTCGGACGATTGGTGTTACGTCACTCCTACGGTGAAGAGCGACCCCTCGGTTCACAGTGAGGTGAATTAATTAATTAGATAAAGATTATATAATTAATGATGTTAGCGATTTCCCAAAAAAAGACGATTAAATAGAAACGAAAATAAAATGAAAGACGATTTGACTGGGTATGCAAACCGCAGAATGGAACGCAAATCACAGGGATATCTGACGCACCTGACATTCGAAAAAACTCGAATATAAAACTCATCGTGTGCATCCGATGACGGTTTATCTGAGATTTCACTGTTGTGTGTAAAAGGTCTAGAAACGCAGGCTTTGATGTAAAGGGCTTTATATAACACATCACGCAATATAAGTATATGATGTACTCAAAAAAAAAAACAAAGGAACAGAAACCTGTGCTAGATCCATGTGCGACTTCGACGGCGTGTGGGATCTAACTTTTTAAAAACGAAAGGGTCTAACGTTGATAAGGCCTTGATGGTAAAGGGCTTTATATAAACACATCACGCAATATAAGTATATGATGCATTAAAAAAAGAAACAAAGGAAAAGAAACCTGTGCTAGATTCACGTCCGACTTCGACGGCGTGTGGGATCTAACTTTTTAAAAACGAAAGGGTCTAACGTTGATAGGGCCTTGATGGTAAAGGGCTTTATATATGCACTTCATCCAGTATAAGTATATGATGCATTCAAAAAGAAAACAAAGGAAAAGGAACCGGTGCTAGACCCACGTTCGACTTCGACGGCGCGTGGGGTTTAACTTTTTAAAAACGAAAGGATCTAACGTTAATAAGGCTTTGATGGTAAAGGGTTTTATATAAACACTTCACGCAATATAAGTATATGATGCACTCAAAAAAAAAAAACAAAGGAAAATCAACCTGTGCTAGATCCACGTCCGACTTCAACGGCGTGTGGGATCTAACTTTTTAAAAACGAAAAAGTCTAACTTTTGGAAGTTGCACGTGGACCTCTTTAGTTCGTCTGTTCCATTGTTCTTAGCTGGCGCCGAAAGTATTACGTGTTTCCGCGATAACATTGCCTTTTTATTCCGTGGCCTTTCTCGAGACGTACTCCTCAACAGGGGGTACTTTCTCCTTGTGTGGTTAATAGCTGTTGATGGAAGCATTCCAGACTAACTAGTGGGGACGGGGTTTTGGAGATATTTGTCGGCGCTTGACTTGTTTCTTTCCAAAGCTTTATTTATAATTGAGGGCGAATATTTGAAGTTGAAGCAGTTGGATATTATCTAAATTTTAGTGGTAGCGAAAGGGTTGTTCTCGATAGTTAAGGAATTTGGTAGATGAATCTTTCTTGTATTAAAAATGGGATTTCGAAATTGGTGTTGCCAGGGAATATTTATGGGAAGAGAGACATATTTACATAATTTACTCAATCGTCCTTATTGCATCGATGTCAGTTAAACAGTGATATGATTCGTATTATTTTATAATACAGTTCAAGGGTGAACATATCCTCAGAAAGTAAAAATTCTTTACCGTCGAGAATAACACATCCGGGAATCCTGGACTTTCCATTTTTCCGTCTGGATCATCTGCGATTTCCTTCTCAATATTCCATTTGCATTGCATATATGGTCGTTTGATTCCAATTTTAACCAACAAGCGAAATCTGATGAATTCATTGTGGCAGACACTAAAGTTTGAGCCTTTCCACTTCTTGAAAAAATATTCTTTCAGCTCAACTACATTAATGAATTCTTGGGGTCCCAAGATGTGTACTTGCAACAAAATAAGAAAATTTTAGGCACGTATTGATCAATGATAGAATACATCGCACTGTAAAATTGGGTAATGGCCATATTGACATCCATAATTCCAAAAAGACCAGCCTTTTCGTCATATAGTGGAATTGTATTAATTTTACGAAAATTTTACCTGGTGTTATTGTTGGATGGAGAATTTAAATATTCAGTTGGTTGGAGTAATCTGAGTGAAATAGATAAAACAAATTGGTGACGCGACCATACGAGGGAGCGTTTTTATATTCGCGGAATGGGGGACAAGGAGTGGAAGTAAAAAAACCAAATTATTTTTCTTTTTCAATATATTCACCTGCAAGACGGATACATTTTGCACATCTTTCAATTAATTTATTTATACCCTCATAAAAAAAATGATTTCTCTTTATCTGCAAAATACGCCGAAACTGCCTCCTTGACTTCATCATCGGCAGTAAATTTTTTACCCCGCAGCTCTTTTTTCATTTTCGGAAACAGGTAATAATCACTCGTGGCCAGGTCTGGGCTGTAGGGTGGGTGATTCACAATTTCGAAGCCCACCTTATGCAGGGCAGCTAACGCAACGCGGCTCTTGTGGACAGGCGCGTTGTCGTGCAAAAGCAGAACACCTTTTGTCAATTTTCCCCGTCTTTTCTCTTTAATGGCTTCTTTTAGTTGCTCTAATATTGAAGCGTAATATTCTCTGGTTATAGAAACACCTTCATCTTTATAATCAATCAACAATATTCTTCCGAGTCCCAAAATACCGTTGCCATGAGTTTCCCAGCTGATTGTGACACTTTAAATTTCTTGGGAGGTGCTGTGCCCTTTTTATGCCACTGCATGGAGTCTTGTTTGGACTCAGGTTCATAATGATGAACCCAAGTTTCATCTCCAGTAACAATTCCACTCAATACACCATCCTTGTCTTCATTACAGAGGTTCAAAAATGCACGCGAACACTCTACGCGCTGTTGTTTTTGCGGCGGCGTGAGCATTCTCGTCACCCATCTTGCGCTGACCTTAGACATGCCGAGATGATCGTGAAGGATTTTAAAAATTGTTGTATCGGATACTCCAACCATTTCTGCGAGTTGTTTCTTCTTTAGTCGAGCATCTTCGAGTACAATTTGTTCAACTTTTTGGATAAGTGCTGGCGTGGTCACCTCAATGCTCCTGCCTGGCCTCGGGTCGTCTTCAAGGGATTCCCTTCCTTGTTTAAATAAACTATGCCACTTGTACACCATGGTTTTTCCTGGACAAGAGTCGCCGTAAACCAATGACATCTCATTCATTATGGTCGCGACTGATTTTCCTTGCCTGGTAAGGAACTTTATAACGGCACGATATTCGATTTTTTCCATATTTCACTTTTCACTCCTGATTATGTTACTTGGTTGACGATAGCTCAAAGACTAACTGTCTAATAACAATGAAACTTCGTATTTATACTAATCATGAGTCGCTGCACAGGTCACGCCCCCAATGCGCCTACTCACCCCTCTACAACCCGCTCATTCCGCGAATATAAAAACGCTCCCTCGTAGGTATGGTGTATGTTTATGTGAAGAAACGATAAACATTACTCTTTCAATCTGTGAAATACGTTTTTGAATAATTTCTAGGGTCGTTTTGGTATTTATGTTTAATATTCGTCAGTTATTCGTGAGTATTTGTATGGATTTCTTAAATATTGAAGATAATTTGACAGTTCTTGTAAATGAATAACTGAATGTTGTATGCAAGAAGGAAAGGAAAGAAAAAAAAGAAGGATCGGTAATTCTAAATCATCGAACTACTACTGGAAACCTTTATGGTACCATTATAGGACACTTGAGAATGCTCACCCTTTACTATATGTTTCTTCAACAATAAACGCAGAAATACGCAAATATAATTGATAAAAAAAATATTTATTTTCAGAAAGCCTAAAGTCGCTTTTTTTTCTACAACCGACAAATTTGATTAGAAATTTTACAATAAAAAAAAACAGTCTGGAGAAGTTCCGGTAAAAATTCCTGATTAATCCACTTTTTTTACTGTAAAATTTGCTTCGTTGAAAAACTTTTCGTTGTTGTTATATATACATAAATATGTACATGTATACGTTTCCTTCTGCCTGTATGTGTGCGTGTCCGATGCGCATGTACTCAGCATGGTTTTAAATACATATATGTAAGGTTTGATCTCGGCGTGGTCTGCTAACGATGCATCTGCGTACTATCATCTCGAATTATGACAGTAATTGGATTTTATTAAAACATGTTTAATGATTGTGGGAAGCTTGAAAAAAAGGAGGTTTTTATTCTCCATTTACTGCAACACAACCTCTGGAATATACAGTTATTGTGAGAGTTTTTAAAGATTAAATTATTTTTAAAATGAGTGTATATTATGGTTGTTTTTATAGTTATGATAGCTTGAAAATATGACAATATGATTGTGTAATGTATTTCTTTAATTCTATGTAAACGGTATTTTGGTCAAATTGTAAAATATAGTTCTTTTTATTATTTTCGAATACTAAGGGCTTCTCAATTGGATCATTCGATTAATGGCTTCCCAACCATTTTTGAAATGATATGAGTTGTCATAACCAAGATAGCTCCCTTCCCCTCCAACCCCTTATATTGTCAATTTTATCCATGCATACGAAGGTGTACCCAAAAATAATCGGAATGACAGCACTGTGGGTGGGGCTTGCCTAGCATGAATTCCGGGTGCTAGGTACGCGTGACGAAATTTTGCGTTCGGTGCAGTCGGTTCTTTCGCCGAATAAGATTGTGCTTTGTTACAGTGGATTTTTTGTAAAAGGATTTTCGTTCGTCGTTTTTCGTAATATCAAATTTAAGTTAACAGCGTACCACCTGGTCAGATAGTTAAACAGGCAGACGGAAGGATGGTTTTCCTCCATGACAATGCATCCGCTCATAGCCTTATCAGTTCTTTGCCCCACGTCCCTTACCCACCTGATTATGCTCCGTGCGACTTTTGGTTGTTTCCACGAATGAAGAGGGACATGGAAGGACATCGTTTTATCGACGTGGAAGAAGAGAAGAAAAAACGACACAGCAGCTCGCAGTCATACAAAAAAACGAGTTCGAATAATATTTTTAACAATGAAATCATCGATTAAACAGGTGTATAAAGTTAAATGAAGAGTAAATAAGTACTAAGGTTGTTTTGTAAAAAAAAATAAAATACAGGTTTTTATAGAGAAATTCCGGGTATTTTTAGGCACACCCTCGTATACACTGTTATTCGACTAGGCTGTGCCTTCCAATAGAACACTTCATTTTAAATGCGTTCAGAAGTTTAAAGAATTATATCGAAATATGGCACAATAAAATGTATAGGCTTAAAGGTTGCTGTAGATCAACAGCCCCGTTAGCATCGGTGTGTTGTCGTTTATATATCGTTTTTGTTTGTTTTTTATTTCACGTTCCAAGTACAAAGTGTATATGCAAAAGAAATTATGTACATGTTTTTCATTAATGTTAACGAATAGTTATATAGAGTATTTTTCCTATGTGATCTTGGGCTGGAGATAGTGTGTCTGATTTTTTCATTAACACACTATCTACTTTAGCGATAACAATAATATTATATTAGTGTTATTGCTAAAGTAGATTAGCATGTTAGCAAATTCTTGGTGATAGTGGGTTTACAGGTGGATGAAGTATGAAATAAACAAAGATTATTCTAATTATGCAAGTTGTCTAGATTATAATTATTATTATACGATGTTCAAATTTCAATGAAACACCTGTATGTTCCAGAAACTTAAAATTCAAGGAAATTTTACCAATAAGTAATCTTATGCGTGCAGGAAATTTATATTTCTGTATTTATTGTTATGGTGCGTTTTCCCTAGACGTAATTAATATGATACGTGGTTATTTGTCCTTTAAATCTTAGTGTTTTATTGTCCATTAAAATATTTTTCATTCACATAGATTTTATTCTTTCTTAGAACTATGCCGTCACATTTTACATTACATTTGTATCTATAGGGTATTATATAGAACGTTTTTTTAAGAGCTTGAGAACTTAAAATGATAATACGAGATAGAAATATTGTTGGAATGAAATTTTTTTTATTATAATCTGGTAGATAATTTCATGGCATTTATTTTTGAAATATGATTTCCGTCATATGTCCGCCGCGACTACAAGTTACATGGTCCATTCGATCAGTCAAATTTTTGACTATTTTTTTCAATAAATCTGGCCGCATGGCATCAATGGCGGCTTGAATATTAACTTCCAATGCTTCAAGAGTTGCTGGTTTGTCGGCATAAACCAATGACTTAACATAGCCTCATAAAAAGTAATCCAGAGGCGTTAAATCGCAGGAACGAGGGGGCCAGTGAACAGGATCACTTCTGGAAATAAAGTTCACCAAATTGATTTTGCAATAAATCGATTGTTAAGCGCGCTGTATGACAAGTTGCGCCGTTTTGTTGGAACCAAATGTCGTCGATGTTTAGATGATTAATTTTCGGCAATAAAAATTCAGTCAGTATGGCTTGATAGCGCTCGCCATTCACCGTAACGGCAGCTCCTTCCTCATTTCGAAATAAATAAGGTCCGAGGATGCCGCCAGCGTGTAAACCGCACCAAACAGTCAATTTTAATGGATGTAATGGTGATTCGTTAACGGCTTGAGGATTGTCTTCGGTCCATATACGGCAATTTTGCTTATTGACGTAGCCATATAACCAGAAATGAGCTTCATCACTAAACACAAATCTTTGATAAAAATGCTCATCTTCGGCCAGTTTCAAATGAGCCCAATCAGCAAAAATGCAACCCAAACGATGATCGTTTGGCTTCAATTCTTGCACGAGCTGTATTTTATAGACACGTAAGCCAAGATCCTTACGTAAAATTTTTCACGAGGTCGGAGGACAAAGGCCAACAAATTGAGAACGACGACGAGTCGACATTTCGGCGTCTTCTTCAATACTTCGCGCTACAGCAGCAATATTCTCTTCGGTACGCACATTTCTTTGTCTTGTTGATGGTTTTGAATCGAAAAGAGTAAAATTAGTGCGAAACCGATCAATAACTGCATAAATTGCTTGCTCACTAGACCGATTATGTTGACCGTAAAATGGATGAAGTTGTCTATGAACTTCGTGAACAGATTTGTTTTTTTCAAAGTAAATTTCCACAATTTGGAAGCGTTGTTCTGGCGTTAAACGAACTGTCAAACCATAGTTATCTATATCGATAGTTCTCATACAGTTTAAAAAACACCCATTATAA
Source organism: Dermolepida albohirtum (assembly GCA_031893035.1). Classification (NCBI taxonomy): domain Eukaryota; kingdom Metazoa; phylum Arthropoda; class Insecta; order Coleoptera; family Scarabaeidae; genus Dermolepida; species Dermolepida albohirtum. The sequence continues at coordinate 198,936 of JAVIWB010004008.1, read as the reverse complement.
TTATCAATTCTTAAAATCTGACCATCCTTAGCATAAACCACCGAGTTGACGTGCTAGGAAGGTAGCAGACAAACAGTGAAAACAATATCAATTGTTCAGCAACTTCGCTTATAATTTTTCCGTATATTTTTATTTTAAATAAACTTTATATAGTGAAGGTGTTCTTATTTGTCAAAGTCGTTCCGCAGACTTAAAATCTCAATAAAAAGTACAAAGCTTAGAGCATCAAATAAACTATTATGCACTATTTCATTCTTAGATATATGTATAACTCTCAGCGAATACGGTTACTTTTAGAAATTTTCGAAACGCACCTGATACTGCAAATATTTAACCGATCCTATCCACTGTGTGCATCTGTATATTGAAAACGCTGTTTAGAAGAGTAAGCGTTTATGTACATTTATCGCCTGTTAAACACCTTGTACTTCTTGGAGGCAAGCGCCATTGACCGAACCCTCGCAGTGCTAAGTCTAATGATAAGTGGACAAGGGTTATTTAATAAAATACCTCATTTTGTTGAACGCATGATAAATTATGATAAAAACCGAAAAATTGATGTTAAGTTTAAATATGTTCAAAATATTTAATTAGCAATTACAATATATTCATTAAAACAATCCTATTTGTGTAATTAACATATTTTATTTTAAAGTCCATGGTAAAATAATTAAGTTTCAATATTATATATGTACATATGTATGTATGTATATGTAAGAGGAGCGTGCCCTGACAAAAAACAAATTAATACTAAAATTAAACAAAAAGCAATTCGAATGGGCTCAACCGGGATTTGAACCCGGGACCTCTCGCACCCGAAGCGAGAATCATACCCCTAGACCATTGAGCCACGTGATAAAATTATTGGTCTTAAAAATTTGATTTGCGACATACATTCTACAAGAAAAATGATTATGGAAATGAGTATATCGTTTTTTGTTTTGTACAGACGTTGAAATATCTTAATGAAACGTTTAAAATTTGAATTAGATACATATTTATTCTATGTATTTGTGTATTTAATTCATAAGTATTATATTATATTATGCAAGAATGCATCGACGAGCTGAATTTTTTATAAGGTGATGAAGCAGATAGTGAATTCAAACTTGGACGGCGTTCTTTGGACGATGAATTTCGTGAAGATCGTCCCACAAATGTTGTTGTGTCGGAAAACATTAAAGCAGTGTCTGAATTGATAATGAAAGACCGTCTTATGACATACCGTGAGATCGAGGCATCTCTAGGTATTAGTAACACTAACGTGAATAAGATCCTGCATAAACATTTAGCCGCTAAGCTATGTTCACGTTGGGTACCACATAATTTGACAACCGCTCGAAAAAGTACTCGCGTCGATTGGTGCCAAGAAATGCCCAAAAATACAATGGCGGGGCTTCAAAGAACATTTATAAGGTCGTCACAGGTGATGAATTATGAATCTATACGTAAGAGCCCGATAGTAAACAGCAGTCGACTGTATGTGTATTCCAAGATGAGCCAAAACCAACAAAATTGTTCGCGCTCGAAGCATATCAAAACAAATGATCGCCTGTTTTTTCGGAAGAACCGGTTACGTTGCAACTGTGCCTTTAGAGAGTTGTAGAACGGGTCTATTCTGAATGGTACACAAACACTTGTTTGCTAAAAGTTTTTGAAGAAAGAATGAAAACAAACCGAAAGCGACAGATCATTCTCCACCATGACAATGCGAGCTCTCACAGGTCGGTTCGAACAAGTGAATATTTGACCGGGCAAAACACTGAATTGATGAGCCATCCGCCGTACAGCCCTGATCTAGCACCCTGTGATTTCTTTTTGTTCCCACACGTGAAGAATAAACTTGGTGGTAAACGGTTTTCTACGCCGGAAGAGGCAGTTGAGCCATTCAAACTCATATTTTGGAGATACCGCCTTCACAGTGGCAGCAATGCTTTTCGGATTGGTTTAAACGAATGCAAAAGTGCACTGATTTTCAAGGAGAATATTTTGAAAATCAATAAAACTATTTTCGATAATAAAAACTTTTTTTGTTTGCTTTTCCCGAAATAAAAACGGCTACCCTCGTATATATTTTAATAGGTAACAGAACAGATTTTATAAGTTCACTAATAATTCAGAATAGTTCAGCATCAGTCCGAAGCTGTTCTTTACCATTTAAAAACAGCGGCTTGTCAGTTAAAAACTGTTTTTTATCAGTCAAAATCTGTTTTTGTCTCAGGTAAAAGTCGTTTTTATGTGTTGAATATCAGTTCAGAACTGTGTGTTTGCACCTCAGTGTTTGAATACGCGCGTGTTGTGACGCTGTCACGTGAAGGAGGAAGTGGAGGGGATAAAATTTTACAGGGGATCCATATATTATGTCTTATGGGTTTTTAGTCCCGTACTCTCTCATATCAAGTACAAAAATACAGATTAAACTTTACATTTGCGAAAATTCACAAAGTGCTTTGAGCTTTTATCGATAAATGACAGTAACGTTGGCGACATACACTGCAGGCCATAAGTTTGGAATCACTTGCATAAGTTAGGAATCACTTCTGAATATAATGAAAATATTGTAGTGGCTTTAACAAACATTGTAAAAATAAAACAATATTAATATACCAAAACGTTTTATTATAAAATAAGCAGAAAAAAAAGCAAATTTTATTTATTTACATCCACTTATTTTTATTATCAACTAAACGGACTTTTCATCGAAATACCCTCCTTTTGCTTTAATGACGGCAGCACACAATCGCGGTAAACGAGACACTAATTTTGTAAGGTTTCATTGGGTATATTTGCCCAAGAATCTTGTATAACTTGCCACATGTGAGTCTGGGACATCGGACACTTTTCACGCACTTTTCTATCCAATTCTTCCCACAACAGCTCTATTGGATTGAGGTCTGGCGATTGTGCCGGCCAAACCATGTTTTGTAAAACACCGTCAGCTTCCTGTTGTTGGAGATATCCTCTACATAAATGAGAAGAATGTTTTGGGTCGTTGTCTTGCATGAATATAAAGTTTTCTCCAAGTAATCTCAGACCGGAGGGCACAGCATTGTGTTCGAGAATCTGTCTGTAACCCTCCTTTTTCAAAACTCCGTCGATTTTCACCAGATCTTCTACACCGGCCGAAAAAAAACATCCCCAAACCATTACAGAACCGCCACCATGTTTTACCGTGGGCACCACACATTGCGGTAACATTTTTTCCGTAGCAGTTCTTCTTACAAATATCCGACGTCTGGAACCGAAGACCTCGTACTTTGATTCGTCGGTCCATAATACTTTTACCCACTGTTCTATTGTCCAATCTTTGTGTAACTTAGCCCATTGTAGCCTTTTTACTTTATTTTGCGGACGTAGAAGCGGTTTGCGAACTGCTACACGTCCCATCAGTCCAGCCGCTCTGAGCCGCCTTTTTACTGTGGTTAAAGAGATCCGAGTTTCACGCTCCCTGTTAAACTCACCGCGGATTTGCGAGGCCGTTAATCTTCTATCTCTTTTCGACGTCAATATAATTGTCTGATCTTCTGCAGGAGTTGTAATTTTTGGTCTTCCTGATCGTTTTCTGTCCGTATACCCTCCAGTAGACTGGTATCTTTTAATTGTATTTTGTACACCTTTGTACGATATCTTCATTCTTTTCGCGACATCCCGTATAGAATCTCCCCGATTATGATGACTAATAATTTCTACACGTTTTTCTAGCGATGTCTGCTTTCTCTTCGCCATAATCAAACGATGTTTACTGATTCTACACACTTTTATGTGTCTACACACTTTAAATGATACGAAGCAACTAAAATATTCTCATTACTTCAAAATGTATAAATACTTATAAATATAAAAACTAAATGTAATTACAAAAGGTTTATGCGGAAGGGTCTGCATTTGTCCATTCCAGGTAATCGTTCATTATGCAGAAATATTACCTGCTCGAATAAATAATACCGCACGCAGAGTTTCCTTAATCTCTGGTTATTTTCCAACTATCAATGCATTTAAAACTACATCTTTTATGTAAAGCTTTATAATGTACTTAAGAATAACCCTTTGTACTTATATCAAAGTAATACGAACGTAACATAGATATATTTTAATTTTTATGAATTTACTGGAACTGATTCCAAACTTATGGCCTGCAGTGTAGTTCTTCAGAAACTAACATTGGTAGTGTTTGTCCTATATATGTAGTGTTTTCTTTGTATGATATTTCATTTATCACACAACAGTGTGCACGCTTGCGTATTGTGCTGTCAATAATTTGAATAATCTCCAACTAAAGTTACCATAGCTTTACGTTAAAAATGGTCTTCGTATAGGGAAAATATAAAATCTATCTCCCTTTTCGCATTCTATTAATAATTATTACACATATTCCGTTATAACCTAAAAATCATATTCATGAGATTAATATATGTATATCGATTTCTCATTTTCCGCCGTACATCGTCGATTATGGCCAGGAAAAAAGCTGGCGAAAATCGTAGATGTTCATTCGATTGAAACGGGGGTCGTTTATTAAAAAAGTTCACGCTACATAAACTCCTGGAACATTGTCTTTCGTTTTATTATATATACACCGGGGACGACGTACTTTCATAGTATAGAGATCATCAAAGTTTCACGCGACCCATAGAGAGAAAGAGAGAGATCAATAAATCGGAACTACATATATACTTCGCTTTCTGTTCCCGACAACATAGGGTAGTTCTGGGCGGTGATTCGGTCCCCCTCTTAAAATTCAGGTGTTCCATAAATTTATACCGTTCCCCTATGCTGACGCACATATTTCTGATATACGAACGTTACTGTGCGATACAGGGACACCACATATTAGGTGATGTAATTACGTACAAAATATCCGTCCGCCACGGGAATTGCTTGAAATTATGCAGACGTATGTATTTAAGTAAAACTCAACCGTATTGGATTGAAATTTATTTCCTGCTGGATATAATCGATATTCAATTGGCGAGATTTTTATTAATTTAGATTCTCCGATGCGTATAAAAGTAAGTTATGGCCGCTTTCAGGGAAACGGTGATTTCGATCGATTTTTATGCCCCATGTTTTATTTATATTTACGTAATGTGTATATAGCGTGCGCCATATGTATATAAAAAAGATGTCTTTATTATGGGAGATATATTTGACGGAAGACGTGACTTTTAAATGGAAAATCATCATTGGTAAATCGTTTTATTTTTATACATAATCGTCTTTCGACTATTATGTAGATAACGATTCGATGCAAATCTCCACCCAATGAGTCAATTCTTCCGGTTGGGAAATAAAAAAAAATCAAAGAGTGCCAGATTAGACGATTATGAGGAATGAGGGCGCATTTCGAAACCTTTACATTAACTGGCAAATAAGATAGTGTACAAAGGGTACTAGGAAAGTTTTGCAATATGACGCAACAATGAATCGTAGGAAGCTGCTTGTTGCTGCATGTTGAGACATGTTCATACGTGCATAGTAGCCGCCGCGCCACGTCGATGGGCTCAGTTATTCATTAGCAGTGAGAGTGTAAAGTGCTTGCGATGGCATCGTGGTCACGAAATAAGATAAAGGCAGTTTTGCGTTATAATTTCGTGCGTGGTTTAAACATAGACCAGTGCTTCGAAGAAATAACTCTTGCACTAGGTGATGTTTATTCACATCGTACAACGATATTCAGGTGGTATAGAGAATTCCATATGGGGAAATTTAACTGTGGAGGATGCTGAGAGGCCGGGAAGGCCACGAACGTCAGTTACGGAGGAAAACGTTACTACTCTGAGAAATATGTTTGGCGAGGACAGGCGAGTGACCTACCAACCGATAGAGGGTCCTTCAGGTCTAAACGCACCAGAAATTCGTTTGATTCTGCATGATCATTTGCACGTGAAGAAACTTTGTTCTATCTGCCGCATCGACTGACTGAAGACCAGATGACATGACGTGTGACTTGGTGCCGGGAGATGTAAAAAAGTTTAATAAGGGACAATCTCGGTATGTGAACAACATCGTGACAGGTGACGAGACTTGGCTGTACTATTACGATGTGCTGACCAAAGCTCAAAACAAAGTTTGTGTCTTTGATGTTGAGAACACACTTGTAGTTGTCAGAAAATCTCGATCTGTAAAGAAGAAAATGATAGCTGTATTTTTCAAATAGAGTAGAATCGTGGGACGCGTTGTTTTGGACACACAGAAGACAGTCACAAGTGGTACACTGAACAGTGCCTGCCTAAAGTCATTGGATCGATGAAGAACCTGCGTCCAAAGTCAAGAATGAACACCTGGTTCCTTCATCACGATAATGCTCCAGCTCACCGCGCCAAAGCCTGCACCGAATATTTGACCACGACAGGATTGAAACTTTTCGAGCACCCTCCCTACAGTCCAGATCTTGCTCCCTGCCACTTTGCAATGTTCCCGCATGTGAAAATGAAGCTAAAAGGGAGGCGGTTTTCCAGTGATGAGGACCTTCTGCGGGGTTGGGACAACGAGTGTGCCTTACTCCCTAGTGAAACTTGGCAGAAGTAGTTTAAAGATTGGTTTCGGAGGATGGAGAGGTGTATTGAGTGTAGAGGAAATTACTTTGAAAAAATTAAATAAACAAAGCTGTATTGCAAAACTTTCCTAGTACTCTTTGTATGTACATACATATCTAAGGTTTAGATTTACGAATCAATTTATTATGCTGAACTACCACATGTAAATGTATATAATATGTTTTACATGAATAATTTGTGTTTTATGTAAAATTATTGTATTATTTATCTTGAAAATATATAATATTACAAATAAGAATTGAAAATAAAAAGAATCTAGGTAATTACATATATGCTCGTGGAACTATAAAGAGTTTCTTTTCGAATTTTGAATCAGACATCTTTTACCTTATGGAACTTTTCATAACAATATGTTATATTTAGATATAGAGGAGGATGAACTTGACTGCTGGAGTAGAAGTCTAGTAAGCATGTCATGGGCACGATAGGAACTTTCACTGGTTTTAACAACTGCTACTTCTTATTAAATTCTTTGATAATTGTTCACGTTGCACAATTAAATATTAAATTTTATACGTATTTGGACGACGATGTTAACATCTTCAGCAGTGACTATAAATTAAGTGCTATCTTATCAGTGTCATGATTAAGTACACCCTCTGGCATTGAAGTTTGCAATTCATTATTGCCTTACTTTTTACCATTAATGTTGTACATTTTTTTCTATTTATGACTACGAGGGTAGTTAGACAAGTAGTGAGAATGGAAAAGAAAAACGAATTTTTTAAATACAAAATAATTTTTATTTTTCAATATATACTCCTAAAAGAGCAATACATTTATTCCAACGGTGCTCCAATACTTGCAAAATACTCATTTACGAAGATGATAAGCTCGTCGTTAGACGAAAATTTCTTTCCACCTAGTGCCGTTTTAATTTTGGAAAAAAGTGGAAGTCGGAAAGGGCTAGATCCGGCGAATAAGGCGCATGCGGTATTAATTGGAAATGCAACTCGTGGGTTTTGGACATCGCAACTGTGCTGGTATGCGAGGGAGCGTTGTTTTGGGAAACAGAATCTTTTTCTTTGCCATTCCTGGCCGTTTAGCACGAATCTCAACATTTAATTTTTGTAGAAGTTCTGCATAATATTGTCCATTTATTGTGGCACCTTTCTGAAGGTAATCAATGAGCAAAATGCCCTTTGAATCCCAAAAAATTGATGCCATCACCTTGTTTGCCGATAAAGTGGTTTTCGCTTTCTTTGGAGGTGCAGAACCACGTTCTAACCATTGTTCCGACTGTTGTTTAGTTTCGGGTGTGTTGTAGTGTATCCAAGTTTCATCGCAAGTAACAAATCGCCTACAAAAATCAACCGGATTCCGCTTATAAAGGTCCAAACACTCATTGGAAATGCGCAAACGAGTGAACTTTTAATCAGTCGTAAGCAATCGCGGCACCCATCTTGCCGAAAGCTTGGAACGGCCCAATTCTTTCGTTAAAATGTGATGATTACCGTGTCTGCTATCTCTCTCACTTCGAGTCGTCGACCTTGCGTAATAATATTATGGATTTTTATAGTCATTTCCTTAGAAGTCACGATTTTGGGTGCTCCAGAGCGCGCTTCATCAATTGTTTTACCACGTTTAAATTCATTTACCCATCTACTTATTGTGGCGGATGATTGAGCAGATTCACCTAATGTTTCCCGTAACTCATCTTTTATTTCGGTAGCTTTCATATCCTTAATTACGAAGTATTTAATCACCGCACAATACTCTGCTTTTTCCATTTTAGCAAAACGACGTGTTGCTTCTTTTTCAATCAGCTGTCGAAAATAAACTAATCAACCGATTTATCTAAATATCGAAATGTAAACATGTAAATAGGCAACCTAAATTACAGTGCATTTGTTTTACCAATTAGAGCGCCACCTATGTGTCATTCTTACTACTTGTCAAACTATCCTCGTATAATATCATAATAAAAGCATAATTTTCTCTTGTAGGCGAAATTTTAATTTAAATTCCCTTCGAAAAAAATCATTTACAATGTACAGATTATTTATTGAAGAGAAACGAATTTTAAAAAGTTTTTTCAAATCGATCTAAAAAAATGATGTATTCGACATACGAAAAATCCTCGAAAATACCAACATTTACTTTAACAACGACTATTAACTTATTTCCAGGTCATTACATCAGTTTCGACGTGCAAGAATGCAAGACGAATAAATTTTTCGGCAACAAGTTATGGCAGGCGGCGAAGTTCACGAATAAGTGGATTGATTCGGTGTCTGAGGCTCAGGAAATGGGGAAAGTAAAATATGAATGTTTGGGAAGATTGAACAAATGGATACTCAGCAGGCTTTCACTTATGGTCGAGACTGTAAATCGAAGCCTCGAGAAATATGAACTCCATTCGGCAACAAATGCACTGAAAAATTTCCTATATTACGAATTTTGTGATATTTATTTGGTAAGTATTTCAGGTAGATACTCTGTTATCATTCATCATTTATAAAATCGCGTTCGATCATATATGAAAAAAAAATATTTAGATTGAGATTTTCAAAAATCAGTAAGTACAAATAAATATTTAATTACAATACAATATTTTTTATTATGTTAGCAATAATTTATACATATACCAGTGTAATTGCACGACATCGTCAATACAGCTGACACTTTTGGCTTAATCAAGTTGCAATTGTTTATAGCGTTAGCTAACATGCCTACTTCGATGAATATAAAATTCACTTTGCAGTATCTCTTTATACTACTGAGGGCGAAAAATAGTAAGACTTTGTTCATAATTTTTAAATTCTTAATTTATTCTTCCAAATCTATTTCGTCCCCCTCAAAGTAATTGCCCCTGGCCCCAATACACTTGTGCCAACGTTTCTTTCAATTCTCGAAACAATTGTTATAGTCAATTTCAGGAATAGCCTTCAATGCGCGCAGCGATTCACGTTTATTGTTTTCAATTGATTCAAAACGGTTTCCCCGGAGCGGTCGTTTGAGTTTGCTGAATAGCCAGAAGTCACACGGAGCTAAATCAGGCGAATACGGTGGTTGCGGCACGATATTGGTTGAAAATTTGGCGAAAAACTCACGAAGAATTAATGCAGTATACGACGGTGCATTATCGTGGTGCAAAAAGCAAGAGTTGTTGGCCCATAATTCTGGCCTCTTTTTACGAATAGCTCAAATAGTATTTGTTGACAGTTTGGCCGGTCGGAAGGAATTCGGAGTGCACCACACCTCGATAATCGAAGAAAACTGTCAACATAACCTTGATTTGTGACTTGCTTTGACGTGTTTTTTTGGGCTTCGGCTCACCTTTGATACGATATTCGGCCGATTGATTGTCTGTTTTCGGGTCATAAGCGTAGATCCAAGTCTCATCTCCAGTTATGATGCCTTTCATTTTGTCTTGATAGTCGGAAAGCATTGTTTCACAGACGTCAACGCGACGCTGTTTTTCGAAAAAATTGAGTGATTTTGGAACAAATCGTGCTTTCACTTTTCTTAGGCCCAAATGATCTTTCAAAATGGTTTTCACTGATCCTTCCGATATTCCAACGATGCCAGTAAGGTCTCTGACTGTTAGTCGCCGATTCTCAAGCACCGATTCCTTGATTCTATTGACGTGTTGAAGTTGATGGCCGTCCTGGACGAGGTTCGTCATCAACGCGTTCTCGACCCTCTTTGAATAATTTGTATCAATCAAAAACACTTGCTCGCGACAAACAATTATCACCGAAGGCCTTTCGCAACATTTTGAACGTTTCGGCACCAGAAATTTGATTCCGTACATAAAATTTAATGGAACTTCTTTGTTGAATAATTTCACTCATTGTAAAAATCGCTGAATGCACTTTTTGTACTTCAGAAAGACAAGCGTATACTAAACACTAATGATTATTTTTATGTGACATTTGGCACAGATGTCACTGATAGTCACGCCAACCTAGCAAAAAATATTTCGACGAATGGGTTTTCGCGCGAAATTTAAATTAAAAAGTCTTACTATTTTTTGCCCACAGTAGTATATACTTGTATTTTATGTTTAGAAAAAATAAAATGCAAGGAAAATTTTAACGACAATTAAATAACGAGACTGCGCTACTTCTATTGGGTGAGGGTACAATTGGAATGTCATTGACCTTGATACTTCCCAAGCAATAACCCATAGTTTCGTCTCTCTCTCTGCTTTAGTTTACTTTCGAGCTTTTATTGTAGAAGACACTGTTACTTAGTAGTGCCATGATAATGGTTACTATAAAAATAGAGCAGCGAACTAACTTGAAATTCCTTGTCAAATTAAAAAGGTCGCCAATAAAATGTTTAGATTTGTTAAAGGAGTTTGGTGATAATGTTATGTTGTCCTGAGCATTCGGACGATTGCCGATATGGTAAACATTAACAACGAAACAGTAAGACATTTTGCATGATGAATTAAGCATGACAAAAGTTTGTGCAAAAATGGTGTCGAAAAACCTCACTCAGGAACAAACATTATTATTTTCTTTTATATGCACATTTTGTATGAATATTGATACAAAAAGAGGGTATCCTGTAGTTTAAAAAGTTGACGTGATAGACAAAAATTGTGGGCATTTTTAGATTCAGATGTTAAAAGTTAGTCAAAAACAAGTGTCAGGTCTAGGTCGGCGAAATTTGTGTTTCCCAGTGTAATCGATGTAGGCGCAGAAGGTTTCTACTTTTTAGTCTTGCATATTGACTGATAAGCTCTTCAATATTTATTTGTTCTGTACGTTCTTTGGGCTTTTTTGTAAAACCTTTTTGTTCTTCCTATAATATTTCATTGCTCGTCAAGTGTTATTATAATATTATAAAATTAGCTGTTATTTTAGATATCTCTTAATGTCCCCATTAAAAATAGTTCTTGAAATACCTGTTACAGTTATCGAAATTTATTTAATTTATACCCTGTCGTTAAAAAAAAAGAACTTTTCCATTTAGAATCCACTAAGGAATACGTTCATATTACTTCCAGAGTAGAAAATACGCCACATGAAGTATTAAATTTGCACCGCTTGAAATTGAAATTTAATATGAAGAGCTAGCGTCGTATCACATTTGACGCAACACAGAAGTGTATAAGAGCAAAAGAAGTGTATTCCCTCGACGAACTTAATGTTCTCACCACTGCAACGGAGACGAAAGTCGCTTCTTCTTTTCTCGGTGAGGGAAACTTTGAAATAAAATATAATAAACTTTTTGGTAGCGCAAAAAGTGATAATAGTTTTTCTTCGAAACAAAAGAGACCTCCGAGATTATTTCCCTTATTTCTGGACAAGTGCCGTATTTTTATGACACAACACGACGCAACGAAAGAAAAAAAAAACTAGACCTAGCTTCGACCGAAGGAAATGATCTCTTTTGACCTCGGGGAAAAATGTCTGCAAATGTGGTTTTCTCCGGAGTAGACCAGAAAAAGTAAATGATATACGAGATGTCCAGTTTAAGTCGATGAATTCGTTAGCGTAAATCTTTACAAAAGTTTTTAAAGGCGTAATGTTAACGAGTTTTTTTTTCTTAAAGTGGTGATAAATATATTGTCTTCTGTTTGATACAATCGGACCTAAATATATGCATTTATTACTCATAATGAAGGACAGCTAATTATCTAGTTTCATCTAGTTTCAAGTTTCTTGAGCAAATTTTTCATTTCATAAATCAGATTGTTAGAAAAGTAGTGACAGTACTTTTTAAAGCTGTTCATATATCATTTATTAATACAAAAAGAGATCAATTATATACGATCAGTTTTCTTGGATAACCTTTAGCCATCTTTCGGCGAGCTTCATAATTCACCGTTCACAGAATGAATTCTTATCGGCCAGAATCATTACAATATTCTCAGTCAGTCGACACACTATGCAAGGTGTTTCGAGGAGAACGAAACGAGTGGAAGTTTGAAGGCTCAAGGTTCGACGAGTATGGTGGGTGTGACAACACGTCTCATTCAAGATTTGGTCTCGAGTAATTAAGTGTTAAGTTGAAAAGTTGAATTACTTTGAGTTTCTTCCTTCATCTTTGGATGTAACAAAATCCTGCTTATACGATCGCAGATGCTGTCTTCTACAATGGTTTTTCTTCGGATGAATTTGTTCTGAAGTCAAATGTTCCACAAGGTTCGAATCTTGGCTCTTTATTATTTAATTTATTTATTAATGACTCATTAATATCTGTTAACTTCCTGGTTAAGCGAGCTTCATAATTCCCCGTTCATAGAATGAATTCTTATCGGCATTACAATATTCTCAGTCGGTCGACACACCATGCAAGATGTTTTGCCGAGAACGAAACGAGTGAAAGTTTGAAGCCTCAAGGTTCGATGAGTATGGTGGGTGTGACAACACGTCCAATTCAAGATTTGGTCTTGAGTAATTAAGTATTAAGTTGAATTACTTTGAGTTTCTTCCTTCATCTTTGGATTTAACAAAATCCTGCTTATACGATCGCAGATGCTGTCTTCTACATTGGTTTTTCTTCGGATGAATTTGTTCCCAGCTCAGGTGTTCCGCAAGGTTCGAATCTTGGTTCTTTACTATTTAATTTGTTTATTAATAGCTGCTTAATATCTCTTAACTTCCCTGTTAAGCCAGATTCGTAATTCCCCGTTCATAGAATGAATTCTTATCGGCCAGAAACATTACAATGCTCTGAGTCGGACGTTACACCATGCAAGGTGTTTTGAAGGGAACAAAACGAGTGGAAGTCAGAAGGCTCAAGGTTCGACGAGTATGATGGGTGTGACAACACGTCCAATTCAAGATTTGGTCTTGAGTAATTAAGTATTAAGTTGAATTACTTTGAGTTTCTTCCTTCATCTTTGGATTTAACAAAATCCTGCTTATACGATCGCAGATGCTGTCTTCTACATTGGTTTTTCTTCGGATGAATTTGTTCCCAGCTCAGGTGTTCCGCAAGGTTCGAATCTTGGTTCTTTACTATTTAATTTGTTTATTAATAGCTAGTTAATATCTCTTAACTTCCCTGTTAAGCCAGATTCGTAATTCGCCGTTCATAGAATGAATTCTTATCGGTCAGAAACATTACGATGCTCTGAGTCGGCCGTTACATCATGCAAGATGTTTTGAAGAGGACGAAACAAGTGGAAGTCTGAAGGCTCAAGGTTCGACGAGTATGGTGGGTGTGACAACACGTCCTATTCAAGATTTGGTCTCGAGTAATTATGTATTAAGTTGAATTACTTTGAGTTTCTTCCTTCATCTTTGGATTTAACAAAATCCTGCTTATACGATCGCAGATGCTGTCTTCTACATTGGTTTTTCTTCGGATGAATTTGTTCCCAGCTCAGGTGTTCCGCAAGGTTCGAATCTTGGTTCTTTACTATTTAATTTGTTTATTAATAGCTAGTTAATATCTCTTAACTTCCCTGTTAAGCCAGATTCGTAATTCCCCGTTCATAGAATGAATTCTTATCGGTCAGAAACATTACGATGCTCTGAGTCGGCCGTTACATCATGCAAGATGTTTTGAAGAGGACGAAACAAGTGGAAGTCTGAAGGCTCAAGGTTCGACGAGTATGGTGGGTGTGACAACACGTCCTATTCAAGATTTGGTCTCGAGTAATTATGTATTAAGTTGAATTACTTTGAGTTTCTTCCTTCATCTTTGGATTTAACAAAATCCTGTTTATACGATCGCAGATGCTGTCTTCTACAATGGTTTTTCTTCGGATGAATTTGTTCCCAGCTCAAATGTTCTGCAAGGTTCGAATCTTGGTTCTTTATGTTATTATTTAATTTATTTATTAATGACCAATTACTGTCTCTAAACTTTCCAGTTCCCAGATGATTTATAACAATATCAAGACAATTGACGACCGTGTTCATATTCAGGATAATCTTGGCAGGTTGGTGAATTGGTATTACTTTAAATTGCATCTTAATATTGAGAAATGTATCATTATCTCTTATCCACATGTTTCTTCTCTCATTAGCTATGACTATAATATCAATGATAATCTTCTGTTGAGAAAATCAAAGATTAGGGATGTTCGCATCTTTTTTGGTTTAAATTTACTTTTAAAACTAATATCAAATCTGTTTGCTTTGATGCATCTAGGTCATTTAGTTTTATTACGGGGTTTCTCGTTATTTTAGCGATATTAAATTTCAAAAGTCTCTCTATGCATGTCCAAGTTTACTGAGAACAACAGAGTTGTAGGTAAACTAGGATATGCACCCCGAATTTGGTACCCGTTGCACGTATGTGTCAGTGTCCAGTTAGATCACATTCACAGAAAATTTCTTAAGTTTCTCACTTTCAAAGTGGGTGGTGTTTATTCTGAGAGGCGTTGACTAATATCTGACCTGTTGAGCCGGCATTGTATGGATTCGTTTTCTTTCCGACGAGACCTATTCTGTTTTCCGATTGAGGTTTCTGACAAGCGCCTTTAATAACACTGTGGATTGTTGTTACCTCCTGCAAAAAATATATTTTAATGTTCTCCGTGTACAATTCAGAAGTGTCTGCTATTAGAATACACATATTCTGCGTTATGACTATAGCTATCAATTTTTCTCAGCGTCGCTCAGCCTTGTATCTATCAATCACCGTAAATATTTGGTATATATTTAATTGCAAACCTATTGTGCTGACAGGTGTGACCGCTCTAGTTATGAATTTTTTTTACAACCCAATATAGAAAGAAAAAGTTTCTTTATTACTATAAGTAATAAGTAGTTTTCAGTTGTTTTGTATCTACGTAGGTTATAAGGACAGTTTATAACGGCCTTTTGTTTCAGTTGTAAACATTTATGTTAAGATTAATAATCCCATTATTCGACAGTATACTGTTAAAAATACTACCATCTTGAGAAAGTCGGGGATTATGGATCTTGGGGTCATGTTTGAGTCCAGATTGAAGTTTACGGATCACATCGCTGCGGTACGTGCTTCGGTATCTCGAGCTCTGGGTTTCCTAGTGCATTCCTGTCGGCAGTTCAATAATATTGATGCTCTTAAGGCTATATATTACGCATTAGTTCGAACTAAGCTGGAGTATGCCTCGGTGGTCTAGTATCCTATATATATTTATCAACGTCTCTGGAGAGACTCCAGAAAAGATTTTTTAAGAATATATGATATCGTCAATGTTATATATTATGCATTTGTTCACATTAAGCTGGAGTATGCCTTGGTGGTCAGATATCCTCGCTATGTTTATCAACGTCTCTTTCTGGAGAGACTCCAGAAAAGATTTTTTAAGTATGTATCATATCGTTAAGGCTATATATTATGCATTTGTTCACATTAAGCTGGAGTACGCCTTGGTGATCAGGTATCCTCGCTATGTTAATCAACGTCTCTTTCTGGAGAGACTCCAGAAAAGATTTTTTAAGTATGTATCATATCGTTAAGGCTATATATTATGCATTTGTTCACATTAAGCTGGAGTACGCCTTGGTGATCAGGTATCCTCGCTATGTTTATCAACGTCTCTTTCTGAAGAGACTCCAGAAAAGATTTTTTAAGTATGTATCATATCGTTAAGGCTATATATTATGCATTTGTTCACATTAAGCTGGAGTACGCCTTGGTGATCAGGTATCCTCGCTATGTTAATCAACGTCTTTTTCTGGAGAGACTCCAGAAAAGATTTTTTAAGTATGTATCATATCGTTAAGGCTGTATATTATGCATTTGTTCACATTAAGCTGGAGTACGCCTTGGTGATCAGGTATCCTCGCTATGTTAATCAACGTCTCTTTCTGGAGAGACTCCAGAAAAGATTTTTTAAGTATGTATCATATCGTTAAGGCTATATATTATGCATTTGTTCACATTAAGCTGGAGTACGCCTTGGTGATCAGGTATCCTCGCTATGTTTATCAACGTCTCTTTCTGAAGAGACTCCAGAAAAGATTTTTTAAGTATTTATCATATCGTCTTGATGATACATACCCACTGCGGGGAGTAGATTAAGAGGTCCTACTAGAAAGGCATACTTCCAATCCTTGTCTTGCCGAAGGGTTGTTGCAAGTGCCAAGTTCCTTATTAACTTTGTTAATAGTGATGTGGATGCCCAATCATTGTTGGCTCAGGTGTGTTTACTGGTACCATCTTATGCCACTAGATTCCGCGACTCGTTTGTGACTCCGAGAGCTAGGACTAATGTTCTCCTGGCGGCACCGCTAGTTTATATGTGCAGGAACGCCAACAGGATGTGTTCTGACCTCTTTTTTGGGAAATAATCGGGTGTTGGTTCACTTCGGCTTCTATTTTTTTCATTATTTTGGAATTATATATTTAATTTTGTATATATTAATTAAGTCTTATGTATGTTTTAGTTGGCTTATATATCAAATTAAGTTTAAAAAAATTTTTTTTTATTGCTGCTTACACTGTACTTACTACAACCATGCTCAAATGTATTAGACACATTACGAATTTATGTACATACATACATATATAGTTTATATAGTTTAGTCAAAAGAGAGGTGAGGAAAATAAAACTGTTGTGAAAATTATGTACAAAGTGTTATTTAGTAATATAGTACAATTTATCAATATTTTGTCGCTCCGCCCTTGGCCTTAATGACAGCTCGCACTCGTCGAGGCATACGTGCTACTAAATTGTAACACTCTGCCGGTGGTATTGCAGCCAATATTTCGCGATTTTTGTTGATAATTCTGCTTTTGACAGGCATTTATGTTCCGTGATCTTAGTTTTTAAGATACGCCACAAATTTTCAATGGGCGACAAATCGGGACTTTGTGGCGGCCAATCCAATACCTCCACTGTGTTTTCCTCGAACCAACATATTGCAGCTCCCGATTTGTGGCAGGGCGCATTATCTTGCTGAAAAATGTATTGTGGAATATCCTGGTCGAATAGTTTTAGCACAGACGGTTCTAATACTTCCTCCAACCTGGCTAAATAGCGTTGGCTATTCATCCATCCATCGCACAGATACACTTCTCCAACACCGTATGCAGACATACAACCCCAAACCATGATACTACCACCTCCAAATATCACTGTGGGAATGATACATTGTGGTTCATAAGCTTCCCCTTGCCTACGCCGAACGTATAGCGTCCCAGGTAATCCCCAAAGCTGCCAGGCAAAAGAAGAAAGTTAGCACTTAGACAGGATTAATTTTGTTTAATGTTACATGTAGACTGAATTGCATACAACGATAAGAATATTAGACATGAAGATGTACTTACATACCTCGATATTCGATTCATCAGACCAAAGAATCTTCGACCACTTCTCGATTGTCCAATTTTCATGTTGTTTGCCCCATAAATACCGCTTCTTTATATGAGCGTCAGTTAAAAGCGGTTTACGTCGCGCTTTACACCCTCGTAAACCAGCACGCTTTAGACGCCTTCTCACTGTTTGCGCAGAAACTGTTACGCGATAACGCTGTTTCAGCTCACTGGCGAGCTGTTTCGACGATTTTTTCCTATCACTGAGAGCCAGTCTTTGTAAAATTCTGTCTTCTCTAATCGAGGTACAGGGTTTTCTGCCACTTTTTGGTCTATTAACAGACGATCCACTCTCCTGATAGCGACTGATGATTGTACGGACTGCACATCGCCAACATTTTTTTTTTTGCAATTGCAGCTATTGATAACTTCTGGGAATGCAGTAGCACTATTTGGGCGCGTTCCCCTACCGACAACTCGCGCGTTTTAGGCATTTTTCTTCAACAAATAACTGGCACAACGTGAAAAAATAGGATAATCTAATTGATTTCTACCATACCGAGAATAAGGGTTTTTACCTGGGGTGTCTAATACATCTGAGCATGGTTGTATATTGGATTTGTTCTGTTGGACAACGAAGAATATTGTTATTATTATCTATATGAATTATTGACTAAATTATATTAATGCTCGACAATGGACGTAAAATTTCAGAGTTCTGAAAATCAAATTTAAATACACATTCATTGTCAAATAGTTTATGATTATTATTTGAATACGTTTTCTAGGGCTTTAAAAATCGATATTGAAAGCTTTATTAATGATTGATTAATTACGTTATTAATAAGGCTTTGGCTAAAGGTACCTTTGAGGGACCCACATACACATAAATTAGGTTTCAGTACATATAATTGTAATTGTAAACATCACGTTGTTGACTTGATTATTTACCATTAAATATACATATACGTACGTTTCCAATTCAGGAGACCACAAAAAGGGGACTGCGACACGTTGACAGTACGATTGCGTGCGACCACTGTTGGACTTTGAGCACATGTCTTGATGTGGGTTTACGCTGTTTGAGTCCCTTCATGCCCAGATTGTCGGAACACTTGCACCAACAACTTCACACACATTCTTACACGCTACGTCGCTTTGATTTTCCACAGGTTCGTATCTAAGCACAAAAATCTATACATATATACGCGCGTAAACACACCCCATACTTCAGCTTTCCGTTTCAATTTTAAGTAGTTTGAGTTTGAATATTTCAGAATGTGCCGTGGAGGAACGTCGAAATCGAAAAAGATGTCGATAAGATGATGGAGGTTGTGGTTGCGATAAGGCGTCTGAAGAAGATGTTCAATTTGACTGCTAAACACAAACCGAAGGGTAAATATACATACATACATATTTTATATTTCAGATGAATAAAATATATAATATATATCGCAGTAGGCTACCAGATGAAAATTATTGATTTTGTTTTATTTTTTAATGTTTGTGTGGGTGGCAGGGAGGGGAGAAAGGGCCTGTAATAATTATTTATTTTATTTTGTATTAGACGTAATCGGACTTTAAAATGTACGGTCTGTCTATGGGAGACGTCCACCAGTACTAAGAAAAGTAAAATACAAAAGAAATAAAAGAAAATAAGAATGTTGAGATAGAGACTGTAAAAATGCTTTAACGTATAGAAAAAGGCAAAAATTAAAAGGGATAGAAACAGTACAGCAGAAGCAATAAGAAATTATAATGAAAAGAAAGGCTGTAAAAGAAATCTGCAGATAGAAAAAGAAGATGGCAATTGGAAAACCAGTTAAAAACAATAGAGGACTACTACACTAATAGGTATCTTTATCAAAAAACCGAAGAAAATCCACGAATATCAAAATGACATACTGTAGAGATGAAGATGAGCAGCACCTTGAGGAAACAAAAGAGAACTTAAATATATGGGCATAGTATTGTAAATAACTGTTAAATAAAGAAGAGGAAATTGAACAGCAGAATTACCACATATGATAGTGGATCAACAAGGAAATAACAAGCAAGAAGAAATAGATGAACCAAAACTGGTTCATCTATTTTTTCTATCTATTCTTCTTAAAAATCTTTAAAAATTATTAAACAATAATTTTTATCAAAAAACCGAAAGACAAGAAAAACTATGAATATCAAAATGACTTACTGTAAAGATGAATATGAGCTGTTCCTCGAGGAACCGAAAGATAGGTTAAGTATATGGATATAGCATTGTAAATAACTGTTAAATGAAGAAGAGGAAATTGAACAGCAAAAATTCCACAAATGATAGTGGGTCAACAAGGAAATAAGAAGCAAGAAGAAATAAATGAACGAGTTTAATAATTTTTATCAAAAAACCCGAAAGACATGAAAAACCATGAATGTCTAAATGACTTACTGTAGAGATGAAGATGAGCTGCTCCTTGAGGAAACAAAAGATAAATTAAATATATAGATATAGTATTGTAAATAACTGTTAAATGAAGAAGAGAAAATTGAACAGCAAAATTACCATAAATGATAGTGGGGCAACAAGGAAATAACAAGCAAGAAGAAATAGATGAACCAGTTTTGGTTCATCTATTCATAAAAATCTTTAAAAATTATTAAACAATAATTTTTATCAAAAAACCGAAGGGCAAGAAAAATCATGAATATCAAAATGACTTACTGTAAAGATGAATATGAGCTGTTCCTCGAGGAACCGAAAGATTAAGTATATGGATATAGTATTGTAAATAACTGTTAAATGAAGAAGAGGAAATTGAACAGCAAAAATTCCACAAATGATAGTGGATCAACAAGGAAATATCGAGCAAGAAGAAATAGATGAACCAGTGTAATAATTTTTATCAAAAATCGAAGAACAAGAAAAACCACCAATACCAAAATGATTAACTATAGAGATGAAGATGAACTGCTCCTTGAGGAAACAAAAGATAAATTAAATATATGTGCATGAAATTGTAAATAACTGTTAAATAAAGAAATTGAACAGCGAACAATACCACAAACTATACTGGATCAACACGAAACTAACGAGCAAGAAGAAATAAACGAACCAACAGACATACAGGCTATAAAGCAAATGTGCAGACAGAAAAAAAGACAGTAGTTGGAGAAATAGTTAAAAACAGTAGAGGACTTCTACACTAATAGGGAGATTAATAATTTTTATCAAAAAGGAGCTCAAGATGTGCTGCTCCTTGAGGAAACAAAAGATAAATTAAATATATGGTGATATAGTTGTAAATAATTGTTAAATAAAGAAGAGAAATTGAACAGCAAACAATATCACAAATGATACTGGGTCAATAAGGAAATAATCAGCGGGAAAAAATAGATGAGCTCACATAAAGAAACGCCACAAAATGACAGAAAACAAAGACAGTAGTTGGAAAATCAGTTAAAAACAATAGAGGACCACTACGCGAATAAAGAGATTCAAAATTTTTCAAGAACCCAAAAGAAAAAGATAAACCACGTGCTTTACTGTAGAGATCTAGATGAACTGCTTCTTGAGCAAGCCAAGTAAATTATTAATATGGGCATAGTATTGTAAATAACTGTTAAATAAAGAGATGAAATTGAACAACAAACAATACCACAAGTGATACTAGGTTAATAAGGAAATAACGAACAAGAAGAAATATACGAACTATCAGAACAGAAGCTAACTACGAGTGCAAGTAAGAACGGTATACTAACAGAAATCCTAAAATAAGAAGAAGAAAGAAATAATGGAAGCTTATGTCACCTAATACTAAGGCTATGGAGGCAAGAGAAAACGCCAGACCAACCAAGTAATGTTGTTGTGTTCCCGATCTTAAAAAAGGGAACAAAACGCTATTTAGAAATTAGCTTTACTAGACGTCACATACAAAGACTTCGCGTAAATACTACAAAACAGGTTACGAAGGTACGAAAATGAAATATTAAAGAGAATGTCGAGGAGGGTTGACGCCAGGCAGATCAACAGTAGATCAAGTATTTGCGATAAAGATGTTACAAAATAACAGCCACAAACATAATCTGGGTTTTCACGTTCTTTTAATAAATTTTAAACAAGTCTACGACAGTCTTACTCCAGGAAAATCTACATAAAGCACTAACAAAATCAGAAATATACACGTATATAATGAAAATAACACTGATGAGTACAAAGAAAATTATTAGAAGGAAGTTTTTCGGAGCGACCCAGGATTAAGGCAAGGTGATCCATTCTCAACCAACTTGTTCAATCTTGCATTAGAAACAATAATGAGAGAATGCGAAATTCGGTCTAGTGGCTTATTGTTCTACGACAAAGAACAATGTATTGCACGTATAGATCTATGTATTATTTCAACTAGATTAAAAAATAACTGGAACAGTGTTTAGTAGATTTGTAGGATTACGAGTAAATGAACAGAAAATAAAGTACACGGAAATACGAGCGAAAGTGGTGGACGAGACGAAGGTAATCAAATTCATAACAAAGCAAAAGAGTATTACATAAGAGAGGTGGACCAGTTCGAATATTTGGGTGCAACGATAACCATTAAAGGCCAAGGAGAGAAAAAAAATAGATACAAAAAAATTTAAGAGGCATAAAGCGTTGGATAAAATACAAATACAAAATTTAAATGTTAATAACGTATGGTTTCAAATGGATGGAACTTCATTGCACTCCATGGGACTCTATACACGTTATGTTAACGAAGTATTTTTCGATCGCTGGATGGAACGATATGGTTCAAAAACTTCATTATCCTGGTCACCCGACTTATCACAAAACGATTTCTTTTTTTGAATAGTCTAAAATATGTGGCATCTATAACAATGTTTCAATAAACAATGTAAAAGAATTAAGAAATCGGAAACTCACTACTTGTAATTAATTAAATCTAGATTCTTTAAGGAATGCTGTTCAAGTACTTTGCAATCGTTTAGCAGTTTAGCGTTGTTTAATGCGAAGGTGAACATTTCGAATATTTGTTGCAATTTTTTTTATTAAATAAATAGTTTTGTTCTAGGTCACTATACTTTAATAATAGATGAATAATACTTAATCTAACCTAAAAACTAGTTAGTGTATGTTACATTGATAAATGAATTTTAGGAACATTTCTAGTGAACAATTAGTTCACAATAAATAAAGGGTGTTTCAAATTGCGCGATTTCTTTAAGAATAAATAAAATATAGATGGCGCACTGAATTTGTCTGGGTATATGGGCATTTAAAAAGTGTGATGTATGTCATTTGTAAAAATACCTTCGTACACTGTACAACAACGCGTTCAAATTGTTGAATTATCTTATGAAAATCAGCGTTCCGTGAAAAGAGTTTTTAGAAAATTACGTGAATTTTATAGTTTACATAATCGTCCATCGGAAAGAACTATTGGTCGAATTATTAAAAAATTTCAAGAGACCGGTTCCGTGGAAGATCAAAAAAGTGAAAAATACATGGTTCGTGAAAGTGTTGCTGAAGTATCTGAAATGTCCATTAGACGACGTTCACAACAACTTGGACTTAGTGTATCAACAACATGGCGTACTTTATATAAGGATTTAGCTGCGAAGGCATATATGGTTCAAATAACACAGGAACTGAAGCCATTAAATCATTTAAAACGTCGTTCATTTTTCAATTTCATCAATGAACAACCAGCTAATTTTTCTCAAAAACTTGGTGGCTATGTTAATAAACACAATTGCCGTATCTGGGCTGAGCAAAATCCACGAATTATTCATGAGAAACCTATGCATCCTAAACGAATTACTGTTTGGTGTACATTATGGTCAGGTGGTGTAATTGGACCTTACGTCTTTGAAAATGCTGCTGGTGAAGCTGTAACTGTCAATGGTGATCGATATCGTTGGATTTTTATGACCTGAATGAACGAATATTGATCTAGAGTATATGTGGTTTCTACAGGATGGCGCTACCCCTCACATTGCACACGAGTCAATTGATTTATTGAGAGAAAAATTTCCTGGACGTGTAATCTCAAGAAACGGTGATGTTAATTGGCCACCAAGATCATGTGATTTGACACCGTTAGACTATTCTTTGGAGTTATGTGAAAAGTCAGGTTTATAAAAACAATCCACAATCAATTCCTGCTTTGAAAGATGAAATTATTTGTGTCATTGGTGAGATAGAGCCTCAATTATGTCAAAATGTCATTGAATATTTTAACAAAAGAGTGGACGTCTGTGGAGCTGCAAGAGGAGGCCATTTGGCAGATATTATTTTTCGCATATAAATGTCATAACTGATACTTCAATTATCAATAAAAAGTTTTTTTGTGTTTTATTTATTCTTTAAAAAAACCGCGAAATTTATTACACATTTCCCAAGATTTGAACTATATTATTAAAATTAAAAATACAATTCTTAAAAGTCAGTAAAATAGAAAATTTAAACGCCATACATCTCTCGTTCGGCCAGTTCTGTGGTTGCTTCTTGAGATGTTAGTACAGTTCTGTTCACTAGTTTTTGATATTTTAAAGTCAAATTTAGATATTTTCTTGATTAAACTAGTTTGTATATTAAAGGCTGCGATCATTGTTTGCAATGCATTTACATGTTTTTTTTATGCAACGTTGAAAGATATACATTATGTTCAGAAATGTATAAACTTATGATTCTTTGCTAAATTTAACTTTGACGTACTAAATATCACCAAACGAATGACGAAACGTGGACATGAAAATAACACGAAATTCAGAGGTACTGCCAAAGAATTACAATCCTTTCGAATAATTATTTATTGTAAGCTTTATATATGTATGTATTGTGTCTAAATGTTTTGTTGAAAGTTAAAAAGAAATAAAAGAATAATTTTTACAAGAAAAATCTCGTTAAACATTGTCCATTACAAGAAACGTGACCACTATATAAATCAAGTTAATGTGTGTATATGTACTTTGGTTGTCAGTGTTTCTAGTAACCCAATTATCGAGATTGAGGGAACTGCGCGATGCTATAGAGGATTTGTCCGGATGTGATGAAATTACCGTCTCTAACGAAATTGAATCCGCCTTCCTTTCTACGGAGACTGTATCAGATAGCGTCGGCGCTGGCGATGTCACGGTACACTTGGCGGTACCGGCGGATCTGAGACGCACCTTTGAAGTGGATATGCAGAAACTGGAAAAGAAAAGGTCCAAGCTTATTTCCGAGCTTGATAAAATAAAGAAGATTATCTCCTCGGATGGTCATAAATTAAAAGCGTCCGAGAGAACGCAAGAGGCGCTCTCGAAAAAGGTGGGTGCGAAGCGTTACAGAGAAAGGCTTTTGCTTTTTAATAACCTCCTATTATTTTTTTTTCTTTCTGTTTACAGATGGTGACTCTAGAGGAAAGTATAAGTCGTATAGATTATATGCAAAGGTTGTCTAAATCGTTTTCTTCGAAATAAAATTAAATAAATTTTATATAAAAATGTGTTGCATTTTATTTCAAACGTTATGTCTTTTAATATTGTTATAGACTTCTTCTCTATTAGACACTTTTATTTAAGTCGCCCATTATAAGTAAGGCTGCAGAAACGAGTGCTTTCGCAGCAGCGTACGGCTCAGTTACTATCAATATTAAAAATATTAAATGTAATTTGGTACGTAGACTTCCGCGGTCGTGGTCCATGCTATCTACTTTTGAGCTCCGAGCTGGAACTGCGTCACTTGTATATCTGCCGACGTCTCGTACCCATTTGTATGGGACATCTTCAGGGACTACTGCACTGAAAGTGTTTCAGTTATATTTATATATATATATATATTGGGTCTGGGAAAAGTTCGTGGCGTTTTTTCAGTAAAATTCAACTGGTCCCCGCATGGCGCGTGGACGAATTCATTTAAACCGAATATGCTCCATTATTATCGACAATGTTTCGCCATTTTTTTGGTAGATCCATGATCCCATCGGTGAAAAACTTCTGTGGTTTCTGGTCGAAAAACTGAATCAAGTAGTTTTCACAGGCTTCTTTTGAAACCAACTTAATTCCATTGAGAGAGTTCTGCAGAGATCGAAACAGATGATAGTCAGAGGGTGCTATATCCGGACTGTAAGGTGGGTGCATCAAAACTTCCCAACCAAACTCTCTCAATTTTTGACGGGTCATCAAAGAAGTGTGTGGTCGGGCGTTGTCATGATGGAAGACAACACCTTTCCTATTAATCAATTCGGGCCGTTTTCTTTCAATCGCCTGGCGTAATCTCTCTAGTTGTGCACAGTAGAGTTGAGAATCAATCGTCTGACCAGTTGGAAGTAGCTCGTAGTGGACGATTCCCCTCCAGTCCCACCATACACACAGCATCACTTTTTTTGGCGTCAATGTTGGCTTAGCGAACGCTTGTGACGGCTCACCATCCTTTATCCACGATCTTTTACGCTTCCGATTATCGTACGTAATCCATTTTTCATCTCCGGTTATTAAACGTTTCAGAAACGGCTCGATTTCATTTCGTTTCAGCAGCGCATCGCAGATGTTAATTCGGTCCATCATGTTTTTCACGCTCAACTCATGAGGAACCCATACGTCAAGCTTTTTTTGTAACCAGCTTTGTGTAAATGGTTCAAAACAGTTTTGTGGTCAATGCCTAGCTCCATGCCAATATCGACACTGCTGATATGCTTATCTTGTTGGACTTTTTCAAGAATTTCATCAGATTTTTCAGTGATTGGACGACCGGAGCGTGACTCATCTTTCACATTGAAATTTCCAGAACGAAAGCGAGCGAACCATTTCCGCGCAACAGATTTCGATAAAGTACCTTCACCGTACACAGCACAAATTTTATCACAAGCCTGCGCAGCGTTCTTCCCCTTATCATAATAATATTGCAGAATATAGCGAAATTTCTCATTATTCTTCTCCATTTTCAAGTGCGAATAACTTTCCAACCACTGCACCGATTACAATGTTTCTACGCTCAAATTAACGTTCGGAAGGTCATCTAAAAAACGAGCCCTCGGTGGTGTCGCTGTGACTTGTTGTTCTTTAGTTATCGGCAACCAATGCCATCTATCGGGAAAAACGCCACGAACTTTTTCCCAGACCCAATATATATATATATACAAGTGAGGCGGTTCCCGCCCGGAAGCTCAGAAGCAGATAATAAATGTAATTACTTACTATTTTAGTTTTTTTTGTGTGTTGTTGATGTAGTGTGCCTTCCAGTGCTGATTCGTACTCTTACGGAGAGGTGAAAATGTATTGGTGTATTTGGAAAAGGAGCGTTATGTGTGAAATGATGTGATGTTCGCGAATTTAAAAAGGACGTTCGCATCATATTTACACACAGTTTTCGGTTAAACTCCTGTCTATACGCGCTATAGTTTGAAAATCGGGACCCTTATTTATAATCGCACACAATTTATCGGTTTTTAATCTTCCTAAAGTAAAGGGTGCTTTTTTAAGAGCTTGAGAACTTTAAATGATAATACAAGACAGAAATATTGTTGGAATGAAATTTTTTTTAATTATAATCTGCTAGATAATTTCATGGCATTTATTTTTTACATATGATTTCCGGCATATGTACGCCGCGGCTACGAGTTACATGGTCCATCCGATCAGTCCAATTTTTGACTACTTTTTCCAATAAATCTGGCCGTATGGCGTCAATGGTGGCTTGAATATTGGCTTTCAATGCTTCAAGAGTTGCTGGTTTGTCGGCATAAACCAATGACTTAACATAGCCCCATAAAAAGTAATCCAGAGGCGTTAAGTCGCACGAACGAGGGGGCCAGTAAACAGGACCACTTCTGGAAATAATGTCACCAAATTGATTTTGCAATAAAACGATTGTTAAGCGCGCTGTATTGCAAGTTGCGCCGTCTTATTGGTACCAAATGTCATCGATGTTTAGCTGATTAATTTTTGGAAACAAAAATTCAGTCAGCATGGCTCGATAGCGTTCGCCACTCACCGTAACGGCAGATCCTTCCTCATTTCGAAAGAAATAAGGACTGATGATGCCGCCAGTAAGTGTAAACGGCACCAAACCGTCAATTTTAATGGATGTAATGGTGATTAGTTAACGGCTTGAGGATTGTCTTCGCTCCAAATACGGCAATTTTACTTACCGACGTAGCTATTTAACCAGAAATGAGCTTCATCACTAAACACAATTCTTTGATAAAAATGCTCAGCTTCGGTCAGCTTCAAATGAGCCCAATCAGCAAAAATACGATACAAACGATGGTCGTTCGGCTTCAATTCTTGCACGAGTTGTATTTTATAGGCACGTAAGCCAAGATTCTTACGTAAAATTTTCTTCAATACTTCGCGTTACAGCAGCAATATTCTCTTCGGTACGCACATTTCTTTGTCTTGTTGATGGTTTTGAATCGAGAAGAGTAAAGTTAGTGCGAAAAGGATCAATAACTGCACGAAATGCTTGCCCACTGTGCCGATTATGTTGACCGTAAAATGGACGAAGTGCTCTATGAACTTCGCGAACAGATTTATTTTCTTCAAAGTAAATTTCCACAATTTGGAAGCGTTGTCCTGGCGTTAAACGATTCATGAGCACTTGCCAAACCTTACTGAACAGAAATGTAAACACAGTTTGACATTATCAGCTGTCAAACCATAGTTATCGATATCGATAGTTCTCATGCAGCTTCGAAAACATCCATTAGCTTCATTGGGAGCACAAACACCTCAGCGCCTCAGTCGTGAAAGAAATGCATTTTCAAAGTTTAGCTTTGTTAATGTTCCAGCATCGTCTGGTGTTCCGTTCCAATCTACTTTATCGTCTCAAATCTTCAACTTTTTCTTCTTTCGAAAGACAAAAGTCAAATGGAAGATTTGATACGATAAAGTAGATTGAAGCTGAATCGCAAGTTATGCAGAAACAGTAGCAAAGCTCGGACGCGTATGCTGCTTGAGCAAAAACAGTCATGTTATTTTCGCCAAAAACTGCTGTAGAATGAAGCCGATATCTGGTCATGTCTCGAGTAAGCTGACCACTGGTATTGCTTCTTCACGACAACGTTCCCATTCACGCGACGCGTATTTCCAAAGCTTGCTGTATCAGATTGTGGTGCGAAAAAATTAACCATGCTTTCCATAGAACTTATCTAGCTCCTAGAGATTAACTATCTATTCCCTAATTTGAAAAAGACCTTCGTGAGAAACGATAAAGAGCGCAAAGTAGCAATAAATACACATTTTTTTGACAAGAAGGAAAGTTGTTTTTTTTTGTTTTTTACAGGGTATTGAAAAGTTAATTTCGAGATGTAATAAGTGAATTGAAGTTATGGGGATCATATTGAAAAATAAAAATATATGTAATTGTTTTTGCGTTTTTCTTTGCGCTGATATCGACAATATATTGATCACCCCTCATATTTGCATTGATATAGATTGTCTAAAGTTCTGTAAAAAGAGTATCTATGTAATGTGAGTTTGTCCCTTATTTAACCTATTCTGAATAATCAATATTATAAATGCCATTGACCCACATCGTTAATGTTCAGTGAATTATGCTATATAATTCAACAAAAATATCGCTATCTTACACATATATCTCAACAAACAGTTATAAATAAAGATGTAATTGTCTCCAGCACAATGTGTTTTTACTACTTTTTATTATATGACACTATTCGCGGACCAGTAAAGCATAAATTGCATCTGAGAATGCGTAGATATAGAAATATAGTTGCTTCCAATCGAAATCGCTGACGTTTTCTTTGTCCTCATCCAGTAAAATATTCTTTTTCTAAGATTTACTACCATATTACCTTCAGCGATTCTAGCAGCAAAAAAAAAAGAAAAAAGGCTCGGACTTATTGTGGAGCTTTATAAAATAAAGGAGATTACGTCTGCCCGAGGCCATAAATTAAATGTATCCGCTAAAAAGCGGGAAGGGAATATGAAGAAGGTGAGTTTAAAGTACTGCGAAAAGCTTTCCCTTTTCAATAATAAAGGACTATTGTTTCTCTCTTTCTGTGTTTTTTTTATTCTTCCCTTTTCTAATAATGACGACTGCTTCGTCTAATTCATTTTAGATTAAATTAAGGGAATTTAAAAATGGTTCTTGCCGAGTGATATTTTCAAAAATAACACAATTAGCGATGCGAACTTCTTCCGCGATTCTCTCTGAATATAATTATGGCGAAATTTGAAATAATCACGGAACGTTGTTTACATTTCTGTAAATAAAACTGACTTTATTCGCTACATGTAGTATTAAAAATGTTTATTGTTAAATAGCCATCTAAATACACAACGAATAGGAACCTACACGTATACGGCAAGACTGCATAAAAATACGCACTTAATATTATTTTCAATATTATCAAGCAAGCTTTTACATTGGGTCTTCAAAAAAATTGCCACATGTTCATTTTACCTTTTGATTCAATCCACGGCGTTCTC
This sequence comes from Dermolepida albohirtum, assembly GCA_031893035.1. Lineage (NCBI taxonomy): Eukaryota > Metazoa > Arthropoda > Insecta > Coleoptera > Scarabaeidae > Dermolepida > Dermolepida albohirtum. The sequence goes on along the minus strand of JAVIWB010004008.1, from coordinate 168,814 downwards.
AAGAGTTGGGCATCGCCCAGACCACTTTATGGCGAATTTTGCGTAAGGATCTTGGTTTACATCCATACAAGATCAAGCTGACTCAAAAATTAAAGTCGATGGACCATTTGCAGCGACGTCCGTTCTCCGATTGGGCTCTGGAAAAGATGCGAAGTGACGAAGCTCATTTTTGGCTCAATGGGTTCGTCAATAAGCAAAATATGCGTTATTGGTCGGGTGAAAATCCACATGTGCTTCATGAAACACCACTTCATCCACAAAAAATAACTGTTTGGTTGCGGTTTGCATGCCGGCGTCGTCAGAGGGCCATATTTTTTCGTCGACGATAATGATCGTCACGTTACTGTGAATGGTAATCGTTATCGCGCCATGATTACCGATTATTTTTGGCCCGAATTGGAAGATATGTACTTGGACAACATGTGGTTTGACGAGCGTGTTATCTCAAGAAATGGACCAGTCGATTGGCCCCCTCGTTCGTGCGATTTAACGCCTCTAGACTATTTTCTTTGGGGCTACGTCAAGTTATTGGTCTATGCCAACAAGCCGACAACGTTGGAAGAGCTCAGAGCCAACATTGAACGCGAAATAGCAGCCGTTTCGGCCGAACTGTGTGGCCGAGTCATCGAAAATTGGGTGCAACGAATCGACCGCTGCAAACGTGCCCGCGGTGGCCATATGAACGAAGTCGAGTTCCATTCATAAATGTTTTGATTGGATCATACTTCAACCCGATAATAAAGTTTTTTAAATATCTCAAATGGTCTGCATTTTATTTTGAAAAAAAGTTGTCAAGTCCTTATTGGAAAATCCTTTATGAACTAATTCAAACCAAGTGTGGTTCACATTATCGAAATGTTTGCATTAGCGAACGTAATTTAAATAATAAATCATTTATTAAAAGAAACGTTTAATACATATTTATAACAAAATAAACAAATATTCTAACAGCGATAAGTATTTTTTAATTAGAAGAAAAATAATTAAAAATTTTAGTCTTCGTAAATTTGCGCTTAACTTTATCTTCCAATGCCTGCGCCTGTAATTTACGAAGAACTAAAATATCCGTGTATGATACTTCTTTTCTTTCAACCCAATCTAAAGCTTGGTTAAAAGCTTGTATAGCTTGTGCGTCAGTCACTGCACATCCGACTTCAATGGGATCGTCCTCACTGTCCATATCTTCCTCCTTATTATCATCATTGGTCTGCTTATTTTCGTTCCAAAAATTAATATCAGTTGGAGTACAAACAATGTTGGGATTCACTATTTTCAATAAATCAACAACATCCAATGACGCACTAATAACAATATCAATGTTGGATCGCAAACGTTCGCTAATTACGCTTAAGGGAACATCGTCTTCTTCATCATTGGTACAAAAGAGATCGTTCCAACAGTTTTGAATAGTTTTCTGATTAAGTTCACTCCAGGTTGAGGTTGCTAACTGACAACTTTACATTGCTGGACATCTTAATCTTGGAGGTGGACCGGCGACTTTACGTTGGCGGGCATTTCGATCTCTACGATTGGATCTAGACCTTGCGGTGGCGGACACACCCCATTGTCGCACGTGAAGTGTGTTCTGGTGCCTGCCTTGTGAGCGTTTCCTATATCCATTAACCAGGACGTGTTGTTATGAATAAAATAAATATAAGCAAATATATATATATATATATATATATATATATATATATATATATATATATCCATGCTCAGATGTATTAGACACCCCAGGTAAAAACCCTTATTCTCGGTATTATCCAAGTCTGACGGAAATTAACCGTAAAAATAGTTAATGGTATTTACAGAAATGCGTTTTTGAATACCCTAGTTAATCCCCTATTGTGGATTTTAGAAATTTAGTGTCATTCTAGCAGTGTGTGAGCAACGTGCGTTTGTGAGTTTGTGGTAGAAATCAATTAGATTATCCTATTTTTTCACGTTGTGTCAGTTATTTGTCGAAGAAAAATGCCTAAAACACGCGACTTGTCGGTAGGCGAACGCGCCCAAATAGTGTTACTGCGTTCCCAGAAGTTATCAATAGCTGCATTTGCAAAAAAAAAAATGTTCGCGATGTGCAGTCCGTACAACCATTAATCGCTATCAGGAGAGTGGGTCGTTTGTTAACAGACCAAAAAGTGGCAAGAAACCCTGTACCTCGATTAGAGAAGACAGAATTTTACAAAGACTAGCTCTCAGTGATAGAAAAAAATCGTCGAAACAGCTCGCCAGTGAGCTGAAACAGCGTTATCGCGTAACAGTTTCTGCGCAAACAGTGAGAAGGCTTCTCCAGCGTGCTGGTTTACGAGGGTGTAAAGCGCGACGTAAAACGCTTTTAACTGACGCCCATAAAAAGAAGCGGTATTTATGGGTCAAACAACATGAAAATTGGACAATCGAGAAGCGGTCGAAGATTCTTTGGTATGATGAATCGAATATCGAGGTATGTAAGTACATCTTCATGACTAATATTCTTATCGTTGTATGCAATTCAGTCTACATGTAACATTAAACAAAATTAATCCTGTCTAAGTGCTAACTTTCTTCTTTTGCACGGCAGCTTTGGGGACTACCTGGGACGCTATACGTTCGGCGTAGGCAAGGGGAAGCTTATGAACCACAATGTATCATTCCCACAGTAAAATTTGGAGGTGGTAGTATCATGGTTTGGGGTTGTATGTTTGCATACGCTGTTGGAGAAGTGTACCTGTGCGATGGACGGATGAATAGCCAACGCTATTTAGCCATGTTGGAGGAAGTATTAGAACCGTCTATGCTAAAACTATTCGACCAGGATATTCCACAATACATTTTCCAGCAAGATAATGCGCCCTGCCACAAATCGGGAGCTGTAATGCGTTGGTTCGAGGAAAACACAGTGGAGGTATTGGATTGGCCGCCACAAAATCCCGATTTGTCGCCCATTGAAAATTTGTGGCGTATCTTAAAAACTAAGATCACGGAACATAAATGCCTGTCAAAAGCAGAATTATCAACAAAAATTCGCGAAATATGGGCTGCAATACCACCGGCAGAGTGTTACAATTTAGTAGCAAGTATGCCTCGACGAGTGCGAGCTGTCATTAAGGCCAAGGGCGGAGCGACAAAATATTGATAAATTGTACTATATTACTAAATAACACTTTGTACATAATTTTCACAACAGTTTTATTTTCCTCACCTCTCTTTTGACTAAACTATATAAACTATATATGTATGTATGTACATAAATTCATAAGGTGTCTAATACATTTGAGCATGGTTGTATATATACGTTAAATTAATAAAGTAAATAATAATTGTAAGCAGCAGGTGAAAATATAAAATACTTAAAGTCCTTAACAATAGCTGTAATAATAACCTAGAAAAGGTATCCTATAAATTACTAGACAGAAAACAGGAAGTAATATTAAAAGTTAGTAGTCCTAAAGTCTCTCATTTACATACATTGTTTGCCCAAAATTCACAAATCATGAAATTCATATTGTCTAATTGTTTCAAACAAAAACATATGAAATTTCCAAATAGTTAGTAATATAATTCAGTAAATTTAAGTTTGAACAACATTTTCCAATTTTAAATTCTTCCGATTGTATTTCTGAATAAAACAAATTCAAAGCAGGACCGGATGACAAACTTATATCTTTTGATGTGATCTAGGGTTTCAGTAGACACCACATTAATTATGCAAGATTTTCTTCATTTCAATTGAATTTCGCCTAAATTAACAAATAAATATATAAAACTCACGAAATTATAAATGGATATAAATACCTTTTCTTTTAATAATAGATTGTATAAATAAACATTCAGCATAACCTCTTTCTCCTTTCTTAGCTAACTTATTTGAAAACAAAGTTATTGATTTTGAAGATTTCCTCAAGTTTTGCATAAGATATGAATGTCGATGTGTTTGCAATTGTACCGGAATCTTTTAATATTGATGATTTCATAAAATTTATAGCCAACAATGTCTGTCAATAAAATTCACATACAAATTAGAAAAAGAAAATAGTTTACCTGCTACCAGTTTCAGTGCAGTAGTTCAGCCCTGAAGATGTTCCATACAAATGGGTACGAAACGTCGGCAGATATACTATTGACGAGGTTCCAGTCCGGAAACCCAGAAGCAGATAAAACAGTTTACCATTTTTAAATTTAAAAATTTCGATATTTTGATATTTATAGAATATACGGATAATTGCATTCTTAAACAGTGAGACATATATCGCAAATTTAAAGAAAGTAGTTTTTATTTTTTAATTAATAGATTACTTTCAATTCGATTATCCCAATGCATTTTAAAAAAGAACTGGATTACCTAATCACTTAAGGTTGATATACGATCATAACCGCTTTCCACATTAATTTTCGTATTCTATATATGTATTTCGACCTCTAAGTTGTCATCATCAGTAAACAATTAAGTACAGTGCCGCACTACGTCAAAGACCCGCACGAATCAAATTCCGTACACGATCTATACTGTCGAAAGCCAAAATGTACAGCAAACTAATAATTAATAACACAAGTTTACCTGATGACAGGTGTTTGTCATCTTTGACAATATATTTACTTTGACAGTTTTATTATCGGGTCGCTATTATATTGTTGACAAGGGTAGCCGTTTATATCTCGGGAACTGGTAACACTGTTAGTGTTGCCTCCGATCTGATGATTGCATGGTGACGTTTGTTATTTTTGACAGTATATTTACCTTGACAGTTTTATTATCCGGTGGCTATTTCTATTGTTGACAGTAACTTGAAAATTTTATGTCAGCGAAAAAATGGAATTAACTCGCAAACATTTTCGTACAATTATTTTTCATAACTTTCGGCGTGGATTATCTCTACTAGAATGCATCGACGAGCTGAATTCTTTATAAGGTGATGAAGAACCATCGAAAACTATAGTATATCGTTGGTATAGTGAATTCAAACTTGGACGGCGTTCTTTGGACGATGAATTTCGTGAAGATCGTCCCACAAATGTTGTTGTGTCATTAATGTAGCGTCTGAATTGATAATGCAAGACCGTCATGTGACATACTGTGAGATCGAGGCATCTCTAGGTATTAGTAACACCAGCGTGCATAAGATCCTGCATGAACATTTAGCCATCAAGAAGCTATGTTCACATTGGGTACCACATAATTTGACAATCGCTTAAAAAAGCACTCACGTCGATTGGTGCCAAGAAATGCACAAAAAGTACAATGACGGTGCTTCAAAGAACATTTATAAAGTCGTCACAGATGATAAATATTGCATCTATACGTATAAGCACGATAATAAACAGCAGTCGATTGTGTGGGTATTCCAAGATGAGCGAATATCAACAAAAGTTGTTCACGCTCGTAGCACATCAAAACAAATGGTCGCCTGTTTTTTCGGAAAAACCGGTCACGTTGCAACCATGCCTTTAGAGAGTTGTAGAACGGGTCAATTCCGAATGGTACACAACTATTTGTTTGCCAAAAGTTTTTGAAGAAATAGAGAAAACAAACCGAAAACGACAGATCATTCTCCATCATGACAATGCGAGCTCTCACAAGTCGGTTCAAATAATTAAATATTTGATCGGGCAGAACATTGAATTGATGAGCCATCCGCCGTAAAGACCTGATCTAGCACTCTGTGATTTCTTTTTGTTCCCACACGTGAAGAATAAACTTCGTGGTCAACGGTTTTCTACGCCGGAAGAGACATTCGAAACTTATATTTTGGAAATACCGCCTTCACAGTGGCAGCAATGCTTTTGGGATTGGTTCAAACGAATGCAAAAGGAGAATATTTTGGAAAGCAATAAAACTATTTTGGATAATAAAAAATTCTTTTTTGTTTGCTATTCCCGAAATGTAAGCGGCTACCCTCGTATATATATATATATATTAGGCGTTGTATACAATTATAGAACTTGTCTGGGTTAAAATTAAGGAAATTTTAAATATCTATAGAGAAAGAATATTTAAAAACGCACATTAGTTTTGGGATGTACGCTGAAGGTAATCACTCAGATACATTTCTGTATTTTCATATATTATTCACCATTTTTTACGATACAACAAAAAAGGAAATTTTAACGTATCGAAATGTGGTATAAAATAAAAGAAAATTTCGTACATGATTACACCATTGCTATGAACGTCCCCTTTAATTTTTTGATATTAATCAAAAGATAGTTATACCAATACGATAAACTAATTATAATAATAATAATAACTTTATTGCCTAACAGATAACCACTTACAAGACAACAATAGTATATATATATATTTATATATATATACTATTATATACATATATATATATATACAAAGAAAGGAATCGATCGTACAGCATGATATACAAATAAAATTAAAAAATAACAAAAAAAAAGAAAATATGAAATAGTTTGCCCAATTTGCATTCTACATTTCACAATACTTGCACTGGTCCCTGTCCTCCATTACACCCCACTAGAAAGGGTTAATGTACTGTTCATTATAGTTCTTCACCATATGGTAAAACGGCGATCTGAACAATGTATTAGTTCTAGCACTTGCAGTAGCAAAAATATTAAAGTTTCCTGTTTTACACACGGGCACATGAAAACGGATCTGTGAAACTAGGGAAGGAAAATCAATTTTATTTATTAAAAGATCATTAAAAAAATATACGTCGTATATGTAATTATTATATGTATAATTCATAATTCTTAACTGTGGAGTGATTTTTAATTATCGTCATACTTAAATATATCCCACAGTTATCATTAACTGCTTTAATTAACACTGGACACAAAACATAATTTATTCCAGTGTAAACAGATCAACATCTGCTTAGACTACCACTAAATACGAGCATAACGTCGTTTCGGGTTTATTAAAGGAATTAATTTGTAATTAAGTATTGTTACAACATTTATATTTCGGCAAGCGGTGACTTATTAAATGAAACGATGTGTGTTGACATGACATGTGACACTGAAGATTTTTCTTAATAAATTTTTATGACAGCGACGACAGACTTCTCGAAATTGGACAATAAAATCTCGACATTAAAAGGACTAGATTCTATTCGGTCTTAATTAAAGCGAATACGAAAGATTGTGTTTTTTTCCGTAGGAATTTTATGTAATTTTTTCCTAGTTATTTTATTGCCCATGAAAATATTTTTGAATAACACTCATTAAACAACGCAGTTACACCAGATTATTAGCATCCAAATGGTGACTAATAAATGGATATATTACTGTCGAAATGAACACTATAGGTTTTTTATGAAATCAGATGAGTTACGTAAAGAACAATGTCAGTCTGTCATAACAGGGTCGACAAATGTATGTACGAGGGTAGTTTGACAAGTAGTGAGAATGGAAAAGAAAAACGAATTTTTAAATACAAAATAATTTTTATTTTTCAATATTTTCTCCTAAAAGAGCAATACATTTATTCCAACGGTATTCCAATGCTCTTATGCCATCTCTAAAAAATGCGATTCCGGAAGGCTTGCAAAATACTCATTTACTAAGATGATAAGCTCGTCGTTAGACGAAAATTTAATTCCACCTTCTGCCGTTTTCAATTTTGGAAAAAGGTGCAAGTCGGAAGGGGCTAGACCCGGCGAATAAGACTCATGCGGTACTAATTGGAAATGCAACTCGTGGATTTTGGACATCGCAACTGTGCTGGTATGCGAGGGAGCGTTGTCTTGGTGAAACAGAATCTTTTTCTTTGCCATTCCTGGCCGTTTAGCACGAATCTCAACATTTAATTTTTGTACAAGTTCTGCATAATATTGTCCGTTTATTGTGGCACCTTTCTGAAGATAATCAAAGAGCAAAATGCCCTTTGAATCCCGAAAAATTGATGCCATTACCTTGTTTGCCGATGAAGTGGTTTTCGCTTTCTTTGGAGGTGCAGAACCACGTTCTAACCATTGTTTCGACTGTTATTTAGTTTCGGATGTACTGTAGTGTATCCAAGTTTCATCCCAAGTAACAAATCGCCTACAAAAATCAACCGGATTCCTCTTATAAAGGTCCAAACACTCATTGGAATGCGCAAACGAATGAACTTTTGGTCAGTCGTAAGCAATCGCAGCACCCATCTTGCCGAAAGCTTGGAAAGGCCCAATTCTTTCGTTAAAATGTGGTGTACGCGTTCTGTTGAAATGTTTACCAAGTCTACTATCTCTCTCACTTTGAGTCGTCGACCTTGCGTAATAATATTATGGATTTTTATAATCATTTAATTAGAAGTAACGATTTTGGGTGCTCCAGAGCGCGCTTTATCAACACAGCTTGTTCTACCACGTTAAAATTCATTTATCCATCTACTTATTGTGGCGGATGATGGAGCAGATTCACCTAATGTTTCCCGTAACTCGTCTTTTATTTCGGTAGCTTTGATACCCATAATTACGAAGTATTTAATCACCGCACGATACTCTGCTTTTTCCATTTTGACAAAACGACGTGTTGCTTCTTTTTCAATCAGCTGTCAAAAATAAACTAATCAACCGATTTATCTAAATATCGGAATGTAAACATATAAATAGGCAACCTAAATTACAGTGCATTTGTTTTACTAATTAGAGCGCCACCTATGTGTCATTCTCACTACTTGTCAAACTGTCCTCGTACACTCGGCAAATAATTTAATATCACCCCTTTACACGTCTTCTATAAACTTAAACGGTCTGCAATGTGTTTTCAAAATTCTAATAACGAGTAAGTTTTTCAAAGTGTTCATTTTAATCGTGGTTGTTATCGTTCTCTTCCTACCTAAAAACTTAATGCGATATGTATTTTATATGTATACACACATATGTATGTACATATACAAAGTGTTTTTTTCCATTAGTTTTAATGGAGATTTCGGAAATTATAACAGATACAGATTTGGTTAAATGGGAGAAAGAAGTGTGGTTTTATAACCTTGACTTTAGTTGAGTGCTGTTGTTTCATTTCCCCAAAAGTATTTGCAGAAAACTAAATTCTTCCATTTTCTTTAACCTTGTATAACTACTTTGTTATTGAATTTGGAGAAAAGTTAAAAACGAAAAGTTCTAAAGGAGTTCTATCAATTGTTATTAACAAATATTTGATCGGACTTATCCTCTTTAAGTTATGGCCCAAACTATTGGTTTTTTAAGTGGTATCCATAGTGGGTTATAATTTCATTAAAAAGAATTTATTTTCCCGTTACCAAAAACTCACTCACTTCATATGGTTATTATGTTAAACGGATGAGTTACGGGAATTTTTAATTATTTCTTGTCCGTAAAGACATAGTTGGCTACGACAAAATAGTACACAAAAACATACACCAAAAACAAACTTGACACTTACACTCATAAGTAACTTTACTACGACAAGAATTGGCTGTGTAATAAATCACATGCAGGTAATTATCGGTCGTGCCCGTGTTCTTTCTTCAACGTCATTCATCCTAGTTTAAGTAAAACAATTTTAAGAATTACAAAAGTTAATGTGGAAAGGGGTTATACATATATCAACCTTAGTGATTAAGATGGTAAACGAGTCAAAAATAATATTTGAGCTCGAATGATACCCAACTTAGGGTACAAATAGATTACGATCACGCGTACCAAGTGCAGAGCAATCAAGATGACTCATTTCCAGATAAAGAAATTTACCTTTATAATTTGGGATACAGTTTTGATTGCGTAAAAGACCTATAATACTAGACTGTTTTAAGTAGATGTAATTCAATTCATTTGAATAGCATGAACTTGTGCAACGTCTTTTAAACGATATCGACTTGTAATAAAAATTTCGTAACAAATCATCCGTGAAACCCAATCGATTAATTTGAAAATGTCGAAGAGTTTCTTAACGGAGGAACCCTTATTAAATTGAAACCTATTTATAAAGTTGATGTTTCGTATACAAAGAAAGTTTTAGCGAGAAAGAGCAACTTAATAATACCAGAGCCAAATAAATTGACTGCTCGGTAAAAATCTTCGTATCTTTGCGAAAGTTTTACAAGCTTTTTGGAGAAGCACTTTCAACGATAAAGGAGATGTAATAAAATTTAAACCTTTCAATTTCCAACACGCACACAAACAGACGCACGGTACATAACCGGAATCGATTTCTAGTTTAGCACGTCCTGTTCAGAAAAACGAATTGATTCACACAATATAATGGCGTGTGTATATCTATACGTGTGCCAATGTGTTTGTATATGTACGTACGCGTGTTTTATAAGAGGGTTATCCGCGACATCGCGATATAAATAACTTTGTACGTGAAAATGAGATGCCTGTGCTTACTTAGAATCTTCTGTTTAATGTAGAAATCGGAATGTCTTCCTCGAGTTTATTTTACGTAACTTTGAAACTTGTTATGATATAATGCACTTCTAAACAGATATTGATATTAAAAAATAAACAATACATACAGAGTTAGGTAAAATATATGACAGATTTTCCAAACTAAAGAGTGTTTCAAATTGAGCGGTTTTTTTTAAGAATAAATAAAATATAGATGGCGCACTGATTTTGTCTGGTTATGTGGGCATTTAAAAAGTGTGATGTATGACATTTATAAAAATGGCTTCGTACACGGTACAAGAACACGTTCAAATTGTTGAATTATTTTATGAAAATCAGCGTTCTGTGAAAAGAGTTTTTAGAAAATTACGTGAATTTTATGGTTTACGTAATCGTCCATCTGAAAGCACTAATGGGCGAATTATTAAAAAATTGTAAGAGACCGGTTCAGTGGAAGATCAAAAAAGTGAAAAACTCAGTCGTTAGTTTGGTTCGTGAAAGTGTTGCTGAAGATCCTGAAATGTCCATTAGACGACGTTCACAACAACTTGGATTTAGTGGATCAACAACATGGCGTATTTTACACAAGGATATAACTCGGAAGGCATATAAGGTTCAAATAACACAGGAACTGAAGCCATTAGATCATTTAAAACGTCGTTCATTTGTCAATTTCGTCAATGAACAACCAGCTGATTTTTCTCAAAAAATAATGTTTTCCGATGAGGCACATTTTGAACTTGGTGGCTATGTTAATAACCAAAATTGCCGTATCTGGGCTGAGGAAAATCCATGAACTGTTCATGAGAAACCTATGCATTCTAGACGAGTTACTGTTTGATGTGCATTATGGTCAGGTGGTGTAATTGGAACTTACTTCTTTGAAAATGCTGCTGGTGAAGCTGTAACTGTCAATGGTGATCGATATCGTCGGATGATAACCGAATTTTTGTGACCTGAATTAATGAATATTGATCTAGAGGATATTTAGTTTCAACAGGATGGCGTTACACTTCACTTTGCACACGAATCAATTGATCTATTCAGAGAATAATTTCCTGGACGTGTAATCTCAAAAAACGGTGATGTTAATTGGCCACCAAGATCATGTGTTTTGATACTGTTAGACTATTTTCTTTGGGTTTATGTGAAAAATCAGGTTTATAAAAACAATCCATAGTCAATTCCTGCTTTGAAAGATGAAATTATTCGTGTCATTGGTGAGTTAGAGCCTGAATTATGTCAAAATATCATTGAAAACTTTAACAAAAGTGTGGAGGTCTGTGGAGCTGTAAGAGGAGGCTATTTGGTAGATATTATTTTTTGCATATAAATGTCATAACCGATAATTCAATTACCAATAAAAAGTTTTTGAAAGTGAATGCAAATTATGTGTTTTATTTATTATTTAAAAAAACCGCAAAGTTTGAAACACCCTTTACTGTCAAACAATGGTAGAGCTGGTTAATGGACTGCACTATGGTTCTGCGTTGTAAGAGAAGGATCATAATTAGTAAACGTTGTGATACGACCTTAATACCTTTACATATGTGTTACATAATGTCTGTTTTATACAGTTTAGGTACATTTTGAAAACTAGTTTTTATTTGTACCAGCTTTACTATTGTAAAATAAATAATAAACACATAAATAATAATACAGCGTTCGTCAGTGAAGCAAGAAAATTTAAAAGTACTGTATCTACATAAGTTTCTATTTTAACATTAAACGTTTTTTATAGTTTTCAGTTAAGTTTTTTAAAAACAACACTTGATAAATGGGCAAATATCTACGCATTCTTGTAGTCATATTCGAAAATTTTCTATTACTTGCCGTAAAGTTTCCGGTGTGATACGTGCAATTTTTTCTTGAATTTTTAGTTTTAGTTTTGCTAACGTTTGCGGTCCCTCAACGCAATCTTGCTCTTGAGCCAGCCCCAAAGAAAAAAGTCGCATACGGATGAATCTGGCGATCTAGCCGGTCACACAATATCTCCATTTTTTAATATGATATTGCTGGGAAAGAGTTCCCGTAAAGCAGTAATAGACACACGAGCAGTATGACTGGTAGCACCATTGCTGGAACCACGTAAGCTTTGGAAATCGAATCCTGTCTCAAAAATGTTGTGACCATGATTGTGTAACGAACTGCAGTAACGGTTGTAGCATTTTCACGTTCGTCTTCAAAAAAGAATGGTCCAACAAAGCCAGATGATGAAAAGGCACACCGTACTGTCACCTTAGGTTTCTCATGTAAGAGAAATAGGTTTTCAGCGCTCCACTATCGGCTATTTTGTTTATTTACATAGCCGTTTAGATGAAAATGGGCTTCATCTGACATAAACATATGGTGGATTAAGTTTTTGTCACCACCCAAGCGCTGCAACATTTCTTGACAAAAATTCATGCGAGAGACCAAATCAGCTTCTTGTAATTCTTGAACAATTTGAATTTTATAAGGGTTAAAACTTAAGTCCTTATGTAAAATTCGAAACTAATATTCAGTGCTACGGCATGTCTCTTCGCAGAAGGTTTTGGACTACTTGTTATGGCATCGGTATGCCATAACAAGGTAGTGTTCGATAACCCTATCGTACGGACCTAAATGACGACGAATATCCTGGTGCAAAAAAGTCTGTAGTTAGTAGAATCCTCATTGCAATACGTAGGAATAGAATTAAATATTTCCAAAGATTCAATTCATCGCATTTTGTCATAGCATTTGGAACTGAGAAAGATTTGTGCAAAGTTTGTACAAGCTAATTGATGATCAAAATTTACTTCGAGTGCAACATTGTCCAGACTTGATTAAAGACTCAAAAAAGGACGAAAACTTCAGGTATTCTATTGTAACTGGCGATGAGACGTGGCATTTCCAATATGATCCATATACCAAGCGTGGAAGCTCTGATTGAAAGCATCCAAGGGAAGAATTAGGGAAGTCGAAAGTGAAAACAATTTTGTTTCGTTTTTATGATTCGAAAGGCAAAGAGTTTGTATCGATTAGTTAAACAGTCAATGCTGTATCTTATTTTGGTTTTATGAAGTGTCTTTTGGCGCGTCGTGTGCGCCCTCAATATCGTGAAAATTGTAACTGGCGTTTGTTACATGATAATGCACCACATCACTCAAAGTTTATCACTGATTTTCTGACTACGAATGGCATTTTAGCCATCAACCATTCACCGTATTCACCGGATTTGGTCCCCTGTGATTTCTATTTATTCTCCAAACTATTGGGTTGGCAACTAAGTACTTTCGGTTTTTACTGATAGAGAGCGTTGCTTTATTTTTTGTACTTTACCGTTTGTTGCGTGATACTAGTCACATTGACGTAACTTCAAAAGCAATTAGTGCGTGATTTTTATTAAAGCTATTAGTTGTGGTTTAATTTTAAATGGAGTGGAGAAACGAACATTTTCGACATATTTTACTATTTTATTTCCGTAAAGGAAAGAAAACTGGTGCTGCTCACAAAAAGATATGTGAACTTTATGGTGCTAATTGCTTATAAAAAATTCCGTTCTGGAGATTTTTCCCTCAAAGATGAGCAACGTTCTGGTCGGTCTACTGAAGTTGATGATGATCAAATCAAAGTCATAATTGAAGAGAATCGGCATATAACTGTTCGAGAAGTTGCGGAGAGGCTACATGTAACGCACACAACAATTGAAAAACATTTAAAATGTCTTGGACTAGTTAAGAAGCTTGATATTTAGGTACCTCACGAATTGAAAGAAATTCATTTAACGCAAAGAATCAACTTTTGCGATATGCATCTTAGACGAAATGAAACCGACCCTTTCTTAAAAAGAATCATCACTGGTGATGAAAAATGGGTCCTGTACAGTAACATAGTTCGAAAACGATCATGGAGCAAACACGATAAACCAGCTTAAACCACATCGAAAGCTGAATTGCATCCAAAAAAGATCATGCTGTCAGTTTGGTGGGATTACAAAGGTGTTGTGTTTTTGAGCTGCTTCCAAGGAACCAAACGATCAATTCTGATGTTTACTGTCGACAATTAATAAAACTGGATGAAGCAATCAAAGAAAGACGGCCAGAATTGTCAAATCGGAAAGGTGTAGTTTTCCACCAAGATAATGCAAGGCGTCACACATCTTTGGCAACTCGTGGGAAACTATTGGAGCTTGGCTGGGAAGTGATGCCACATCCCCCATACAGCCCTGATCTAGCACCGTCTGATTACCATTTATTTCGAAGTTTGCAGAATTCTTTGAATGGTAAAACTTTCACAAATGACGATGACCTTCACTCGCACCTGGTTCAGTTTTTTGCTGATAAGGACCAGAAATTTTATGAGCGCAGAATCATGCAGCTGAAAGAAAGATGGCAAAAGGTCATTGAGCAAAATGGAAAATATATAATTGATTAAAAACTATTCTTTGTTTAAAAAAAAGTGTTTTATTTTATACTACAAAGCCGAAAGTACTTAGTTGCCAACCCAATACATTTATCCATGAAAGAACTGCGTTATGCCGACGTCGAAGCCATTAAAAAGGCGTCGACAGCGATTTCGAAGGACATCTCTAAAGATGAACTTATAAATGCATTCGACGTGTTAATTGACCATGTAAAACGTTGTATTGAAGCCGAAGGCGATTACTTTGAATAAAATATATGAATTTTTCCAAAATAGTGAGCTCTTGTTTTTATTTTAGAAAAGTTCGGTTTTCTATGCGACAGACTGTTTACATAAAATATATAGGAAGATCTAAGTGCAATTTTCTAGAAATATACGCATCAGCTAAAATATATTTCTTGAATTTAACGTGAATTGCCCTAAAATTACTTTATTTCACGTTGGGTGGAATGTTCGATTAATTAATAAATTATGTTGGACGCAATAATAAAAGGTGAGTGCAATTAGTATTAGTGCAGATATAGTTTATATTTATTCTGAGAAACACACAAACGTAATTGAATTAACGGTAACGATGAGACAGGTAAACGACAACTAATACAAAGAGGTCTCTGAGAAATAGACTAAAGCTACAACAAAGGACTGCTATTGATGAAGCCTCAAAGAAGCTATTGAGATGTGACACAAGAAATTCAACCAAGACGACTGATATTCTCTAACATTAACAAATTAATAATATATCGTGTCAATAACATTACATTGTATAAATAAGAACTGGTTTAATAATAATAATAATAATAATAATAATAATAATATTTATTAACCACCCAACAAAGTACTCCTATAGGGTATACAAACCAAAAATTACAATTACATTGATAATACATACAGTGTGTATCAGCCAAATGGAATAAATTCGATAATAATTAAATGGAAGGGTGTTCGAAAAAACGCTCGGACACATCGATTGGGATTTTTAGTTGCGTATTTTTTTAAATAAAAAGTTTATATACAGGGTGTGTCATGTAAAAGTAGTCAATACCAACTTTCTTATTTTAAATGCAACACCCTGTCAAATATTAAATTTTTGGATTCTTTACAAAATTCCAGACATATTTCATGTACAATGTCCTATACCTATCTTCGACTGTTTCGGAAATATTAAATGTTTTCAGATTAATAATTTTGTTTACAATTAAAATAAGATTTTCACATAATAGTTTGTTTACCGAACTATTAATTGAAAATCTTTAATTGTACTTGTACTTCGTTTTAAAATACCAAAATCGATAGAAATCACAAAGAGCCAAATCCGGTGAATACGGTGAATGGTTGAAGGTTAAAATGCTGTTTGTAGTTAGAAAATCAGTGATAAGCGGCGAGCGATGAGAGATGAGATAGTTCTGTATCGCGTAATAAACGCCAGCTACCATTTTCACAATATTATACGCCCCAAAAGACATTTCATAACACCAAGATAATATACAGCATTGACTGTTTGACTATTTTGTACAAACTCTCTATGCACTATGCCTTTCGAATCATAAAAGTAAATCAACAATGTTACTTTTCACTTCTCCGAACGGCTTTTTTTCAGTCTTTCTACACTTAGATGCTTCCATTCAGAGCTTTGACGCTTGGTCTCTGGACCATACTGAAAACATCCCATCTCATCGTCAGTTACAATAGAATACCTGAGCTTTTCGTCCTTTTTTGAGTCTTTAATCAAGCCTGTACAATGTTGAATTAAATTATTTTGTATGGTACAAACCTTGCACAAATCTTCCTCAGTCCCAAATGCTGCATCAAAATGCGATGAATTGAATCTTTGAAAATATTTCATTCCATTTCCATGTATCGCAATGAGGACTTCGGCTCATTTCTGATAAATTCACGTACAAGTTCGATGTTATTTTTCCTAACCACAGATTTTTTGCACCAGAATGTTCGTCGTCATTTATATCCGTACGGCCGCCTTTAAATCGTCTATACCACTCATACTCACTCGCACGTGATAAACACCCACCACCATAAACTTGTTTCATGAAATTAAACGTTTCAGCAAACGATTTACCGAGTTTAGAACGGAACTTGAAATTTGCTCTCTGTTTAAAATCCATTTTTCGACAAATACGAAATACACACTGTTACTTTCTGCACAATTTATCTGCTTCTAATGATGCGTGATATTTTGACATGACGTTGGTGAAAGATCTACCTTACCGATGCATATTTTTTTAAATAGATGACGCCACTAAGAATTACTATTTTAAAAAATTCGGTTTTCTCTGTGGCATACTATATATATATACAGTATGCTACAGAGAAAACCGAATGTGAGCGTCTACTGTATATATATACATCTAGTGACGACCACAAATTCGAATCTTGCGGAAATAAAACTTGAGATGTTAATGCATTAAAGGTTCTAAAATTAGAACTTTAAGTTCTAATTCTCGAGCGTTCCTTTTTGTGTTGAAGGGAATCACCGAATTATACGGGTACATGTAGGTGGGGATTTTCTTCTCGTGCTTATAGAATATTTGATCATTCGAACGTGAATATTTAATACGTGCACACATATTTTGCTGACGCTCCTTTCAAAAATGCAAGTGAGTGAAATTCAACATATCAAATAAACGTAAAAAAAACACTTTATCATTGTAAACTAAAGTAAAGATATTAAGAATGTTTGATGAGGGTGGGCAAGGGAATCGTTTAGCCGTAGATTTCAATGTAACAAAGTCTGCAATCAGCTATATAAAATCGAAAAATGCTGTTTCCAGCACGTATCAGGTTTCAAAAGCTACGAGGGAGCGTTTTTATATTCGCGGAATGAGAGGGTTGTAGAGGGGTGAGTAGGCGCATTGGGGGCGTGGCCTGTGCAGCGACTCATGATTAGTATAAATACGAAGTTTCATTGTTATTAGACAGTTAGTCTTTGAGCTATCGTCAACCAAGTAACATAATCAGGAGTGAAAAGTGAAATATGGAAAAAATCGAATATCGTGCCGTTATAAAGTTCCTTACCAGGCAAGGAAAATCAGTCGCGACCATAATGAATGAGATGTCATTGGTTTACGGCGACTCTTGTCCAGGAAAAAACATGGTGTACAAGTGGCATAGTTTATTTAAACAAGGAAGGGAATCCCTTGAAGACGACCCGAGGCCGGGCAGGAGCATTGAGGTGACCACGCCAGCACTTATCCAAAAAGTTGAACAAATTGTACTCGAAGATGCTCGACTAAAGAAGAAACAACTCGCAGAAATGGTTGGAGTATCCGATACAACAATTTTTAAAATCCTACACGATCATCTCGGCATGTCTAAGGTCAGCGCAAGATGGGTGCCGAGAATGCTCACGCCGCCACAAAAACAACAGCGCGTAGAGTGTTCGCGTGCATTTTTGGACCTCTGTAATGAAGACAAGGATGGTGTATTGAGTGGAATTGTTACTGGAGACGAAACTTGGGTTCATCATTATGAAACTGAGTCCAAACAAGACTCCATGCAGTGGCATAAAAAGGGCACAGCACCTCCCAAGAAATTTAAAGTGTCACAATCAGCTGGGAAACTCATGGCAACGGTATTTTGGGACTCGGAAGGAATATTGTTGATTGATTATAAAGATAAAGGTGTTTCTATAACCGGAGAATATTACGCTTCAATATTAGAGCGACTAAAAGAAGCCATTAAAGAGAAAAGACGGGGAAAATTGCCATAAGATGTTCTGGTTTTGCACGACAACGCGCTCGTCCACAAGAGCCGCGTTGCGTTAGCTGCCCTGCATAAGGTGGGCTTCGAAATTGTGAATTACCCACCCTACAGCCCAGACCTGGCCCCGAGTGATTATTACCTGTTTCCGAAAATGAAAAAAGAGCTGCGGGGTAAAAAATTTACTGCCGATGATGAAGTCAAGGAGGCAGTTTCGGCGTATTTTGCGGATAAAGAGAAATCATTTTTTTATGAGGGTATAAATAAATTAATTGAAAGATGTGAAAAATGTATCCGTCTTGCAGGTGAATATATTGAAAAAGAAAAATAATTTGGTTTTTTTATTTCCACCCCTTGTCCCCCATTCCGCGAATATAAAAACGCTCCCTCGTAAATCTTTACATAGCGCTGAATATCCCGAAATGGAAATTCGTCTTTATGAGTGGTTTTTAAATCAACGCGAAAAAAAGGTGCACAATAACTGGAACTATGAATATTAAAAACTAAAGCTAAGACGATTTTTGGTGGAAGTGTATCCCGATAAAGATGAAAGTGCATTCTATGCAAGTGATGGATGGTTAACCAATTTTAAGCATCGATAAGGTATTCGTTACTTGAAAATTTCCGGGGAAATACTTGCTAGTGATGTTGAGGCGGTGACTCCATTTATTCATAAATTTCGAGCCAAAGTAGCAGAGATGGGACTTATGCACATACAAATATATAATGTCGATGAAAGTGGTTTATTTTTCCGTTGCCTACCAGATAAGACATATGTTGCTGCTAATGAAAAATCAGGCTCTGGATCTAAAATACATAAAGAATGCATTACAATTTTACTAGGGGCAAATTCTGATGGCTTACATAAATTAAAGCCATTAGTTATTGGAAATGCAAGAAAGCGAAGGTGTTTTAAAGGATTTATTAATCCACTTCACTACAATTTTTCAAAAAATGCTTGAATGACTTCGCGGATCTTTCATGAATAGTTTTACATATTTACTAAAGAGGTGAGGAAAAGAAATCTTGTTTCTAGATTTCGAATTTTTAATATATTTATTTATATAACAGATCATCCATTTTTCTGAAGAGAATAATTGCCCCGAAGGCCCTTTTACTTATTGATAATTGCTCTGCTCATTCTACAATCGAGGAACATCATAGTGCCGATGGAAACAAATCCCATAAAGATAACTAAGTTCACTTACAGAAGTTCTTCGAAAGTGGTGAAATGAATATTGTTTTGAAACGCCATTCAATTTGTAATGCAATAATTTTTTGAACCAAGCTTGAGATGAGTTACCACAAAGCGTACTAAAGAATTCTTGGTTCAAATTGTTAAATTGGGACTCTAATCAATACGACAGCGACGATGATTTGCTCTTAGCACAATTATTTCAAGAAGATCATGTATGGAATGAAGTTCTCGAAAGGAACCTAAGTCTTTTACAAGAAATTGCACCGAACAATTCCGTTGGTGTAGACGAAATCGATAAATGGAATGAAGACGTTGTTAGAAACGGACTTGGAGACGAACTCAATAGCGATGATGCTTCAGATAGCAGCGACGACAGAGTTATGGAAGACATACCAATAATTCCTTTTTCTATAGTCACGGAAAGCGTCAACAACTTGATACAATGGTGCAAAAACAGGAAGTTGAATTCCACCAAGCACACGTCCAATCTCTTGTTCCTCCGTAACGACATAGTTCTTTTTAATATTATAAAACTAAAAAAACCAACTCACATTACAGATTATTTGTGTACAAGTAATGATAAATAAATAATAAACAAAAAACCTTTTTGACAATCAATTATTTTTTATCCTTGGTGTTATTTTTAGCTATTGTGAGTTAATTGTAAAAACATTCGGAAATTTGAAAAATTTGAAAATTAGAATCGTGAGCGCCTACTGTATATATATATATATATATATATATATATATATATATATATATATATTCATGTTTTAGAACGTACAAGAAGAATTTATCAGGTATTGATTGATTATTGATAATACATACATATTCTATCTCATACATACTAAACATTAAAATTTGATACATAACTATGTAAATACATTATTCTTATAACATATGTATACACAACTAAGCAACTGGCATCTTCATAATGTTTGGCTAGTCAACGTGAGTTATTTCCACCTCATACTTCAAAGGTAAACATAACAATATGCATATAGTTTCTTGCTACTGAATTAAGGTAAACTATTGGACAATAAAGTTTATTATTATTATTATCATAATTGCATGTTTTCCCCTAATGGATGTTTAATATCAGTACTCACACCATCGAAGGTCGTTCAACCTGGCGCTCATACAATTATGTGAGGGTTTTCTAAAAATAAAATGTAATTATTATTTATGTTTTGCATTTGACGTTTTATAGAATCACGACAAAATAAATTATTAATAGTCAGGTTGACGTGCTTTATATACAGCATAATAAACAAACGTTTGAGTTAATCACGATTTTACTCGCGTCCGTATATTTAACGAGACTTTATTCTATTAGTTTGCATCGGTAATGTTGATAATTTATATTACGTACATACATTTGCTTGTCAATAGTACAGATATGTAAATGCCTGAATAAATTTAACATCGTTATTGTAACATTAGACAATCACTCATTAAGTAAAATGCAGATAGTAGAATGTGGATGAAGTAATTTCATGTCTAGGAAAGAAAATAATGTAAGTATGATAATTTATTCAGATATTTCTATTTTTGTCTCGGTTACGCAATAATATCTTACACCTTTAAGATTTACGAGAGAGATATGTCAAAATATAAAATGGCTTTATGTGGCGACCTGCATTTCTACTTAAAGTCGTTTTATATTTCGGTCCCCCCCCCCCCCGTAAATTAAGGAAGTCAATTAAAAATGCGAAATCGCAGTTCATTCAATTATTGAAGGGATAAAATGATTTCAGAACGTGAAAGTTGCAAATTAGAATATTTTATTGATTATTGTAAATAACAGACGTCCCCAGAATTAGAATATTTGATTGGGGCCTATGGTAATCATTAGAGCTACCAAATTGATTGACACCATAGTCGTCTTTATCGGATTAAATAACCAATAAATAATAGGTTATACACAGTGTTAGTTGGAGGAAAAATTCTCTCGTATTACAAAAAAAAAACATTTGAATCACCCTAAAAAATATTTATTTAGTATGACTGAAAACTTATTGCCATCTTTCAGGTAGCCTTTCAGTTCTTGTTTCTAGAAGTTCTCGTCCTTCGAATGAATATATTCAACTTGTCATGTGCTCGTACAAAGGGTACTAGGATAGTTTTGCAATATGACGCAACAATGAATCGTATGAAGCTGCTTCTTGCTACATGTTGAGAGATGTTCATACGTGCATAGTAGCCGCCACGCTATGTCGATGGGCTCAGTTATTCATTAGCAGTGAGAGTGTAAAGTTCTTGCGATGGCATCGTGGTCACGAAATGAGATAACGGCAGTTTTGCGTTTTAATTTCGTGCGTGGTTTAAACATAGACCAATGCTTCGAAGAAATGATTCTTGCGCTAGGTGATGTTTGTCCACATCGCACAACGATATTCAGGTGGTATAGAGAATTCCAAAGGGGGAATTTAACTGTGGAGGATGCTGAGAGGCTGGGAAGGCCACGAACGTTAGTTACGGAGGAAAACGTTACTACTGTGAGGACAATGCTTGGCGAGGATAGTCGAGTGACCTACCAACAGATAGAGGGTACTTCAGGCCTAAATGCACCAGCAATTCGTTCGATTCTGCATGATCATTTGCACGTGAAGAAACTTTGTTCTCCCTGGGTGCCGTATCGACTGACTGAAGAGCAGATGACACAACATGTGACTTGGTACCGGGAGATGCTAAAAAAGTTTAATAAGGTCCAATCTCGATCTGCCGGGACATGCTAGATGTGAACAACATCGTGACAGGTGACGAGACTTGGCTGTATTATTACGATGTGCCGACCAAAGTTTGGGTCTTTGATGATGAGGACACACCCGTAGTTGTCAGAAAATCTCGATCTGTAAAGAAGAAAATGATAGCTGTATTTTTCAAATCGAGTGGAATTGTGGAACACGTCGTTTTGGACACACAGAAGACAGTCACAGCTAAGTGGTATACTGAACAGTACCTGCCTAAAGTCATTGGATCTATGAAGAATCTGCGGCCAAAGTCAAGAATGGACATCTGGTTCCTTTTTTTTTTCCTTATTGTTTCATCAAGTTGAGCAATAACGCAACAACTCTAATGCGAACGAAGGCTACGGCTATACTGATTTGTTTACAGAGGCGAGAGGCACTGCATTTGAAAGAGGAGGTTTCACGATAAATAGCTGTCAGTCGTTGGCGTTTGGCGCATGCTCACTTCTTCTGTACCAGCGTCAGTCTCGTTATTTAATAGCCGCACCTCGTAAAACTACAAATGCTTGTAGTTCAGTTACGATAGAGTTTTATGCATATGTTCATTAGATATTTTTAACTTGAAATTGCTTCAGTAACATATCCTTAAACTGTACCAATCATGTCATGGAACACCCGGTATATACTTTTACTGGATGTATTGTATTTCTAAATATTCTTAAATGTTTCATTTTACTTCACTTGGTATCTTAAATATTACACTTTTTTTCAGTATAAATATTTGCATATGTGACATCATATGCTGATATTCAAAGTAAGCCAATTGTTTTGCTTATTCATTTTATTGAATGGAATTTATAAAACGGCATTTCATTACTCGTACCTTGTAATTAAGTTATGTACAATATTCTGCTTGAACATCGATGAATATCGCTTGAACATTACGTAAAACATACAATAAAAAAAATCCTTTAACTTTCAATAACGCCTAGGACCGCATTGCTCGCGGGTTGCGTCAAGGCATTTGGAAACAATGGATATAGTATTAGATCATTAAGGTGTTGCCCATTTATTTAAATAAAGCTTCCATCGGCACTTTGTTCTTCTAATAAATTAACCTTTTCATTACTTTTAATTTAAATATACCCAAATTTATGTATTCGGCGTCTGTTTTAATAATAGGCCGACTGACTTGTATTATTTATAAACGCGTTTGAACTTATGTAAAGCATGCGTAACGCAAACTAATTTACAATATCTCGAATTAAGATTTGGAACATAACACACGAGCCTCTCGACATGTTAGAAAACAAACTCTTCTGTAACCGTGAAGGTTTCAGCGTTCGCGAACGCAACGCGCCTTTTCAGTTCGAAAATGTCTCCTTTATGGGTAAACGCTTTGATTGTGCTTGTGCTTTATTGTGTACAGGGTGATGATAGTAGTGAGAGTGATGCAAATCATAATCGTAGAAGACACCTTCAGGTAAGATATTAAGAGATATTTTTTAGTTTTTGTTTGGACTTATTGAAGTGAAATGTATTGCTAGTGCTGTTAAATAACTAAAATAGCTTTTCGTTTGTTCGTAATGAGATAAATTTAATACAAAATTTAGTATTTCGGTAACGATGTTGGTATATTAAGCGGTAGTTAAGGGTCGGTGTGTGTGCTTTGACACATTATACAATAACCAATGTTTTACCTCCTTTGCAGTCTTGGGTTATCTTGTTGGAAGAGACATGACGCTCCGAACTGTAATTTTTTGTAGTTATACTAAAATTTCGTTTTAAGATAACAAACTGTTATCAGAAAGTTGATAAGATTTTTTGAAATGATTAATAATCCTCGTACTGCAAATGGTATATTCTTTTCCTTTGCAAAAAATGCATTAATACTGTAATGAAAGACACACTGGTAAATCGTGGCTGGACTTATTTCAATTCACATTTAATAGAGTTAATTATGTTTACTATAAGGGGTTCGAATCTCGTATTTCCTGTTCCAGTTCTAGAGTACCACAGGCGCCAAACAGTGGTCCGTTTTTATTCAACATTTTCATCGATAACTTTATTGAATCTGTTAATTACCCTGTATTGGATTGATTCTTTTTAGAATGTTAAATTATTTCAAATAAATCTGGACAATATCTAGGTCTAATATTTATGTCCAATACACGAATAATAACACAAGTTTACAAGTTCTGGTCAACTTTTGGATCAGAGCAGATGAGAACAAATCTTGACGTTATTTGAGGTGCTGAATTCAAATCCGGGTTTCGTTTTTCAAAATTGGTTCTAGTTTGTGAGTTCGCGCATGTTGGCAGCACTGCGCTATCATAATGACAGTCAGCTGTTGGCGTCGCTAGAAACATTATTTAATTTGTACTTTTAAAGTTTCTTTTTTGAATCTAAAACGTGTGAAAATGCAAAAACAGAATTGTAAAGTTGATTCAAAGTGTTTTTGTTATGTTTGCGGATGTTATATGATCAGAAAAAGTGGCAAAGTTATTACTAATGTGATCAGAAATGCATATTTTTATTATTTTGGTTTCTCTGTATCAAACACTCACAAGCCGTGCGTACCGAAATTGTTTTGTAACGCGTGTAGTACAATATTATATAAGTGGTCGCGCGGTAAAAAAGTATGTTTTTCATTTTCATTGCCAATGTTATGGAGAGAGCCGAAAAATCATGTAGATGATTGTTACTGTTGCTTGATGAATGTCGGTCTAAATGCAAAAAAACTAGCAAAATATAGACATCCTGAAGTATCATCAGTGTCTAAGCCAGTTCCCCGTGCGAGCAATGATCCTTTGCCAATTTGTCCAGGTACGACTGCAAATTCCATGGAAACTTGTAGTTCATCACCAACGAACAGTGGAAGCGATTTTAACATGTAGGAAAAACATTTAGTTTCGCAAAGTGAACTCAATGATTTGGTTCGTGATTTGAATTTATCGAAACAAAAATTAGAATTGCTCGCATCACGGATGCAGGAGTGGAAATATCTTGACACTTGACATCACTTTCCATCTCGAATTTTTTCCTGAAAACTTGGATGATACAAGCGACGAGCAAGGAGAGCGACTACACCAAGATTTGGCAAAAATCGAAAAACGATACCAAGGATTTTGGGACGAGGACATGATGAGCAACTACTGTTGGACTTTAATGCGTGAAACAGATCCCAAACAGTACAAGCGACTCAGTTCG
This sequence comes from Dermolepida albohirtum, assembly GCA_031893035.1. Lineage (NCBI taxonomy): Eukaryota > Metazoa > Arthropoda > Insecta > Coleoptera > Scarabaeidae > Dermolepida > Dermolepida albohirtum. Next base: position 143,330 of record JAVIWB010004008.1, on the reverse strand, counting down.
ACTGCTCTTCATTTCTAATTTAACACTTTTTAATGAATAAAATGGAGTTTAACTGTCAAAAATTGTAAAAAATGTGTTCATTTAATATCTCGAAAACTAGAACCAATATCAAAAAACGGAGTGCAGATTCGGATTCAGCGCCCCAAATATCCTTAGAAACAGCTTTTGGTTGCTTAGATCCAAAACCGTGTATACTTGTGTAATACGAAGTTTCTCATCAATCTCGTCAATCCTTTAAGAAGAGAACTTGGTCATGACAAAAAAAAAATTTAATTCCATGGTTACATCATCTTGATTGCAATGTTGGAATCGCGTTCCTCGCTATTTCTGCTGCTGACGTTTTGTTTTCACTTACATCGTCATCCTCATTTGTTTCACTGAAACTAAGTTTTAGTGTAACGACAGCAGTAACAGCAGTTAAATTCTGGAAATGTGTTAGGTAAGTCAAGGCGAAACGTCGGCTACAAAAGTACCGAGGGCGCAGTTCCAACTGGAAAGCTAAGACGAAGCGACGAAAAATTTACAATTTCTATTCTCAATGTCACAGACAGCTGCTGCCTCTAGATTCTTGGAATTTGATGATATTACTAGTTTTTTTTATTTTCTTATGTTTGTTTTAAGTTTGAATATGCATAAATAGCCTGGTACTTTTTCTAAATTATTGAGATTAATCTTTTAAGGTGATAATTCCATAGATGATCGATGGGGTTTATGTCCGAAGAGTGGAGTCGGTGTGTGCTTTGACACATTATATAATAACCAATGTTTAACCGCCTTTGCAGAATTTTTGGGGTTATTATCATGTTGGAAGAGACACGACGCTCCAAGCTGTAATTTTTTAGCACTACTAAGATTTAGTTTTAAGATATTTAAACAAATACGAACCCATGGCAATGTATTGCCGCTATATCCTGCCATGATGGGCGCCGTAAATATTGAAGTTATTTGGGTCATCGTGAATTTTAACGGAAACCATGTTCTAGGGATGTTTGAGGTCGAAGAATACGAAAATCACCAAGATTTTAGCGTGGAAAGAAATAATTTTCAAAATACTATCATACCTTGTAAACTAACATCAACATCTTGCGTGTTTGTACACTAATCCTGCTATATTTTCATAAAAAAACCTATTTAATAACATTTTTTGTGACTGGAAAATTTGAAAACAATAATGGTTTTGATATCGCGGATTTTGGGATCTAACCTCGAAGAACGTTATAATTCGTCTATTACGAGCATGACTACTACATATTAAGCCCATGATAGACTGAATAGAATGCGTTCGGTATGTTTTGAACGTTGGGAATGAATGAAGGAATGCGCCCATAGATTTTATTAATAAAACATTTCTGAAAAATTATGCAAATACGACCAAATATGTAATTTCGAAAACAATATGTTTAGAAAGGTATAAATATGCAAAATATGCAAAATGAATACAGGCTTAAATGTATGCAAAGAAAATTGTACGCATATCAACAATACAAAATACGCATTTGTTATTAATCCCAAAAAACGATCCAAAAAGAACCTTAATCACTTTCAATATCTTTTATGAATAAACTTATATGAAATGAAAAAAGTCTTTTATTTTATTTCTTCTTTAATTTATTTTTCTCTTTATTATACACAAATACTTGCTATATTCAAAGGTGTTGTCTTCTAAATCCTTCGAGCTTCCAAAGTACTCACATATTAATTAAACCTGGAAAACTTAGAAATCATAAAACCATGAAAGAGTTTACCCCAAAAATTTAGCTTACCTTGCAATGTAGCATTAAACATCATAGACGAGTAAAAATAAAGTTACAGCTATGAATACATATACAGGGTTCGTCAGTGAAGCGGGAAAATTTAAAAACTTAATCGTTTGACGTTTAGATGAGGGCGCTGAAGTTAGTAAACATGGAGCAGTGGTCAGATGCTCATCGTGCTTTCTGTATCAAAGTGCTTTATAAAAATGGTCACTCAACGACAACTATGAGAAGGTTATTTCGCAGTCAGTTCAATATTCCGCTTCATGGGAGGGTACCAGCTATTCACGCAATTAATGTATGGGTACGAAAGTTCGTAGAAACTGGGTCTTAAATTTAAAACATAAAGGAGCAGCAAGAAGTGTTAGAATACCAGAAAACATTGATAGGTTTCGAAATGCCATAACAAGTAGTCCAAAACGTTCTGCGAAGAAATATGTAGTAGCACTGAGTATTAATGAACCATCGATACGTCGAATTTTACATAAAGACTTAATTTTTAACACTTATAAGCTGATTTGGTTTCTCGCATGAATTTTTGCCAAGAAATGTTGCAGTGCTTGGATGGTGACGAAAACTTAATCCACAATATGTTGGTGCCAGATGAAGCACATTTTCATCTAAACGGCTGTGTAAATAAACAAAATAGCCGATATTGGAGCGCTGAAAACCCACTTCACGCACATGAGAAACCTTTGCATAGTCCTAAGGTGGCAGTATGATGTACCCTTTCAACATATGGCATTGTTGGACCATTCTTTTTTGAAGACGAACGAGACAATGCTACAACCGTTACTGCAGTTCGTTACACAAACGTGGTCACAACAAGAACTGGTTCGATTACCAGAGATCACGTTGTTTCAGTAAGATGTTGCTACCAGTCATACTGCTCGTGTGTCTACTGCTGCTTTACGGGAACTCTTTCCAAACCATATCATATTCAAAAATGGAGACATTGTTTGACCGGCTAGATCGCCAGATTCGTCCGCATACGACATTTTTCTTTGAGGTTGGCTCAAGAGCAAGGTGCACGTTGAACGACCGCAAACGTTAGTGGAACTAAAACTAAAAATTCAAGAAGAAATTGCACGTATCACACCGGAAACTTTACGGCTAGTAATGGAAAATTTTCGATAAGACCACAAGAGTGCATAGATCTTAATGGTGTCCAGCTGTCAATTGTTGTATTTAAAAAATAAAATGGCAAGTCTAACTTAACTGAAAACTATGAGAAACGTTACTGTTTACTGTTAAAGTAAGAACTTAACATATGTAGATACAGTAGTTTCAAATTTTCCCCCTTCACTGACGCATCCTGTATATGATTTTGTATAATCCCTTTTATTAAATGAAATAAATGACATTTACATTTGACAATAAAGAAAAAAATTTATTAAATTAGGACATACTTCATGGCCAACCCTGAGGTGTTTTTTTTTAATTCACGTTATTAATACAAGTATAACTAAATTCTTCATTTGTTAATTGTTTATTTTCGTTATTCACTTTATTCGTAATATTTATATTTCAGATCTGCCAATATATTTTATCGATTATTACTTATATCAATAATACAGATAATGTGTCGACTAGTTTATTCAAGTTTTTAATGTTATGTCACCCACAGAGGTCACGACTATAACGTAATGTTTAAAAAAGTAATTTTATACGACTCTCTGGACGTCGTACACTCACCGCTAAGTACTTCTTACATAATCATAATAAAAATAGAAAGTAAGTGGCTTCTGAAGTTATTTGATTGTGTCAAGGTCACCGTCACCAAATTACACGCATTTTATGCAATTTTCCAGAACTGATGTAATTACTCGGTCGCCTGTCTCAATAACGCGTAACATTTTCAGTTCCAATCAAAAAAAGAGACGAATAAAGCCTTACCATATCAATGTTCGTACTTGTATACGTATTTCGACGACTAAATTGTTATCATCAGCAGATTACATCATCACAGTATTGCACCATTTGCAGTTCTATTTGCTGTACATACAGTCACGTTGGAATAAATTTTGAGTATGTTTTTTTCCAATACGTCCTTAATCTGGATGAATGAAGATTTTTCTCTTTTTTTTGTTTTAAATAATACACAACAATTTGATGTACGAGGGGTGCCAAAAAATAACCTGAACTTCTCTATAAAAACCTGTATTTTATTTTTTTTTCAAAACAACTTTAACACCTTCAATATACTCTCCATTTAACTTGATACACTTGTCTAACCGATGATTCCATTATTAGAAACATTGTTCGACTTGTATGACTGCGAGCTGCTCTGCCATTTTTTTCTTCATCTCTTCCACGTCGTTAACACGATGTCCTTTCGTGTCCCTTTTCATTCGTGGAAACAGAAAAAAGCCACACGGAGTAAAATCATAAGGGTGTGAGGTAAAGAAGTCATGCTGTTTTTTGCCAAGTCTGGCGAGCCATCTGGCCAACTAATAAAGTTCTGTGGTAGCAGTAGCATTGTCATGGTGGAAAAGCTGGGTGCAGTCTTCTCAGAATATCCAAATAGAATGCCTGATTATTAACTGTCTGACAGGGAATTCAGAATTCACAATCCCTCTCACACAAAAAAAAACGAATGAGCATGGTCTTGATGTTTGACTTGGCTTGACGAGCTTTATGGGGGGGGGGGGAGGTGACGATGAATATTCCCACTGGTTTGACTGGTGTTTCGTTTCAAGGTCGTAACTAAGACACGTCACCAGTAATGATCTTGGATAAAAAATCTGGGTCATTTTGGAGATGATCCTTCAGAGCGGGGCATGTTTCCACTCGACGCTGTTTTTGATGATCAACCAAAATGCAGGGCATGAACTTTGCGGCGACTCTTGTCACCCCAATTCTCCCGACAAAATTCACTGAACTTCAAGTTATTCCAGATAGCTCCGTATTTGCTTCAGTGGCTTGTCGTCGGTCTTCAAGCCCAATTACACGAACCTTCTCGACATTTCCGTTTGATGGACATCCAGAGCGAAGTTTGTCACTTTTTTTTAAACGAGAAAATCATTCGTATACTTGAGTTTCTCCCACAGCGTCATCCTTGTAAGCTGTTTGGAACATCAAAACTGCTTCTTCAGCTTTTTTTCCGAGTACGAAGCAATATTTCACAGCCGCACACTGTTCACTTAAGTCCGACATTGCAAAAAACGACAAGTAAACGAAAATACTTTTACAAAAAAATGCACTGTAACAAGACAATAACTTATTCGGCGAAAGAACCGACTGCACCTAGCGACAGGAATGTGTGCAACGCCAACCCACAACGCTGCGATTCCGTTTTCTTTTTGGGTACCCTCTTATATATGAGAATATTGTACTAAATAAAATTACTCAATCAATGATTTGAAGCTAGCCAGTGCCGGTGAACATGAAGAATGAATTTTTATATTAACAATAAGTTCTTTGAATTTTACTTTTTTAGACTCTTTATTATTTTAATAACTAAGGTTGATATATAACCCCTTCCCACATTAACTTTTGTAATTCTGTATACGCATTTCGACAACTAAGTTGTCATCATCAGCAGATAATTGCAAAGTGTCGCACCTGGTAAACCACGGCGAAAAATAGCTCTACGAAAACAAACTTCGTACGCGATCCGCACCGTTGAGAACCAAATGTACACTGTGTACATTCTCAACGGTAGCTGAAGATCCTGAAATGTCTATTGGACGACGTTCACAACAACTTGGACTTAGTGGATCAACACCATGGCGTATTTTACACAAGGATTTAGCTCTGAAGGCATATAAGGTTCAAATAGCACAGGAACTGAAGCCATTAGATCATTTAAAACGTCGCTCATTTGTCAATTTCATCAATGAACAACCAGCTGATTTTTCTTAAGAAATAATGTTTCCTATGAGACACATTTTGAACTTGGTGGCCATGTTAATAAACAAAATTGCCATATCTGGGGTGAGGAAAATCCACGAATTATTCATGAGAAACCTATGCATCCTAAACGAGTTACTATTTGGTGTGCATTGTGGTCAGATGATGTAATTGGACCTTACTTTTTTGAAAATGCTGCTGGTGAAGCTGTAACTGTCAATGGTGATTGATACCACCGAATTTTTGTGGCCTGAATTAATAAATATTGATCTAAAGGATATGTCGTTTCAACAGGATGGCGCTACACTTCACTTTGCACACGAATCACGAGAGAAAAATTTCCTGGACGTGTAATCTCAAGAAACGGTGATGTTAATTGGCCACCAAGATCATGTGATTTGACACCGTTAGACCATTTTCTTTAGGGTTATGTGAAAAGTTAGGTTTATAAAAACAATCCACAATCAATTCCTGATTTGAAAGAAGAAATTATTTGTGTCATTGGTGAGATAGAGCCTCAATTATGTCAAAATGTCATTGAAAATTTTAACAAAAGAGTGAACGTCTGTGGAGCTGCAAGAGGAGGCCATTTGGCAGATATTATTTTTCGCATATAAATGTTATAACTGATACTTCAATTACTAATAAAACGTTATTAAAAGTGAATGCAAATTATGTGTTTCATTTATTCTTTAAAAAAACCGCGAAATTTGAAACAGCCTTTAGATACATGTTGTAAGGGTATATATTCTATTTTATATATTTTCAAACTTGTTAAAGTTTAGATGTAATTGTATTTGTTAATATTATACAAATATGATGTGAAAACAAAGCGCATTGTTAAATGTCAACGTAGTTATGTAGTTATAATTTTTAACTTTCTTCGATTCCAAAATGATGGCTTGTATAATTTTTAAATACTAATGCGTTTAAAGTAATAACTGTTATAGAAATTGTTACAGTATTAATAGCATTCTTCACATTCATTTTCTTAGTTTTCCATTAGTATTTGCGCAACTAAAGCACTGTTAAAATAATATTAAAAACGTTCTATATAAATACAAATGTGTGTATATATTTTCTACTTTTATTCAGATTGAAAAACAGTCGATTTTCCAATATGTCTAAACAGAGTTTCACGAATATTTCAGGAGAACGTCCCTACAACCAGATCGAATCGAAACAGCCCCGACGACAGTATAGATTACCGTCTGACGAGGTTAGAAGTGGAGGTCCGCGAAAAATCCGAGGCGATCCGTTCAGAACTACGCGAAACAAACGATCGCCTCCAGCAATTGGAATGGCAGAATTCGGAAGCTCGTTCCGCTTTGGAGGCCGTCAAAGCCGAATTACAGAGGTTTTCCCAGCAGCAACAGCAAAACCTGCAAACGACTTACGTGCCCATTCGAAAGGAAAATAGCAAATTAGAGGCTCGTGTATTGACTTTGACTAAAGCTATTCAGACCATGATCGTCGCTACGAGGGGGTTAAATTCGGATGTCTTGGAAATTAGGAAGAATGTTAGTAGGATTGTGAACAGGACGGAGTAAGTCTTTAGTATTTGTAATAATTATTCATTACCTGCAAAAATAAGATCCTAGAATAAATAGTATTTAAAGATAAAGTAACAAAATGCTTTATCTATAATATGATAGCCGTTTGTATTTCGGGAATTGCAAACAAAAAAAAAATTTATTATCGAAAATAGTTTTATTGCTTTTCAAAATATTCTCCTTGAAAATCAATGCACTTTTGCATTCGTTTAAACCAATCCGAAAAGCATGGCTGCCACTGTGAAGGCGGCATCTGCAAAATATGAGTTTTAAATGCCTCAATTGCCCCTTCTGGAGTAGAAAACCGTTGGCCACGAAGTTTATTCTTCACGTGTGGAGACAAAAAGAAATCACAAGGTGTTAGATCAGGGCTGTACGGCGGATGGCTCATCAATTCAATGTTTTGCCAGGTAAAATATTCAATTGCTTGAACTGACCTGTGAGAGCTCGCATTTTCATGGTGGAGAATGATCTGTCGTTTTCGGTTTGTTTTCCTTATTTTTCAAAAACTTTTGGCAAACAAATAGTTGAGTATCATTCGGAATTGACCGTTCTATAACTCTCTAAAGGCATGGTTGCAACGTGATGATTTTTCCGAATAAACAGGCGACCATTTGTTTTGATGTGCTTCGAGCGCGAACAACTTTTGTTGGTTTTGGCTCATCTTATTATACACACAGTCGACTGCTGTTTACTATCGAGCTCATACGTATAGATCCAAGATTAATCACCTGTGACAACTTTATAAATGTTCTTTATAGCACCGCTATTGTATTTTTTGTGCAGTTCTCGGCACCAATCGACGCGAGTCCTTTTTTGAGTGGTTGTCAAATTATGTGGTAACCAGCGTGAACATAGCTTCCTAACGGCTAAATGTTTATACAGGATCTTATGCACGCTGGTGTTACTATTACCTAGAGATGCTTCGATCTCACGGTATGTCACATGACGCTCTTGCATTATCAATTCAGACGCTGCATTAATGTCTTCTGACACAACAACATTTGTGGGACGACCTTCACGAAATTCATCGTCCAAAGAACGCCGTCCTAGTTTGAATTCACTATACCAACGATATACTGTAGTTTTCGATGGTGGTTCATCACCATATAAAGAATTCAGCTTGTCGCTGCATTCTTGTTGAGATAATCCGCGCCGAAAGTTATGAACAGTAATTGCACGAAAATGTTCGCGAGTTAATTCAATTTTTCCGCTGACATAAAATTTTCAAGTTAGTATCAATAATATAATAATAATAACGGTGTTGCCAGTTCCCGGTTAGTTTCATTTCTGATCGCGAGATGGAAGTATAGTTTTTTTAACACTTTCACTGTATCATCATGATGCGATAGTCTACGATAGTCTACGATGTGTATTTAATGTGCGTAACGTTTCTTATTCCACATTATATATTTTCACAAAAGAGATTTTACGTTACATATATTTTTTTTAATTTCAGAAATATACTTGACGCGAGCAAGCAACTTTTAACGAAGCAAATTTTCAACAATGGCCTTTTAGAATTAAAAACGAACCCAGTGATGTACCCTTCATGCCCTTCATCAACACCTGCGGTTTCCGCATTGCCCAAAAGTTGTCTGGACGTTCAGTTGGCCGAGAATGAGTCGGGAGTGTACAGAATTCAACCGGTACACGCTACCAAGTCAATAATGGTTTACTGTGATATGGAAGCAAGAGGCGGCGGATGGACCGTCATACAAAATAGAGTAAACGGCGCGCAAGATTTTTACCTGAACTGGCACGATTATAAGCACGGATTTGGAAATTTGGGTGGCGAATTTTGGTTAGGTCTAGAAAATATATATGTTTTAACAGGTAAATAACATTTGTACGCTGAACAAGGTAATTTATTGAAGATTATAGTGGAATAATGGGTGTTAATAAAGATTAGCACGCTCACGGCGCCGCACTGTGGGCTTCCCGTATATCATAATTTCAAAATATTTATGTTAATAATATTGCGTGTAATTATGCCTAGTACCCCTATTTAATGCGGGTATAAAAATTAACCCCGTGAAATGAGTTATTTGCATTTCGGCAGTTGAAGTGACCACGTATCGGTAGAACGCAATCGTGTTATCTTCGTGACTCATTAGCAACTATAATTGTTCTCTGCATTTCTCGAAATTGTTTGTATTTTAGTAATTATTATGCATTGGAGTTCCAGGAAGGAAGTATGTACTATATTTCTGAAACTTTTAACTACTCTCTCTCGTGATCCCCCGTTTATAATATAAAGAGTGTTTCAAATTTCGCGGTTTTTTTAAAGAATTAATAAAACACATAATTTGCATTCACTTTCAAAAACTTTTTATTGGTAATTGAAGTATCAGTTATGACATTTATATGCGAAAAATAATGTCTACCAAATGGCCTCTTCTTGCAGCTCTACAGACGTCCACTATTTTATTAAAATTTTCAATGACATTTTGACATAATTGTGACTTTATTTCACCAATCACACGAATAATTTCATCTTTAAAAGCAGGAATTGGTTGTGGATTGTTTTTCTAAACCTGACTTTTCTCGTAATTCCAAAGAAAATAGTCTAACGATGTCGAATCACATGATCTTGGTGGCCAATTAACATCACCGTTTCTTGAGATTACACGTCCAGGAAATTTTTCTCTCAATAAATCAATTGATTCGTGTGCAAAGTGAGGTGTAGCGCCATCCTGTTGAAACAACATCCTCTAGATCAATATTTATTAATTCAGGCCACAAAAATTCGACGAAATCATCACCATTGACAGTTACAGCTTCACCAACAGCATTCTCAAAGAAGTAAGGTCCAATTACATCACCTGACCATAATACACACCAAATAGTAACTCGTTTAGGATGCATAGGTTTCTCATGAATAATTCGTGGATTTTCCTTACCCCAGATACGGCAATTTTGTTTATTAACATAGCCACCAAGTTCAAAATGTGCCTCATCGGAAAACAGTATTTTTTTAGAAAAATCAGCTGGTTGGTCATTGATGAAATTGACAAATGAACGACGTTTTAGATGATCTAATGGCTTCAGTATATGTTATATGCCTTCAGAGCTAAATCCTTGTGTAAAATACGCCATGTTGTTGATCACTAAGTCGAAGTTGTTGTGAGCGTCGTCTAATGGACATTTCAGGATCTTCAGCAACACTTTTTCGAACCAAACCAATATTTTCTTGTGAACGGCCACTATAACTGTATTTTTCACTTTTTTTGATCTTCCACCGGTCTCTTGAAATTTTTTAATAATTCGACCAATAGTGCTTTCAGATAGACGATTATGTAAACCATAAAATTCATGTAATTTTCTAAAAACTCTTTTCACAGAACGTTGATTTTATAAAATAATTCAACAATTTGAACGCGTTGTTGTACCCTGTACGAAGCCACTTTTATAAATGTCATACGTCACACTTTTTAAATGCCTACATACCCAGACAAATTCAGTGCGCCATCTATATTTTATTTATTCTTAAAAAAACCGCGCAATTTGAAACACTCTTTATATGGAAATATAGTTTACAGTCTCTACTATAAAAATCATAAATCCATTCACAAATGTCGTGCGCGCTTTCTATATGACTTCTACGGCTAAAATCCAACATTTGCAATTATATCCTTTATAATTTATTCAGGTAACGTTCACAAGAGTTCATTCACTAGAATGCACTTGTTTGACCTCTGGCTGTCAAATTATGGGACGGATCGGGAAAAGGCCCGCCATGTGTTACCCATAGTGCTAGAGCCCTTACCCGACGTAGAAAATGTGGATACTGACAATTTGCAAAAACCGGTCACTCACGTCTACAAAAAAAATTGTATAGTGGTGGAAGAATAGCAACAATATGAAGTAAAACTTTTTACAAAAACATTCCGATTGGTTAAATGCAGAAGATGAACCTCTCAAGAGGAAGCACGAGCGGCGGCGGCATTGTGCAGTAGAAGTAGTCGCCATCGTCGTTGGGGCGGCCCAAGAAGGATTTCTTCGACTGTAGTAAGCGGACAAAGCGTAGAAGATTAGCTGAATTGGCAAAAGTGGATGATTCTGCAATCAATATATTACTGGATAATTCCGATATTTTATCTCTCATCATAGAGTCTAAATTATTTTAGTATTTACTCTATTCTTATTTACTTTTTTACTAACAATATTCCATAATATTTAAGTAATGTGACTGCGACGAATATGAATGATAATTGAATTTTTTTCATATATTTCTTCTTTTCTGAAACTTTTAACTACTTTCCCCCGCGATTTCTCGTTTATATATGGCTTACAGTCTCTAGTATGAAAATCATAATGTATTGTCGTCCACAAATGTCCTTTGCGCTTTCTATATGACGTCTAGGCCGTCGTAGGGCAACCGTAGACCGTGTCTACGAACCAGCTAAGATGCACTATGATGGGCTTATTTGACCTTTGGCTGTCAAATTATGGGACAGATACGGAAAAGGATCGCCATGTGTTACACATAGTGCTAGAGCCCTTGTCCTGTCACAACATTTACTAATCATGACTGCTTCTCTTAAAACGCGAAACTACAGTACGCTGTGAACCACTGATGGCTCACATATTGATTTTTCATTTCACGATATGAGAAAAATGCCTTGCTAAATATTCTTTAAATATGCACCTGCACGATTGATCGAAATTCAAATTATGCATGGTTCTAAGAATTATTTTTTGTATTGTGAATATACGATCCAAAGTAATATTCTTATCCCAAACAGCAATATCGTACCTCACTCTGGAGTAAAAACATCTAAAGTATATCAGTCGCAACGTCTGCTCGCACAGTAGTTTCCTCAAGCCATGAAAACACACACATTTTACACAAATCTCGGATATGATCTTCCATTTCAGGAATTTATCGATCTTAACTTCCAATAAACGAATACTACTATGTACAAGACACAAGGAATCAAGTTCCATATTGTTAAGAAAAATATAACATGTAAACAATATTATATTTGTCTTCGACTTGTTCAGGTTTGGGTTATTACATGCCAGTTAGCTTTGGACTAATACGGGGCGTGCTTTTTAAGTAAGGGCCGTTTTGTTGTATACAGTTATGTTTGTATCGTGCCCGGCATTCAATAACAAATAAACAATAAAAAGAATAACTGAAACCGGCAGTGTAAGTGATAGACCAAAGAGTGGACGTTCAAAAGAGCTCAGTAAAGCTGATCGCAGTTTTAAAAGTTAGTTCCTTAAGAAATCGTAAGAAAGTTTGCGCAGACCTAGCTCAAGATCTTGCGCGAACATCTGGTACTTGGGTACATGCTTCAACTGTAAAGCGATACTTGCTCAGACCAGGCTTGAGGGGATGTGTGGTTGTGAGAAAACTCTTACTGCGATGAGAAAATAGCGGGAAACGATTAAAATATGCTAGAGACCACGAAACTTGGGGATATAATGAGTGGCGACAAATACTATGAACTGACGAATCTAAATATCAATTATTTGGAACGAACAGACGTCAGTATGTTAGACGACGCCTTGGTGAATCGTTATTGGAACCATGTTTACACACTACCATAAAGCACGGAGGAGGCAATATTCAAGTTTGGGGTTGTATTTCGGCAGCAAGTGTTGGTGAAATTGTAAAAATAGAGGGTAAATTAACTGGTGAGAAATACAGAACACTATTAGAAGAACATACCATACCATCAGGGCAGCGACTTATTGGCAATAATTTCATTCTACAGCAAGATATTGATCCCAGGTATACCTCAAAACTTGTGAAAACTTATATAACAGAGCAGGAAGCAAATGGGGTATTGCAGACTATGATATGGCCACCTCAAAGTTCTGACTAAAATATTAGTGAGTATGTGTGGGATTATCTTGACGGAAAAAAGTGTAAAAGGGGGCCAAAGAACAAAAATGAACTGTGGAACATACTACAGGAAGAGTGGTACAATATTCTTGAAAATTTTATTAATTCATTAATGGAAAGCCTACCAAGAAGAATGCAGGATACTATAAAAAATAAAGGTGGTCAAAGAAAATATTGAAAATTTAAGTTGTTTATATTTAAATATCGATGTGTTAGTTTTTATACATTAAAAAAAATTTCAACTTGTGTAAGATTATTATTTATCTTTTTATAATAGTTTCTTGTAAAATTCAAGAAGATGCTTCTTTCTTTTGCACAGTACTGAATATATAATAAGGTGATAATTTTACGATGGTACTTAATCAGGAGAAAGGTGTGTTAGTGCCTATTCAGTCTGTTATATTAATAAAAAAAATTCCTTTTTCATGGGACACCCAACATATAAAGAAAGTTCGAGTTTTTTTTATTTCTATATCGAGAACCCTATCCTTTAATCCACATTATCCTACATTTTACTAAATTTATGTACTAATATTATTCACTGTATTCTCTCAAGTAATCAAGGAAACATATTTAAACGATTCAAGTAGAAGTTATAATACTTTAATATCCCTAAGACTTCATTGTTCAGATAAATTCAGTGATAAATGAAGGTATTATATGAAATCTAGATTAAATTTTGTTTCATTTGACACGGGTCTGTTCCATTAATAAATAATAAGTAATGATTTTGATATCATCAGCGGAGTTAATCTTACTGGTGCCGCTAGAGCGGCGTCGGCAACATCCTTTCATTTCCAAAAGCTACTCCTTTGTAAGCCCCCGAAGAAGATTCTTAAGCTTTTATTTATGTTTCAGGACACGATGTTAACGAGTTGTTAATTGAGTTGGAGGATTTCAATTTGCAGAAAGCCTATGCACGATACGGTGCCTTCAGTATCGGTCCCGAAGTGGAGGGATTTCCATTGAAAGTACTGGGTGGATATAGTGGTGACGCCGGTGACTCCTTAATATATCACGCCGGGAGTAGATTTAGCACCAAAGATATGGATCAGGATTCTTGGCCTGAAGGCAGCTGTGCACAAGCTCACGGTAAATATATATATTCCCGAAATTTCTACCACACTCTCGGTCTCGTATTCCGAACGGGGGTTGGGTTATTGATTGTGTCTGAGCTGTTGGCATCAAAGAATTATTTTCATTGTACAAATACCCACCTACGTACTTACGTTAAATAAGGTACTGAGATATTTCCGAAACATGTACGTAAATTTAAAGTCCTTTGTGAGTAGGCGTAAATATGTTCATTGAAATATTTATTCATAACAAATTTATACTTTGTAACTCTTCGTTATTACACAAAATACATTTACAAACTAACTAAGAAATATTTCAATTGAAAAATAGTGTTTTAATAATTGACCTACACATAATAGAATTAAAAGTTTTTCTTTACTTATTTATTTCATTAAAGAGATAAAATGAAACAAATCCAAAATAGTAGTTATTATAAAAGATAGATATATATGTATATACGAGGCTAGCCGTTTATATTTCGCACTGTTACATCGCGAAGTTTGTCATTTTTGACAATATATTTACCTTGACAGTTTTATTATCCGGTCGCTATTTCTATTGTTGACAGTAACTTGAAATATAAGGTTTTCCAATAGGGATGATATGATTTTGAAGTGACATTTCGGCCATTTGTAATATGTCATGATCTGTCATTTGTTTTTCATTGTATTCAGTAGTGTTTACAATTTCATCATGGAGAGATATACGCAAGAACAACGTTTACAAATTATTCAGTTTTATTATCAAAATAATCGTTCTCCAATTGCAACTTTTCGTGCGCTTTTGCCATTTTATGGTCGTAATAATCGTCCAAGTGTGCTCGCTATTCGTCGAATTGTTAAAATTTTTGAGGTTACATTTTCTTTACATAATTTTCAAGTGCCAATAAGACAAAGAACTGCTCGAAGTAATGCAAATATTGCTGCCGTTCAGGCAAGTGTTACTGAAGACCGTAATTTGTCGATTCCAAGACGTTCTCAACAATTGCGACTGTCTCAAACCACAACCTGGCGGATTTTGAGAAAGGATTTGGGTTTGCATCCCTATAAAATTGTTCTCACTCAAGAACTGAAGCCATTGGACCACCGTAAACGTCGTGAATTTGCTGATTTTGCCTTGGAACAACTTGAAAACGATAACGATTTTTTTAAGAAAATCGTCTTCTCTGATGAGGCTCACTTTCATCTGGATGGTGTGGTAAATAAACAAAACTGTAGATTCTGGTGCGAAGAAAATCCACATATTATTTATGAAAAACCAATACATTCACCTAAATTGACAGTTTGGTGTGATTTTTTTTGGTATGGTGGAATTATCGGTCCGTACTTCTTTCAAAATGAAGCTGGGGAGAATGGGAAGCGGTATAGATTGATGATAACCAACTTTTTATGGCCGACATTGGAAGAAGTTGATCTTGACAACATTTGGTTCCAACAAGACGGGGCTACGTTCCACACAGCAAATGCAACAATAGAATTATTGCGAGAAAAGTTTGGAGATTCGATTATTTCAAGTAATTGTGATATTGAATGGCCTCCAAGAAGTTGTGATTTAACACCATTAGACTATTTCTTGTGGGGTTATTTGAAGTCATTGGTCTATCGAAATAAACCAGACTCTCTTCAAGCTTTACAAGTCAATATTGAACGTGCCATTCATGACATACGACTAGATTTAGTGGAAAAAGTGCTCGAAAAATGGGTTCATCGAATTCGTTCCTGCAGAAGAAGTCGTGGAGGCCATTTGAATGGCGTTTTATTTAGAACTTAATTGTATCGATTGTACTTCACATTAAATAAAAAACTTTTGAATTTTCTTAACAATAAGTGTGTTTTTTTTAAAGAAATCATATCACTCTTATTGGAAAACCCGTTATTTTATGTCAGCGAAAAAATGGAACTAACTCGCGAACATTTTCGTGCAATTATTTTTCAAAAATTTCGGCGTGGGTTATTTCAACAAGAATACATCCACGAGCTGAATTCTTTACATGGTAACGAAGCACCGTCGAAAACTACAGTTGGTATAGTGAATTCAAACTTGGACGGCGTTCTTTGAACGATGAATTTCGTGAAGGTCGTCCCACAAATGTTGTTGTGTCGGAAAACATTAATGCGGTGTCTGAATTGATAATGCAAGACCGTCATGCGACATACCGTGAGATCGAATCATCTCTAAATATCAGTAACACCAGCGTGCATAAGATCTTGCATGAACATTTAGCCATTTAGAAGCTACATATGTTCACCTTGGGTACCACATAATTTGACAACCGCTCAAAAAAGGACGATTGGTGCCAAGAAATGCACAAAAAACACAATGGTGGTGCTATAAAGAACATTTATAAAGTCGTCACAGGTGATGAATCTTGGATCTATACGTATGAGCCCGATAGTAAACAGCAGTCGACTGTGTGAGTATTCCAAGATGAGCCAAAACCAACAAAAGTTGTACGCGCACGAAGCACATCAAATGGTCACCTGTTTTTTCGGAAAAAACGGCCACCTTGCAACAGTGCCTTTAAAAGTTATAGAACGGTCAATTCCGAATGGTAAGCAACTATTTGGTTGCCAAGAGCTTTTGAAGAAATAAAACAAACCGAAAACGACAGATCATTCTCCACCATGACAATGCGAGCTCTCACAGATCGGTTCAAACAATTGAATATTTGACCGGGCAAAACATTGAATTGATGAGCCATCCGCCATACAGTCCTGGTCTAGCACTCTGTGATTTCTTTTTTTTTGACTCATATTTTGGAGATACCGCCTTTACAGTGGCAGCAATGCTTTCCAGATTGGTTTAAACGAATGCAAAGGTGCATTGATTTTCAAGGAGAATATTTTGAAAAGCAATACAACTATTTTCGATAATAAAAATTTTTGCTATTTCCGAAATATAAACGGATACCCTCGTATGTATGGCCATAAATTAAACAATGAACATCTATTTAAAATTAAGTAAGAAAGAATAAGAAAACGATATACACAGTAAAGCATGTTAGCATAAAAGCAAGAGCTCTTTTGCTTTGCTTCTTCTGTAAATGCATTTGTAAAGTCATATTTAGATAACTGCTACTCTTACGTGCACTACAATCGATACCGCCCTAATGAGTTTTTTGCCATATTATCTGTCCCACAGGTTTCTCTTCAGGGTCCATTCTTATTTATCCTCTTTATTAATGACCTTCTACTAAAATGGGATTATCCAAATATAACGACGATATAAGAATCTTTTCCGGAATTTATAGTATTGTTGAGTGCAAAGAAATAAAGAAAAAATGAAAAACTAAGAAATAAATAAAACACTGCACTATAGTATGTATTTACTGCGACTAGCTTCGTCTGTTAGGACATTATCGAGCAAGTACAATACAGGTTACAATCTTCTTAGTATAGGAAAACGAAAAGTAATAATTCAATCCGCTACAGGCAAGGGATAGAGGTAAAATATTGGGTTGGCAACTAAGTACTTTCGGTTTTTACTGATAGAAAGCGTTGCTTTATTTTTTGTATAACGTATGTTAGTGCTGTACTTTACTGTTTGTCGCGTGATACTAGTCACATTGACATAACTTCAGAAGCAAGTAGTGCGTGATTTTTATTAAAGCTATTAGTTGTGGGTTAATTTTAAATGGAGTGCAGAAACGAACATTTTCGACATATTTTACTATTTTATTTCCGTAAAGGAAAGAAAGCTGCTGCGGCTCACAAAAAGATAAGTGAAGTTTATGGTGCTAATTGCTTAACAGAGCGCAAGTGTCAGAATTGGTATAAAAAATTCCGTTCTGGAGATTTTTCCCTCAAAGATGAGCAACGTTCTGGTCGGCCTACTGAAGTTGATGATGACCAAATCAAAGTAATAATTAAAGAGGATCGTCATATAGCTGTTCGATAGGTTGCGGAGAGGCTACATTTATCGCACACAACAATTGAAAAACATTTAAAATGTCTTGGGCTAGTTAAGAAGCTTGATATTTGGGTGCCTCACGAATTGAAAGAAATTCATTTAACACAAAGAATCAACTTTTGCGATATGCACCTTAGACGAAATGAAACCGACCATTTCTTAAAAAGAATCATCACTGGTGATGAAAAATGGGTCCTGTACAGTAACATAGTTCGAAAACGATCATGGAGCAAACACGATAAACCAGCTCAAACCACATCGAAAGCTGAATTGCATCCAAAAAAGATCATGCTGTCAGTTTGGTGGGATTACAAAGGTGTTGTGTTTTTTGAGCTACTTCCAAGGAACCAACCGATCAATTCTGATGTTCACTGTCAACAATTAATAAAACTGTATGAAGCAATCAAAGAAAAACGGCCAGAATTGTCAAATCGGAAAGGTGTAGTTTTTCACCAAGATAATGGAAGGCCTCACACATCTTTGGCAACTCGTGGGAAACTATTGGAGCTTGGCTGGGAAGTGATGCCACATCCGCCATACAGCCCTGATCTAGCACCATCTGATTACCATTTATTTCGAAGTTTGCAGAATTCTTTGAATGGTAAAACTTTCACAAATGACGATGACCTTTACTCGCACCTGGTTCACTTTTTTGCTGATAAGGACCAGAAATTTTATGAGCGCGGAATCATGCAGCTGAAAGAAAGATGGCAAAAACTCATTGAGCAAAATGGAAAATATATAATTGATTAAAAACTATTCTTTGTTTAAAAAAAAGTTTTATTTTATACTACAAAACCTAAAGTATTTACTTAGTTGCCAACCCAATATATATACACGATTATTTGTCGGTATAAGTCCATTCTTGGAAATATTTATAAATATAAGTAGCAAGGAAACATTAAGAACTAATGAAATTATAAGGTATAATTGCAGTAAGAGATTAAAATAGAAATAGTGAGTGCTAAGGATTCAAATAAATTTAAAAGAGGCGAATTGTTTAAATTTAATTGATCATTAAGAAGAGTAACAGAATTGGGTTCAAGAAATTTAGTTCAGACTTCTGTTACATATACGAAGGATTTCCGGTTTAAAATCTTTATGTATATTATGGCTCGTTTCTGCTACATGTTTGTTGATGTTAGGATCATTTCTTTGGTATTTTAAGCTTCGTAGATGTTCTTCTGTTCTAATTTTGAACAACTACGGAGCCTTAAATACCAAAGAAATTATTATAACTTCAGCAAACATCTACTAGAGTACAGTTTCTTTCTTCTTCCCTTAATATGCCATAAATTGTATTATGGAACAAATCTGTTCCATAATGCAACTTATGTAATATTAAGAAATTCGAAACTGTACTGCTTGATGGCTTTACTGAAAAGGCCGCCGTTTAGATTCATAGCAATATGTATGTATGTATATCATTACTGTGTATGACTGTCAACTAATCACATGAATGCACCTAAAGTGTGTTAAACGCAATTCCTTACTTCCTATATTTAGGTGTTTACAACTACTGAAATATCTACGAGGATAGTTTGACAAGTAGTGAGAATGACACATAGGTGGCACTCTAATTGGTAAAACAAATGCACTGTAATTTAGCTTGCCTATTTATATGTTTACATTTCGATATTTAGATAAATCGGTTATTTTTGATAGCTGATTGAAAAAGAATCAACACGTCGTTTTGTTAAAATGGAAAAAGCAGAATATCGTGCGGTGATTAAATACTTTGTAATTAAGAGTATGCAAGCTACCGAATAAAAGATGAGTTACGGGAAACATTAGGTGAATCTGCTCCATCATCCGCTACAATAAGTAGAAGGGTAAATGAATTTAAACGTGGTAGAACAAGCTGTGTTGATGAAGCGCGCTCTGGAGCACCCAAAATCGTGATTTCTAAGGAAATGATTATAAAAATCCATAATATTATTACGCAAGATCGACGACTTAAAGTGAGAGAGATAGCAGACACGATAAACATTTCAACAGAACGCGTACGCCACATTTTAGCGAAAGAATTTGGCTTTTCCAAACTTTCGGCAAGATGGGTGCCGCGATTGCTTACGACTGATCAAAAGTTCACTCGTTTGCGCATTTCCAATGAGTGTTTGGACCTTTATAAACGGAATCCGGTTGATTTTTGTAGGCGAATTGTTACTTGCGATGAAACTTGGATACACTACAGTACATACGAAACTAAACAACAGTCGAAACAATAGTTAGAACGTGGTTCTGCACCTCCAAAGAAAGCGAAAACCACTTTATCGGCACACAAGGTGTTGGCATCAATTTTTTGGGATTCAATTACCTTCAGAAAGGTGCAACAATAAACGGACAATATTATGCAGAACTTCTACAAAAATTAAATGTGGAGATTCGTGCTAAACGGCCAGGAATGGCAAAGAAAAAGATTCTGTTTCACCAAGACAACTCTCCCTCGCATACCAGCACAGTTGCGATGTCCAACATCCACGAGTTGCATTTCCAATTAGTACCGCATGCGCCTTATTTGCTGGACCTAGCCCCTTCCGACTTCCACCTTTTTCCGAAATTGAAAACGGCACTAGGTGGAAAGAAATTTTCGTCTAACGACGAGCTTATCATCTTCGTAAATGAGTATTTTGCAAGCCTTCCGGAATCGCATTTTAGAGATGGCATAAGGGCATTGGAGCACCGTTGGAATAAATGTATTGCTCTCTTAGGAGAATATATTGAAAAATAAAAATTATTTTGTATTCAAAAAATTCGTTTTTCTTTTTCATTTTTACTACTTGTCAAACTACCCTCGTAGCTCTTTTTATTCTAGTCAACTTCCCAAGATGAATTAAAATAAATTCCTTTTTTAATTTAACTTCTTTCACTGATTCAATTACGGTCCTCTAAATCCAATATTCGGCTGTTTTATTCTTTATTGCCATTCAGGCTCTAAATAGATTAATAGATTATTTAGTTGAATTTTATCGAATTAAATTATCGACAAATTTAAGATTGATAATTTCGTTTCGCAGGCGGTGGTTGGTGGTACCGCAGCTGTGACACAACCAATCTGAACGGAAGATATTTAAGCGGTGAGCTTCCGGAACAGTACATTTATCAGGGAATGTATTGGGGCGAATATAGGGGAGCTCAGTACAGTCTCTTTAAAGCCAGGATGCTGGTCAGACCGAGGGATCGAGGTAGTCCTCCGATGTTTGTTGCGGATAACACACGAAACACCACTCTACAGCAACATTAAGCTATCATCTATTTTACGTATTATTGCACTGCCTTTTGTATTAACCAACGTTAGCGGTTAATGTCTCTCTTTCTCTCTTTCTACGATCGTAAATGTAATGTGTAATGTGTTATATATGCATAATTATGTACCTATTGTAAATCTGTGCTAATCTGTAATAATAATAAACTGTAGTTGTAAATTACATCGATAATATGTTTCCATTTTATATGTAAATATACAGATGATTAACAAAATTTATGTAGACACGTCAGATTTATTTGGAAAATATATGAACCATGTTGCAGTACTAGAAAAGTCACTGAAATATATTTAATATAGCAGGGTGGTTGATAAGTCCGTGGAGTTAAAATAAAGAAAACTTTACGCTTTTAAATTACTTTTATTTCATAACGTAATCCAAGGTACCTAGGCTTTGGTAAAATTTAGAATATTCAAGTTCCATAAAATAAGTATCAGCAGCAACTTTAACATTGTCGTCTGTTGAAAATTTTTGACCAAAAAGATATTTTTAAGTATAGAAAAAGCTAGTAATTCGACGGTGCTAAATCTATCAAATACGGGTGCGGTTACGAATGGAATCCTAATTCTCCAAGTTTTGCCGTAGCAACGATTCTTTGCTGGGGCCGTGCATTGTCTTGGTGGAAAACGAATTTTTCTTGGCTAAACTAGGACGCTTTTTCATTAATTTTTTTGCTTTAGTTTGTTTAAAAGACTCAAGTAATGATAAGAGAGGTCACACTTTGCCATGCCTTAAAAGTTTAAAACAGGAGAGAAGAAAAAAGAATTTATTACCTGCAAAAAAGAAACTTCCCAGGAAATGTTTCGTAAATCAGAGTTGTCTTCTCAGAGCGCACTTGCTAAACTACCCAGATGGTCATATCGGTTACTCGGTAAATGGAAAGTAATAATAATAATAATAATAATAATAATAATAATAATAATTTTATTTCAAAAACTAAGTATACATAATATCAGAACATACAAAAAATAGCGGCTCAAACATATTACACATACCATACGCTAGAAATACGTCACTATAAAGAAAAGGAAATACTACAAATTTCTACATAAAAAGTCATTTAAACTGTAACAGTTTATCGCAAGCAAGTACTGCTTAAGATTATTTTTAAAATTGGGGAAGTTATTGATACTTTTAATTTTATGAGGTAAGTTATTATATAGTTTGCAGCCCATAAAATATGTACCTTTTTGGAACACAGTTTTAGAATGACAAGCAGGCAGTAGATAATGTTCGGCTCTTGTTTCATATTTGTGCTTTACATTACCATTCGAAAATGCCTCCTTGTGCTTAAACACGAAGCAAAGAAGGTCCAGTATATAAATATCGTAAAAAGTTAGAAGTGAATCCTTTCTAAAGCGTTCCCTGCACGAGTCCCTGTAGCCCATCATAATTCTGAGGGCCCGTTTCTGCAAATGAAACACTCTAACTACTTCCGGCGACACACCCCAGTGTATCACTCCATATCTCATAGAAGACACGAAATTGGCGTGATAGAACGCTAGTAGAGTACTCCGATTGCACGTTTTGCGGAGCAGCTTCAGGGTGAAACACACCTTAGCCAAGGTACTGCACACGCTATCAATATGATAATACAAAGTCGTCTTGTTAAAAAAAACGATGCCTTATATATAAGTAGACGGGGGCGAGTAAAAAAAGATCTCGTACTCCTTCTGGTTATCAGACACCTTGTATACGGCAAAACTCAATAACAAAACAAAATAAAAAAGAACAACTAGGTATACGTAATTCTGCTTTTAATCAATAAAGAAGAAAAAACAAAAACAGAAATGGTTAATTTTTAAGAATTTTAATCTTAACGAAAATGCATTGTTACAGAATAATTATTATTTTAAATAGAAAAAAAGAAAGTAATTAAGATTTGAAGTTTACTGAAATTTCTGATCACAACAAAAAAAAATAATTAATATTAAGACAATCTTTCCGAAACAGGGCCTAGTTTCGTTCACATCAACTTTAGTTACATATAATAAGACAGACTTCCAAAATTGTATAATACGCTAGGATATTCTACGTCATAAGTGAAATCTAATTTTAAGTACGTTTTGTACCAGTAAAAGAAATAGAAGCACAAAATATAACCTGAATTAATTTCGAATAGACCAAGCATATAAGAAAATCTTGAATAATTGCTAGAACTAGTTAACGAGTGTTAAAAAACGAAAATTTATGTGAATTTAATCTATGCATATGTTGAAAAAGTCTTTTTGACTATATAGAGAAACGTAAATTCATGAAAATCCAATTTTAAATATACGTAACTGTGGAGAGAACTGTTAAGTTCTGTAATCTATGTTGTTTTCCTTTCTGAACTGTGGGCAAACTCTGAGCTTTACGGCCCTCATATTAACTTCGCGTAAATTATATACTACCAAAATCGCCCCAGGGAAATAAAAATACGGGAAAAATTACAATGAATTGGTACTTGAATCGAAAAGTGATTAATAAATTACACAACAAAAAAAGCAATTTGCAAGATAGAAACACATGATCAAAATTGCGAGAACAAAAAAGAAACTCACCTTCGAAAGATAGAAATACCAAGTCGTCTGAATTGCTAATAAATTCGCTATCGCGGTGGTTTACTTAACTACCACCAAACGCGAAATTTTTAAATAAAGTACTAAATATTCAAGTTGACAAGAATTACTAATGATCCAGATCAATCTGATACATAATAAAATATGCGTGTACTATGATCGGAAGATTAATATCAAAAGATCCTCTAACACTTAACAATATAGCGCATTCACAAATCACGCATGCGCAACAACACGCACAAAAACATAACCACAAAGAAATGATACCATCTGATAGCGAATACATCAACGTTCAAAATAATGGAACAATCAAACGGAAGGAAATTTCTAAAAATTATTAAGAAAAGAATGGAATTAATGATAGAGGATCTTAATTCACACAAGAAAATACAGTTATACAACTTTCCACTATAGTTAAGAAGAAATACAACAGAAAAACAAACAAAACGTAACAACTTGTCACTTGTAGCTGCCGACGCATGATTACTTGCAAATTACCATGAATTCTACGCACGGTATAATATTGTGCGAAAATTTATCGTCGACAATTCATCGCGCTAACAATTTATTGGCACGACAGTTCATCGCGCCACAATTTATTACTACTAAAATTATTTACTGTACATATAATATAATTAACTGAAGGCTTTTAGAAATTTATTATACGAGGGTTATTTTTTAAGCAGGGGCCGTTTTCTAATAAGAAGAAAAACACTGTAAATATTATTAAAATATATTTACTTTCATTTTCTACATACCTTCATCTATTTTTCTACATAATTTCCATTTTAGTTCAAACATTCATGACTACAGTTTTCATTTCTTCGTCGTCATCGAACCGTTGACCACCAAGAAAATCGAGACAAGTGAAAATTACTGGGTGCACGGTGTGGACTGCAAGGTGGATGATCCAGTTGTTATCATTCAAAAGACCTGACTAGATCATTTGTTTGTACAACAACATGTGGTCTTGCATTGTTATGAATCAACATTACACCGGAAGACAGTAGATCACGCCGAAGTTTTCTCTAGTTCTCTTAGTTCACACAGCACGCATCAGAATTGATCGTTGTGCCTCCCGCCATAGAATTCACTAACAAGATCCCTCTCCTGTCTTAAAAGACAGTTGTCATGATCTTTCGCGCTGGAATTATTTGTTTGACTTTCACTTTGGTTGGCGACGACATGTGTCGCTTGGATTCAAGGATCATCTCTTGTAACGATGTGGTCCAAATATTATTCTCCTTGCTAATCGTATCGAGTCCGAAACGATAAAGCACAGCCCAATCTTTTTATTTTACGATCGCCAGAAAGCAGTCTTGGAACCCACCGACAACACAATTTTTGATACTTTAGTTTCTCCGAAATAATGGTGTGCAAAACTCACCCTCATATATGTGGAAAACCAATTAATAATTTGTAATAATTCGCTCTTGAATAATATTAAACGCTGTCTATCGATCTCTGCTTGTATGGATCAATATATATATATACATATACATTTCCCGCACTAATTAAAAAAAAATTGCTGATACGCCTAGTATCAGACAATACATACACTCTGGGCAGAATGACCTGCTATACAGATATAATCCTCTATCCTTTCTTTTGGAACTCTTAGGAACATATGCGCTCTCTGAGTTCTTAGGCTCATGTTCTGATTAAAACTGCCATACTATTTATATAAATATCAATTTTTATTACGTATTCTATACAAAAAGAAATTATTCTCTTCCACACACTCGATTCATTTCTTATAAGCGCACACCATAAACTGAGACTTTATACATAATAGGCACAATACCTATATATAAAAGAACTACACTAAAATATAAATAAGTACAGAATTATATAAAATAAACGCTCTTTTAAATTAAACGGAAAATATAAAAATGGTAAAACGTATAATATAATTAAAACAAATATAAATGAATTCTGCCAATACAACGCATTTATATCCTTTGTATATTTAAATCTTTTTTGAAAATTTAATAATACATTAAGAAAAGTACATATATACTTTTGAAACAATGTACATATAGAATTAATGAAAAAAACTATAAACTATACTCAAGGACTATATAAAATAAACAATTATTACACTCTTTTAAAATTAAACATATACATATGTACATTGTATAAATGGGAAAGCGCATTATGTAAAGAAAACGAATATAAATGCATTTCGACAATACAATAAATTTATATCCTTTGTACAATTAAAATCTTCTTGATAATTTAACAATATGTTAAGGAAAATACATGATATATTAATTAAGACTTCCATTCTAAGAATAAGTAGAATACATTTACATTTGAAAAGTACCAATTAAGCAGTATATTTACTCAAATGAAAATTAGAAATAAAATTATATACTAAAAAAATGTTCTATTCAAAAAATTACGCGTAAAATTCAAACTGATCGATATGTGAAAGTAACGGGTGGCGCAAAAGTAATGTCATAGTTTGAACTGGCTGCCATTTTGTTATAAATGAAAAAAAAGAGCTCTGTTTTCATAAAAAGTTTATTTGAAAGTGTAAAATTGACGACATTAATTGGAAAAAATTATATCACTCAAATAGCCACCTCCCGAGTTGATGCATAATTGCGTTCGTTTTACGGCATTTTGAATTGTTGCTTGCAAAACATTTGGCTCCAAATTGACGATTTCTTCTACAAGACTTACAAGGTTCGTGGTTTGTCGTGGTAATATATTAAAGATATTTTAAAAAGCCCCAAAGGAAGAAGTCTGGTGCCGTTAGGTCTGGCGATTTGAATGGCCAGTTCAAATCTCCAAAACGGGAAATCATTCGACCTGGGAATTGGTGTCTCAAAATCTCTATCGTTGCCCGAGCTGTGTGAACGGTTGTTCCGTCCTGTTGAAACCTATAATGATCGAGACCCAATGCAGTAACTTGCGGCAAAAAAACTCGTTTAGCATCTCCTTGTAACGCTCACTATTTACGGTTACGGTGGTGCCATCGGCGTCTTAAAAAAAATAAAGACCAATCACTTTTTCAGGGCAAATGCCGCACCAAACAGGCACTTTGAGAGGATTCAATGGCTCTTTATGCATTTCATATGGATTCTCTGTGCCCCAGAAATGCAAATTTTGTTTGTTAACATGACCACTTAAGTGGAAATGGGCTTCGTCGCTCATTATGATTTTGGATACGAAATTATCCTCTTCTTGCACCAAGTTTAACAGAGTATGGCAGTAAGTTAACCTTGTCCGACAGTCAGCAGGCAGCAATTCGTGAACAGTTTGCACTTTGTATGGGAGTATTTTCAAATCTTTCACCAAAATTCGTTGCAATGAACGTCTGTTGATGCTTAATTGCGTGCATCGTCGTCTCGTTGATGTTTGTGGATTCTTTCTGACGTCGTCAGCAACATCAGCGATGTTCTCGGTCGAACGAGCAATACGAGGCCGGCCACTTCTTGAGACATCTGTAAAAGACTCAGTTTGCACGAGGCGCTCAGCCAAACCTTTAATTCTTCGAGCACATGGAACACGACTACGAAATTCACGCTGCGCTAAAACAACAGACTGAAAATTTGTCAAATAAGCGGTAACAATAATTCCACGTTCTTGATGTGTGTATCGCTCTATGGCTTGTTGACAAGTAATTCTCTATATATCTACATCATAAATGTCAAAGTTCAGTGACATTTGGCGCCATCTACAAAAATGGCAGCTAATTCAAATTATGACATTACTTTTGCGGCACCTGTCACATGTGCATATACCTCTGTAGGAATAAATATAGCATTTTAAATACTTAAAAAAACGGTTCAAATGTCTTGCTTCGCATTCAACGCATCGAGGTACTCATTGACAACCCTGCGTCACGCAACTATCCAGCAGCAATCGTGAAGCAGCCGGTTAGTTAGACCTATTTGAACACGACGATAAAAGTTGCTGCCAACTAGTACGTTTGCGTTAGTTTACGTATAATAAGAAAAATAAATATAACGATTACATAAAACCATAATATACATAAAATACATTACAAAAAAACCAGAACATATTAATTTTAATATCGATAAGTCTTTAATATACACTACAGGCCATAAGTAAGGGATCAGTAGATGAAATTTTTAAAAAAACATGCACGCTTAGTGAAACAAAACGTATATTTCTACAAAACTATATCTACGAGACAAATGAACAGTTTTCCTTATAAAATAAAATAATTTCAACATATTCTGTAGAATTTCTTATCATATTCCACTTTCGTCGAAGTATCCACCTCTGCGCTTAATGATTCATCCCACAGTAATTCGATAGGGTTGAGATCGGGTGATTGTGGTGGCCAAATCATGTTTATCAGCACCCCTTCCTGCTCTTTTTGATTCACATAGTTTTTACAAAGTTGGGAAGTGTGTTTGGGATCATTATCTTGTTGTAGGTGAAAACCTTCACCAATTAACCTTAATCCAGACGGAATTGCATGTTCCTCCAAAATCTTCAGGTACCCCTCTTTTTTTAAAATGCCTTCAATGCGGTACAAATCTCCGACACCATCAAAGGAAAAGGATCCCCAAACAAGCACAGAACCTCCCCCGTGTTTAACAGTTGGCACTACACATTCGGGTAACATCCTTTCACCCACTTGTCTTCGAACGAAAACTCGTCCATCACTACCAAACACTTGGAACTTTGACTCATCTGTCCATAACACCTGCTTCCACATTTCCATGTCCCAGTGTTGATGGTCCTGGGCCCATTGTAATCGTTTTTTACGATTTCGTGGATTCAATAATGGTTTTCGAGCTGCAATATGCCCATGTAGTCCAGCCTTTGTCAAACGTCGTTTTACAGTAGTCAGTGACACCGGCTTTCGACGGCCTTCATTCAACTCTACTCGAAGCTGAGGAGCTGTGAGGCGCCAATTTCGTTTTGATAGTATTTTTAGGCGCAAATCCTCTTGTCTGGTAGTTACCTTTGGCTTTCCGCAACGTTTTATTGGTTGTAACGATCCACTTTGTGAATATCGTTTCACTGTTCCTTGCACCGCGTGATAAGATAAATTTAACTTTTGGGCTATTTGCCGCAGTGAAAATTTTTCACCATGTAGCGTTATTATAGAAGTACGAGTTTCTGCGCTAAGTTCCTTTCTTTTCGGCATTTTTATAAGTTACTTTTACGTCTGTTCTCAAATACTCGTATTGCAACTTACTCGGACAAATGCTCCACGAAAACTAATTTTTAAATTGCTAAATAGTTTACTATGAATTCCTAATACCATTACAATAATATTGCGTTGTAAACCCTATTAAATTTATTGGGGTATATAAAATATTTCTATTAAATAGACGCCATAAAACTATTAAACCAAAACAGGTAAAAGTCTAAGGGATGTGTCTAAAATACAAGTGTTTTGTTATTTATGATAAGTGATCCCTCACTTATGGCCTGTAGTGTATGTATTAATATGATACAATGCTTGAGAATCAAAACGCATTATCAAATTCGTCTATCTTATACCATATACATATGTATTATCGACAATTAAATTAAGTAAATGCAAAAAAGAACCGATTTCAGTGGTAAAGAGAAATGTAAAGCTAATAGCGTAGAAAATAAATGAAGGGAACGAATATATAGAAATTAATGGAAAAATTTGAAATTCCGGGATAGTAACCACGTTAAGCTTTTAAATACATGTTTAATTTTAGTAAAGTGTTCTGAATTATGCAAATAGTCTCATGGACAAATGATTTAAAGTCAAAGCAAACAGTAATTAAAATTTCACGATTACGAAAGTTAATGGAAAATGATCACTCTTTGGGTCAGCGTATTAATTATTATAATCGGTTGTTGGAGGGGCGATATGATATTATCTAATGTACTCCAGAGCGGAGCAAAAGCGGTAAAGCAGTAATTTATATTCACTTGTTCACAAAGAACAAATTTAGAATTTATTAGGAGAGCAACAGGCAAACGCCAGCCACGACGACCGGGGGCATGTAAATGAGACGTGCGTAGTGTACGGGGTTGACATGAATTTTACATGTATGTTAACGTTCTTCTGTGAGAATAAACTCCGTCATCCCACAGTTCCTATGTTGAAAAAGGGGACACACAATTTTCGATTTGAATTGGATCGCTGATTCGCCGGCACATGTGGCGAAATTGCATTATCTTGATGTGGGCGGTGTGTATTAGGTTGACATTTGTCACATGTTGATATCAAAAAACATGTTGAATTCGTTTTTATTTACGGATGCGCGACGAAAAATTTGAGCGATCTCGATTAACTGGATCTGATTAGGTTATGTGAAGACTTTGAAAATGATTTCCCAATGAATACAAAGAAAACTACTGTTAATTCGAATGCTGCTTTTCTAATTTTTATTCCAGTTGCGAATTCGCTTGATGTTTTTATAAGTTTCAGAAACTCGATCACGTAGAATAAAGTAGAAAATATTTCGACGAATAGTATTAGAACTATAGCCCCAACTCAACACTATTAATAACAATTATAATTCTTTATTTATTAATAACTTTCTGATAAAATGTAGCATTTTTAACGATTTCCAACTCGGCTTCACCAAAGGCAATTCTATCGAAACTGCAGATAAAATATTGACAATACTAGAAGAACATAAATATGCTTGTGGTATATTTCTAGACCTAAGTAAAGCCTTCGACAGCGTCGACCATAATATACTATTGACAAATCTCGAACTTTACGGTGTACGTGGAGTGGCTAATGAGTTGTTGTCGTCTTATTTGTCAGGCAGACAACAAATAGTCAGTATTGCTTGTAATGGCGGGACGGCTTCTTCGCGTTTCCATTTTCTTGATGGGGAAATACCTCAAAGAAGCGTACTTGGACCTTTGCTTTTTAACATTTACCTAAATGATATCCATAAAATCTTTCAGAATGAACAACATTTGCTAATAAATTATGCCGATGATACTAATCTATTACGAGGAGATAATTTAGTTCATTTAGCGAGTGAATGTCAATTCTACTTCGGTGCTGTGTATAATTGGTTCGATGCAAATAACTTGTTATTAAATGAGTATAAAATGGTCGGCATGATATTTAGAACAATCAATAGTACTCGTGTATCATCAGAATTGGAGCTTAACAATAAGGTATATAACACTGCTAACTCTACCAAATTTCTCGGTGTACATATTGATCAAAATTTAAACTGGCGCAGTCACATTGAATCTTCGGCTAAACAACTAAATACTTTTTGTTATGCCATTAGGAACTTAATACCTGTTTTAGATTCCGCCACTCTAATGAGCATTTATTACGCCCTCTTTTATGCCAGATTAAAGTATGGCATGTGTTATGGGGCCGTAGCAGCGACATAAACTGGATATTTATAGCACAAAAACTATTGATTACATCGATTTTTGGTCTTAATTTTAATCAAAGTTGTCGAACTATATTTAGGAAAAATAATATCCTGACTGTGTATGGTGTTTATATCTTTGAATGTGTAATGTTTCTCATATAAAACAAACAATATTTTCAAATTTCCGAGATTGCACATCAGTATAATACATGTTCAAACAATATAAATTATTCGTATCCCATCCACAGACTCACTCTCACAGAAAAGGGCCTGCATTACTCTAGTTTGCAAGTATACAATAAACTTCCAATATTTATTAAATCCACACAGCCTATTACTTTGCTGAAGCATAGATTACATTATTTTCCAGTTAATCTTGAAGGATATTCTTTAAATGACTATTTAAAGTTGTAACATTTTGTATAAATAATTCGTTCGTTATCATTAGTTTTATTTTTCTCTTAATTTACTTTGTTCTATTATTAATGTAGATTAATGTCTGACTTTTGTTTTCGTAAAAATTTACAAATACTATAAATATTATATTATAATATTATTATATTATTGTCTAACATTATATTTATTTGCAGGGCAATATAAAACAATAAATTAATATATTAACATAAAGAAATAGTAACAATTGCAATTTACAAATATTAACACTAAAGCAAAAGAAAGGAAATCCAAATGAGATGCTATCAATCACGTCTTCGCAGCTAAGTTCTGAGAAGCTCCTCAGCAGCTTACTACACAATCGTGATCCATCTTCGCAAAAGGAAAACAAAAACACATTAGCACAGATTCCTACGCTTCCTCTATTATAAGCCCTATCTTCATATTTTTCATTTGACGTCATCCGAGCACTATAAAAGAAGCACATTTTCGTAGCAAGTTGCTTGTTGAACCGGAAAGGAAAGTGGGTGTGTAGGTGTTTTTATAATGTCGGAATAATACAACTGTTCGAGGTGGAACGACGCCTTTACATTGGCGAACATCTCAACTCCAGAGATAAACTGACGATTTTACGTTAGCGGACATCTCGATTCCTCAAGTGAACCGGCGATTTAACTTCGGCAGATATCTCAATTTTGGAGGTGGACCGACGACTTTACATTGGGGCATCATAATTCTGGAGATGCACTGCCGTCTTTAAAATGACGGGATTTTCTTCCACTTCTTCAGTGTACGTAAGCAAAACCTTTACGAAGACAGATCACTGCTCTGATCCCTCTACGAGCAGAAAGTTGGAGCCTTTACGGTGATAGAATACCTCGCGGTAAAGGCTGTTTTGTTGTTGCACGTGGAAAGTGTCCTGTCTTATATCTGCTGACAATGTAATCGCAACGCGTTTGCTCCCGTACCAAAACTGACCAATATGTACAATGCTACTACTTTTTGCTTTTTTACGTGTTCAATTGCGCGGTCACAGTTCGCAAAACTAAAGCACTTTTGGGTCGTCGTGAAGCCCCTTCTCTGCCAGTAATTGTGAAACTGGTGGAAAAATTTGAGTTGTTGGGACAAGTTAGTGATGCGAAGAACTCGTGCACATCGCTCAGGAACAACCGAAAAAATTGCTGTTGTAGCCTATAGTGTTGAGGAAAACCCAGGTTTGTCCATTTCTCGCCGATATTTGGAAATGGGCATTTCATAAACGACATTACACCGTATTTTTCATAAAGACTTAGGTCTTAAGGCTTTTGAAGTTCAGTTAACACAAGAACTCACGCCTACTGACCATCAACAATGTAGCGTCTTTGCTGATTGGGTCCATGAAATGCATCAAACTGATCCAGAATTTCATCGAAAAATCATCTTGAGTGATGAGGCCCATTTTCACCTCGGAGGCTACGTTCACAAGCAGAATTGTCGCATTTGGGACTCGGAAAACCTAAAAATTATTCTTAAAAAGCTTCTTCATTCTCAACATGTAACTATTTGGTGAGGTTTTTGGTCTGGCGGGGTTATTGGACTTTACATTTTCGAAAATGAGGCTGGAGCATCTGTTACGGTGAATGGATTGCGCTATCGAACGATGATTAATGGTTTCGTATGGTCGAAATTGGAAGATATTGATATGGACGACGTTTATTTTCAACAAGACGGCGCAGCGTGCCACACAAGTAACGCTTTCATCGCTCTTTTGCGTGAAAAGTTTCCTGACCGTGTGGTTTCTCGAAGAGGCGATCACAATTGGCCACTGAGATCTGCTGATTTAACACCTTTAGACTTCTTTCTTTGGGACTACGTGAAAGATAACGCCTACGCCAGTGGCCCACAATCGATTCAAGACCTCAAAGATGGAATTCGTGAAGTTATCGACGACATACAGCCGCAAATGGGCGAATTGGTGATGGAAAATATCATGAAAAGAATATGGGCCTACAAGCGTAGCCGTGGCAGCCATTTGGCTGATATTGTTTTCCATTATTAATAGCATACCCTCCTCTTTACAATTAAATAAACATACGATGATTTCGCTTAAAAATACTCGTTTTTTTTACATATGTATCAAAGTGAAACCTCTTATTGGAAGACCCGTTATTAATTTCAATATTAATCTTGTCTTATGATAAGGTTACTTGAACATAGATTTGCAGTTAATATTCTTCTCGGGGAAAAATACAAAGTACACTTTTTCGTCATTTAATACCCTACCAAGTAGCTGATGGGCATACTTTGAGTGCCTTACAAGCTATACTAAATTGTCAAGTCAAAATATATGGTCTTTTAAATCTATACCTTTCTATTCAAAATAATTGAAACTAGCAAAAAAAAAACAATTTTATTAAGCTAGCTTTATTGAAATCAATTATTAGACGTCATGGTTAATCGATTCCGAAAACGTTAATTGCTTAATTACCGAACATATCGAGCGCCACTTTTTTTGCGTAATCAATTTGAGATAAGATCATTGCCGTTTATGATTAATTATTTGTCAATAACGGTAATCCGATCTATGCCAGACGGAATGGGAAGGCAACTTTTCCGATTAAATCCCGATGTTTGGAGAGGTTTTTGGGAATTGTTCGGACGCACTTAATCTCATTACGGCGCACTGGCGATGGCGGCTCTAAACCACCAAACCTTATTCCCTTATCGTCCTCTTTTTTGCCATTAATCCAATTCCAAATTAACGTGTAATGAGATATCTCCCACGCGTACCGAACTCCACTATGGAATTACACAACAATCATCGATTATTTTAATTAACTAAGAGGGAGTAATTTTAACAGAATTACAAATCGATACTGAGTGACAAATAAATTGCAAGGGGGAAGAAACTAATTAAAAGAAATTTTCTCTTAGAACAGGAAACTATTGAATCGTTTGATACGAAGATAGATAAGAGAAACGAGAGAATATAGAAACACTGCGATGTATAATTAATCGATTTTTTTATGTATATGTTTATAACGTTTTGGTTGTTACAAAATAATGGGACAAAAACCTTAGAAAAAACTGCTACAATTCTCAGAAACACACCGCTATTACAAACAACAAAAATTTGGAAGTAAATAGACGAACTTTGTTCCCTAGAAATGTATCTAAATATGTACGAGCATAGCCGTCTATATTTCGGGAATAGCATACAAAGAATAAATTTTTACTATCGAATATAGTTTTATTGCTTTTCAAAATATTCTCTTTGAAAATCAATGCACTTTTGCATTCGTTTAAACCAATCCGAAAAGTATTGCTGCCGCTGTGAAGGCGCTATCTCCAAAATATGAGTTTTGAATGCCTCAACTGCCTCCGCCGACGTAGAAAACCGTTGACCAGGAAGTTTATTCTTCACGTGTGGGGACAAAAAGAAATCACAAGGTGTTAGATTAGGGCTGTATGCCGGATGGCTCATCAATTCAATGTTTTGCCCGGTCAAATATTCAATTGTTTGAACTGACCTGTGAGAGCACGCATTGTCATGGTGGGGAATGATCTGTCGTCTTAAGTTTGTTTTCCTTATTTCTTCAAAAACTTTTGGCAAACAAATAGTTGTGTACCATTCGAAATTGACTATTCTACAACACTCTAAAGGCATGGTTGCAATGTGACCGGTTTTTCCGAAAAAACAGGCTACCATTTGTTTTGATGTGCTTCGAGCGCGAACAACTTTTGTTGACATTCGCTCATCTTGGAATATCCACACAATCGACTGCTGTTTATTATCGTGCTTATACGTATAGATGCAATATTTATCATCTGTGACGACTTTATAAATGTTCTTTGAAGCACCGTCATTGTACTTTTTGTGCATTTCTTGGCACCAATCGACGCGAGTGCTTTTTTGAGCGATTGTCAAATTATATGGTACCCAATGTGAACATAGCTTCTTGACGGCTAAATGTTCATGCAGGATCTTATGCACGCTGGTGTTACTAACACCTAGAGATGCCTCGATCTCACAGTATGTCACATGACGGTCTTGCATTATCAATTCAGACTCTGCATTAATGACACAACAACATTTGTGGGACGATCTTCACGAAATTCATCGTCCAAAGAACGCCGTCCAAGTTTGAATTCACTATACCAACGATATACTGTAGTTTTCGATGGTGCTTCATCACCATATAAAGAATTCAGCTCGTCGATGCATTCTTGTTGAGATAATCCACGCCCAAAAGTTATGAAAAATAATTGCACGAAAATGTTCGCGAGTTAATTCCATTTTTTCGCTGATATAAAATTGTCAAGTTACTGTCAACAATAGAAATAGCAACCGGATAATATAAGTGTCAAGGTAAATATATTGTCAAAAATGACAAACTTCACGTTGCAGTCATCAGATTGGAGGCAACACTGACAGTGTTGTCACTTCCCGAAATATAAACGGCTACCCTCGCATTACTGTTGCTCCGAGAAGAATAGCTTCTACACTAGCGAAAGGCAAGTTACTTTTGGAAGCACCTTTGTAGTAATTCCAGCATAAGATTTGTCAAACATAAAAGTGTCACAGTAAAGCTTGAGGGGTTTTTTACTTACATTGCAAATATTACCATTTCCATTGGCAAAACAGCTACGGTAAATAATAATAATGATGATGATGTAAAAGGAAATATTAAGCCCGTATGCTTGCCCTAAAATTTTCAGAAAAAAAATAAAGCAGTACTCCAGCATGTCTAACGTTGCCTTGTTATTGTCTAACGAATCACCCTGTATAAACGATTATTCAATATATTTACTTTTTTGTGCGTCATATATTGCTATTGACATATATACAATTATAGATAGACAAAGCTAGTATAATATAGAAATGGTATTGAGCGCGATTATCAAATAAATGACGAACCATTAAACAATACAAAAATGAACAAAGCTCGGCTTGTAAAACGCGAAAATCTAATAATAGAATTAATTATTCAATAAACAGGTGAATATGAAATGTACAACTGAAAATTTCAAAATTCTCTGTTTGTTGTGTGTCTTTTACATTGAGTACCTTGTTGGTATCGCTTTAATTCTCACACGAGCATGATGTACGCAATAAAAATTAATTTGAACTCATACGCCTGACTGTAACTGTTTATTACCATTCCATTAACTGAAGTTTATACAAACCTGTTATTATTGGATTGAATTTTGTCGTATGGGTCACGTAATTTGATTTGTCTGTTGTTGACGGATATTTGGGAATATTTGATGACGCTCATGAATATGGAATACGGTATTTTGATAATACATAGTGTAAATTCTCTGCTTTAAATACAGAGGCGATTATAAAGTTTGGTTAAAATTTATAATTTTTAAAAATGCATAGAACCATAGTGAACTCGCGTGAGTAACGAGGGTAGTTTGACAAGTAGTGAGAATGGAAAAGAAAAATGAATTTTTTAAATACAAAATAATTTTTATTTTTCAATATATTCTCCTAAAAGAGCAATACATTTATTCCAACGGTGCCCCAATGCCCTTATGCCATCTCTAAAATGCGATTCCGGAAGGCTTGCAAAATACTCATTTACGAAGATGTTAAGCTCGTCGTTAGACGAAAATTTCTTTCCATCTAGTGCCGTTTTCAATTTTGGAAAAAGGTGGAAGTTGGAAGGGGCTAGATCCGGCGAATAAGGTGCATGGGGTACTAATTGGAAATGCAACTCGTGGATTTTGGACATCGCAACTGTGCTGGTAAGCGAGGGAGCGTTGTCTTGGTGAAACAGAATCTCTTTCTTTGCCATTCCCGAAAAATTGATGCCATTACCTTGTTTGCCGATAAAGTGGTTTTCGCTTTCTTTGGAGGTGCAGAACCACGTTCTAACCATTGTTTCGACTATTGTTTAGTTTCGGGTGTACTGTAGTGTATCCAAGTTTCATCGCAAGTAACAAATCGCCTACAAAAATCAACCGAATTCCGCTTGTAAAGGTCCAAACACTCATTGGAAATGCGCAAACGAGTGAACTTTTGATCAGTCTTAAGCAATCGCGGCACCCATCTTTCCGAAAGGTTGGAAAGGCCAAATTAATTCGTTAAAATGTGGTGTACGCGTTCTGTTGAAATGTTTACCATGTCTGCTATCTCACGCACTTTGAGCCGTCGATCTTGCGTAATAATATTATGGATTTTTATAATCATTTCCTTAGAAGTCACGATTTTGTGTGCTCAAGAGCGCGCTTCATCAACACAGCTTGTTCTACCACGTTTAAATTCATTTATCCATCTACTTATTGTGGCGGATGATGGAGCAGATTCACCTGATGTTTCCCGTAACTTTTATTTCGGTAGCTTTCATACCCTTGATTACGAAGTATTTAATCACCGCATGATACTCTGATTTTTCCATTTTAACAAGTGTTGCTTCTTTTTCAATCAGCTGTCAAAAATAAACTATTCAATCGATTTATCTAAATATCGGAATGTAAACATATAAATAGGCAACCTAAGTTACAGTGCATTTGTTTTACCAATTAGAGCGCCACCTATGTGTCATTCTCACTACTTGTCAAACTATCCTCGTAAGAGAAGTTCTTATCTACAAACTTACGAAAAGAAAACAAATGGTTGGAGGGGGGGGGGGACTATCGACTACAGCTTGAATTTTAAACATTTTAAAAACATTTGAAGATTATTTTTTGGGAAGAGGAAAATGATTTTTTAAAAAAGAACATTCTGAACAAAATTCAACATGGTTTTGACAAATATTGTTCAATTTTGACCGCCTTTATTGTATTTTATAATAGATTTGTCAATGCTTTAGAAAGTGCTCTTCAGGGACTAACACGTAATGTGTGAGTACAAGAACTATCGCCTCTGGAGCTAAACCTAAACTAGATGTAAGGATAATGCCGAGAATTATGTGGGCAGAGAGAAATGCAGTAGTTTTGGAGGTATCACGGGCAAGCCATTTAGCTTTGCCCAGTTAATCGAATCTCTGATATTTGTAATGATTTCTTTATTAAGTGTTTCTTCACTTTCAGATGTTTTAAATTTTCCTCTTTCGATATATAACAACTTTGCATTTGGTAATTTCGAATTCCTTACCAGTGTTTTTGGTAAACTATTCTGTTATGCTCAAATGTCTTTGCATTTGTGTTTTATTTGAGGTTAATAATTTTATATTGTCCATGTACGAGGGTGGTCTCAGAAGTATCCGACCCAACAAAAAAAAACACAAAAATTTTGGAAAGAAATATATTTATTTTTCAACATAATCCACTTTCAGCTCTATACACTTTTCCCAGCGATGTTCATTAAGTTCGAAATCCATTTTATAATAAAAACTGTCTTGTTCCTCAAAATAACTATTAACTACCGACATCACATCTTCGTCGTCGGAAAATCTTTGACCACTGAGGCATTTTTTCAAGTTTGAGAACAGAAAATAATCCCAGGGGGCTAAATATGGCGAATAGGGTGCATGGGGTAGTAACTCAAACTTTAATTCATTAATTTTGGCCATCGCAATAACGGATTTGTGAGCTGGTGCATTGTCTTGATGAAACAACGCTTTCTTCTGATTTCTTCATTCAAACGTTGCAATAAGTTCGTATAATACTCGCCGTTGATAGTTTTTCCTTTTTCAAGATAGTCAATGAAAATTATTCCACGCGCATCTCAAAAAACCGATGCCATGACCTTGCCTGAAGATGAAACGGTCTTCGCCTTCTTTGGGGCCGGTTCTCCCTTTTGAGTCCATTGTTTTGATTGTTATTTTGTCTCGGGTTTGAAGTGATGAACCCATGTATCATCCATGGTTATGAAACGGCGGAAAAATTCTGCTCTGTTGCTATGAAACTTCGCTAAACACTCAATTGAAATATCTTCACGACACTGTTTTTCCTCAGGTGTGAGCAAACGCGGTACCCATTTTGGACACAGCTTTCTCGTGTCCAAATTTTCAGATAATATGCGATGTAACGCAATTTTTGAAATGCCCACTATGTTTGCTAGTTCGCGCACTTCCAGTCGACGATCGTCCATTACCGCTTTGTGGATTTTCTTCACCATTTCTGAAGTCGTCACCTCATTTGGTCGACCACTGCGATGCTCGTCTTGGCAACTCGTACAGCCTGCTACCCAATATTACACTGTTGTAAACGAAAGAGCAGACTCACTCAGAGTAGAATACAGTTCAACTTTTATATCGGTTGAGATGAGGCCTTTCAAATAAAAGTATTGTATCACGTAACGATAACCAATTTCCTCCACTTTTACAAATTCACTGAAAACGTTCACTATTGATGGCTGCCAAACAAATACTAAACAACGTGACGTCCTCATACTTGAAACATATGCTTTAAAGATTGTGTACTTTATAATGCAGTGATATTTTTCAAACAACTACCGCCATCTCTGTGTCAGGTCGGGTACTTATGGGACCACACTCGTAGATGAAATGGTTTATCGTGTATAATGGAATGTTTTGATGCGTAATTTTGAATCCGTATTATTATATGTTATTTGACATATTTGTTAGCGAACTAAGGCAGAAACAAAGTTAAAAGGCACTGAGAGAATTTTCCTGAAATATCTTCTATTAATTTTAATCCCATCTGTTATTATTATTTTTATTATTATATTTGACGAAGAAACACTTTTCTAAGTTTATACCATATAGTCCTAAGCTTTGTTGTACCCTAATGTGACATTTAAAAAGGCGACTGAGTAGGACCTATTTCTACCCGGATCTTGGTCGACTTGACTGACTACTCTATGCCAGTTCTATAGTTCTATGATAACTTCTGAATTGATATAAAACAAAATAATCAGGGATTATTATATGCCCATCAAGGCGTATTTTCAATTTTTTTAATTAATGTTTTTTCAAACACCTTAAATAATAATAAATTATTTAAAAAAGTAGAAAAGAAAACTCAGATTTGGAAGTAGCGCAATTTGTCTAATTTAATTTTTGTTTTTTTCTCGTTACCAATTTAGAATACTGGAATAGGATTATTGAACACATTCCCATACATTTCCTCCTTTCTTTAACATTTCATGAACATAAATCTCTTTGTAAAACATTTCTATTAAATACGACATACATCAAAATTATGAACTTTAAGAACCCATTACGTCGACTTTTATTTTAACGAATAGCTACTCGGAGTACCCGAGATACTTTCGCCCGATTCATCACACGCTCTGTGTGGTTTCACCACCGCACAACTGTATCGCAAAGTATTATCTGTCGGAAGGAGTGCCGAAACTGTGTAAGGATTCCTAGTAGGCTCATTCCCACATTCTAGCTAATAATAATCCGCAGGAAGGCCGCACACCGTTGTTCAAATCGATATTATAAAGTTTCCTCGGTATAGCACGGACTTTAGGTAAGGTTAATAATTTTACTTCACGTTAATTCGCCTTTTACGACTAGTACCGTTTCCATCCTACTGGGTCAATTCGAAACTTTACAATCCCCCTTTTACCATCTAAAAACTATATATCACTGATAATGCCGTGGTGTCCGTAGATCATATATGTATGTATATATTCTAAACCCGTCCGGAAAATTACCATAAATTATATTTATGTTATCGAATGTACGCTTTGCGTACCATATCTATCCGCACACATAAACAGCTCGTGAATTATCTCTTCGCTTTTTGTACCAAAAAAAAAAGCCCTGACACAATTAATAAGCTTCTGATAACATGAAATCTCTTAGATAGATTTCATTTAATATCAATTTGATAACCCATACCATCACATCTCTAATAGTTTAATGTTATTTAGGAGGGATAGAAAATATTTACGAAAGATATTTTGAAAACTTTTAGTAACAATCCATGGATCTGAATAAAACGTTTCCGTTAGTTGACAGCGTATTCTTTTGACAGTTTTCAGTTGCAATATTGTTTGATTACTGCACATAGAGAGACACTTTTGTTATTGTAATAAGTCGTACGATCGTTTCGCTCAATGCAGAGCCAATCAGGTAGTCTTGACTTTGTTCGGCAGTTCTACCCACCTGATGGATACTTTTGATGGTTTTTTTAATATAAAGAAACGAAAGAACTATATAGTTGATTGTTGAGGTCGTTATTTTAAGAAATTCTATTATACTAAGGAATAAAAAAAATAAGAAACGAATAAAACACATTGTCTGAATTTCACACTACATTATATATTGTTTCGTCTGTTAGAGCATTGTCGATTATTTCCAGAAACAGAAGAATTTATTTTAGCAATACCAGACGATGTAATCCCCATAAAGGACTACAGAAAAGACATAATTAAAGAACCTTTTAGAAAACGATAGTTGCAAACAATGTCATCAATTTAAAGAAACTAACACATGCAAAATATATAACAGGAGTGTATAAACTATTTGCTGGGTAGAATTATTCAGAAATACACAATATTGCAACAAAAATCATACACCAAGAACTTGCACTCAAACATCAACTCCTATAAACGAACACGATATATTACAAATGCACCCCAGAAAGTATTCTTGAAAATAATGATTACAAACTATATACTAGCAACTAACTACTAAACTTATTGATAAAAAGTGGAAGAACAATTTCATAATAGACATTGTGATACCAAATGATATAAACAATATACAAAAAGAACAAGAAAAAATAGTAAAATGTACATCACTTGCAGTCGAACTAAAATGGGTTTGGAATCAAGAAGCAGTAATAATAGCACCGGTTGTGATGTCAATGAAAATATTACTTCAACAGAATTTCTCTATCACATGTAAACTCTAGACATAAGGCCACATACACACATAAACATATAAAAAGCAGTCAATATAAAAGCAACAGTAAAGAAAATAGAAAATTTCTCAGTCAACAATGGAAGATCTCATAACCTGATTGTGTTCATCATTTGATCAACACAATCGCAGCTATGACAACCAGCATACAAAACATTAAAAAATGTGTAGTAAGTACGCCTTGTAATGGATAATAAAACCTTGAAGAATCTTTAGAAAATGACAATTGCAGACAATGTTACCAATTCGAAAAAACTATGGCACATACTTATATCAGGTGGGTGTAAACTACTTACTGGCATGGATTACACAAAGAGACGCAATAGTACGACAAAAATTGTACATTCAAACATCAACTTGTAAAAGTTAACACGGTATATGACCAATATGGTACACTCCAGTAAGTATTCTTGAAAATAATGATTACGAACTATACTGGGACAGAACAATATACACAGATAAACAAATTACTGACAACACACATTATACTTATTGATAAAATATAAAAGAAAACTTATATAATAAACATTGCGATACCAAATGATATAAATATTACACAAAATAACAAGAGCAAATAGTAAAACCAAAAAGAAGTAGAAATAACAACGATTGTGATTTCAGTTACAGGTATTAGAACCAAACAATTTTTCCCTCACATACAAACTCTAGAAATAACTCCATGTATGCACACAAATATACAAAAAGCAGTCATTATAAGAATAACAGCAATAATCAGAAAATTTCTCAATCGACAATAGATCTCATGGAGGTAATTTTATGATGGAGCCTGTGGTTGATTAACTTAATCACTTAAGGTTGATATATAACCCCTTTCCACATTAATTTTCGTGTTCTGTACCGTTGAAAACCAAAACGCACACTCTGTACGTTTTAGCTTTGAACGGTGCAGATCGTGTGGGAATTTGTTTTCGTAAGGGTATTTTTGCCGTAGTTTTCTAGGTGCGACACTGTTTAATTATCTGCTGCTGATGACAACTTAGTTGTCGAAATACGTATACAGAACACGAAAATTAATGTGGAAAGGGGTTATATATCAACCTTCAGTGATTAAATAGATCTCATAGCCTGACTAACATTCATCATTTGATCAACACAATCGCAGCTAAGATAACAACCTTCAAATGGGCATACAAAACGATATAAAACTCGTCGTAAATACCGATTTGTGATAGATAATGGAACCGTACAATATCAGCCGTGTACAGTCCAAGATCAAACCCATACATATTTGGGTTTAGTGTGAAGTTTCCTGGAGTTAGTCTGAGGAAGTGCGAGAAATCTACGATATAATAGCAATAACAATAATAATTATGTGTTTACTATGACAAAGTTGTTACACGGAAAAGAAATTTGATATTTTCTTATTTCTGTCTATAATTCTCAAAAAAACAGAAATGGAAATTGAAAAATATCTTATAATTTCACCAATCTTTGGAATAATTCATTAAATCCAAAAAGGCAGGAAACCCCTTATCACATCAATGTTCATTCTCTGTATACGTCTTTCGACAGCTATGTAGTCATCATCATCAGCAGATTATTAATCGCATTATTGTGGTAAAGCTTTTCTGTCTTTTTTGATTGATTTAAATAACTACAATTTCATTCATAATTCATTTAATTTAACCAAAGCTATATGTTTTAAAATAAGCGAGATCGCCATGCTGTAAATTGTTTCTAGAACACGTTGTACATAACTATATAAGACTATATATTGCTGACGAAATCGAAACGGCTCTTTCCAGATCTTCACTCTTCAACACTTTAGTGGGAGTGGTGAGTCAGCCACTCCCATTTAAGTACATACAATACCTTATAATATTAACTTACATATATAATTAATTACCACGGAGATTCTAAATATTTGTCTCTCTCATGTGCATGCATCAGAATTTATATGTTTTTACTACTACTTTGCATCTAGTGCGCGTGTATATTTTCGTGTACATTTATTTTAGTCAGGCTATGTAAATTTTGAAACTGAAACTAAAAACCAAAACTAATAACTGACAGCTGATGAATAATTAATATATAAAGCGTACATAGACACAGGTAAATTAAATTTACGCTCTAGAGTTTCTGTTGACTTTCAGGGAAAATATTAAACCTAGTTAATTAAATGGTACACAACGTGTAGCATTTACAATATTTGCAATTCAAATTAATTTTACACAACTTCAAAATATCTTATTTCGTGTGTAAGATAGATTTTGGATTTTTCGTAAATTCTATAATGAATTATATACACACATCTATATATATATATATATATATATATATATATATATATATATATAAATAATAAGACTTTTTAATTTAAATTTCGCGCGAAAACCCATTCGTCGAAATATTTTTTTCTAGGTTGGTATGACTGTCAGTGACATCTGTGCCAAATGTCACATCAAAATAATCATTAGTGTTTAGTGTACGCTTGTCCTTCTGAAGTACAAAAAGTGCATTCATCGATTTTTACAATGAGTGAAATTATTCAACAAAGAAATTCCATTTAATTTTGTAT
The DNA here is from genome assembly GCA_031893035.1 of Dermolepida albohirtum. Lineage (NCBI taxonomy): Eukaryota > Metazoa > Arthropoda > Insecta > Coleoptera > Scarabaeidae > Dermolepida > Dermolepida albohirtum. The sequence continues at coordinate 98,472 of JAVIWB010004008.1, read as the reverse complement.
ACGGAATGAAATTTCTGGTGCCGAAACATTCAGAATGTTGCAAAAGGCCTTCGGCGATAACTGTTTGTCGCGAGCAAGTGTTTTTGATTGGTAGAAATTATTCAAAGAGGGTCGAGAACGCGTTGATGACGAACCACGTCCAGGACGGCCATCAACATCAACTGATGATCAGCACGTCATTAGAATCAAGGAATTGGTGCTTGAGAATCGACGATTAATAGTCAGAGACCTTACTGGCATCGTTGGAATATCGGAAGGGTCAGTGAAAACCATTTTGAAAGATCATTTGGGCCTAAGAAAAGTGAAAGCACGATTTGTTACAAAATCACTCACTTTTTTCGAAAAACAGCGTCGCGTTGACGTCTGTGAAACAATGCTTTCCGACTATCAAGACAAAATGAAAGGCATCATAACTGGAGATGAGACTTGGATCTACGCTTATGACCCGGAAACAGACGATCAATCGGCCGAATATCGTATCAAAGGTGAGCCGAAGTCCGAAAAACCACGTTAAAGCAAGTCAAAAATCAAGGTTATGTTGACAGTTTTCTTCGATTATCGAGGTGTGGTGCACTCCGAATTCCTTCCGACCGGCCAAACTTTCAACAAAGAATACTATTTGAGTGTTATGCGTCAACTCTTGGTTTTTGCACCACGATAATGCACCGTCGCATACTGCATTAATTCTTCGTGAGTTTTTCGCCAAATTTTCAACCAATATCGTGCCGCAACCACCGTATTCGCCTGATTCAGCTCCGTGTGACTTCTGGCTATTCAGCAAACTCAAACGACCGCTCCGGGGAAACCGTTTTGAGTCAATTGAAGACATTAAACGTGAATCGCTAGACGCATTGAAGGCTATTCCTGAAATTGACTTTAACAACTGTTTCGAGAATTGGAAGAAACGTTGGCACAAGTGTATTGGGGCCAGGGGGGATTACTTTAAGGGGGATGAAATAGATTTGGAAGAATAAATTAAGAACTTAAAAATTATGAACAAAGTCTTACTATTTTTTGCCCACAGTAGTATATATATATAGTTTGTCGCAGAGAAAACCGAGCTTTTTTAAAATACTACTAATTCTTAGTGGGGCCATTTATTAAAAAAATATGAATCGGTAAGGTAGATCTTTCACCAATGTTATGTCGAAATATCATGACATTTGCATCATTAAAAGCAGAGAAATTGCACATTTGGCACTGTATTTGGCATCGGTCGAAAAATGAATTTTGAACATAGAGCAAATATCAAGTTCTGTTTCAAACTCGGTAAATCATTTACTGAAGGAACGTTTAATTTAATGAAAATGTATGGTGATGCGTGTTTTATCACGTACGAGTGTGCATGAGTAGTATAAACGATTTCAAGACGATCGTACGGACATAATTGACGACAAACACCCTGGTGAAAAAATCTGTGGTTACGGAAAGTAACATTGTATCTGTGCGTGAATTTATCAGAAATGGGCCGAAATCATCATTGCGATATGTGGGAATGGAATTAAATATTTCCAAAGATTCAATTCATCGCATTTTGTTAGAGCATTTGGGACTGAGCAGGATTTGTACCACACAAGCTAACTGATGATCCAAAATTGCTTCGAATTCAACATTGTACAGACTTAATTACAGACTCAAAAAAGGACGAAAACTTCAGGTATTCTATTGTAACTGGCGATGAGATGTGGTGTTTGCAATATGATCCAGAGACCAAGCGTCAAAACTCAGAATGGAAGCATCCAAGTGAAAAAAGCCGTGTTATTAAAAATGCGTCGACAGCGATCTTGGAAGATGCCTGCCACTACAATTTGGCGTGTCTTGAGACGTCGGTTACTTACGAAGCCGTACAAGTTACAGTTGCTACAAGCTCTGCGTCCTGATGACAAACGGAAACGTGTGGCATTTTGTAACGAGGTGCATTATGCTATTGACAATGATAACACTTTCGCACAACGCACCTTGATCAGTGATGAAACGACTTTCCATGTTAATAGTCTGGTAAACAAACACAACGTTCGAATTTGGGGTCTACAGAACCACATGCAGCTATTGAACATGTACGAGACTCGTCTAAAATCAATGTGTTTTGTGCGATATCCCGATCATCTGTTTACGACCCATTCGTCTTTGATATAAACGCGGTTAACGGTCAGCAGTATCTCTCTATGTTACAAAATTGGTTGTTTCCAACAACAAGACGGAACACCCCTTGCTGAAGTCGCCAAGTGCGTGAATATCTGAATGAAACTCTACCGAACCGTTGGATTGTTCGTCAAGAAGCCGGCGACTTAGCATGTCTCAGCTGGGCTCCACGGTTACCGGATTTGATAGCCTGTGACTTCTTCCTGTGGGGTTTCGTTAAAGACAACGTTTATGTACCACCACTCCCACAGAACCTGGAAGAGTTGAAGAACCGGATCCGTACTGCCATAACATCAGTGACGAAGGACATGCTTGCCCGAGTATGGGAGAAATTTGAGTATCGACGTGATATTGTTCGTGTCGCTGATGGAGGACATATTGAACATCTGTAATCTGAACTAGAGAGGTTCGTAAATATGTGTGTAAAGTATCATATTCGTATGACTTAAAGTTTAATAAATATATGCATTCGAAATACGTATATCCTTTTTGAAACACCCTGTATTATATAAGACATGTACAAAGAACGTACGTACTTAAAATCTGCCCATAAGCAAATGCTTATCCTACATTTTTAGGAAAACATGTCACTTTAAAATTTGGCCATTTAGTGAGAATGGAAGGGAATCAACAAGCAAAAACAGTATGGAAAACACGAACGATGCAGACAAGACAGATGAATAGACCAGCCAAAATCTGGGAAACTGAAGTAGCGGAAAACCTGAGCGAATTGAAAATGAATTGGAAAGAAGAAAAGGAAAAGGCAAAGAACGGGAAGGAATATACACCTTGACACCTTACAATACATCAAGGTATCTAAATAATAAATAAATAATAATAAAGAAAATAAATAACAATTTAAAGGAAATAACCATTTCTTAACATTTCACTTAAATGAATTTGTACTGGGAAATTTTTTAATAACGTCGAGTAATTTATTGTGCAACTTACAATCCGTGTTTTTTGGTATATACGAAGTTTGTGAAGACCAGGTAATAAATACGTTAATAGGGAATTATTGTATATACTGGTTATTGCTTCAAACGTACTTCGGCTTCCCTATTGGTAGATACAGGGGCAGAAATTGAGAATTAATGAAATATGGAGGATGGCATTCCTGCAATGTAGCGATGAGATACATAAATGAATCGCAATATAGCGGAAGAGTTATTAAGAAACAATTTTACAAACAATTCATCCGAATCATCACTATGTAACCGGAAAAAGGGTATTAATAAAAAGTAATAACAAGAAATGTAATATTACTATTAATAATTATAATTAGATTCAAAAAAATAAATTATTAGTGAAACTGATTACAGTGAAACCCGTTTATTGGAAACCCTCTTAATAGAATATATCGGTTAAAGGAATTAAAATCTCAAGATCAAAACTATTTCCCTTTAAGTATTAACAAAATTATTCGGTTATAAGAATATCTTTTAATAGAATATATTGGGTAAAGGAAAGGCTTTCCTAAGAACATTAATGCGAATTTGTCTTCATAAAAGAATAAATTTCTCTACCAGCTTAACTAAAGGTGGATGTAAACCAAAAGTTACTATGAATGTTTACTTTGCTTTTAGAAAGCTATTATGTACTAATTACAGATAATCTTCGGATAATTACGTATTGCAATAAAATCTTGTACCTAAGTGATTTTAAACAATATTTAGATAATGGTTAATTCTTTACCAATTACATACAATAAAAAATTTTTGGGTGGTTTTAAAAGCAGGAAATTTCTATATTTCTGGTCAGTTTGTTATTTGACATTGCAATCGAATGTGAGTGAAAAATGGTTTCTTAGACAAACTTGGAAAGAAAAGACCTTGCTCTGAAGGAAAAAGTAAAATTGCTTCAGTTTTTAGAAGAAACAACTTGCAGTCAGTCGGATGTTGCCAAAAAATTTGGTGTGTCTCAAGCACAAGTGAGTAAATTGTTAAAAAGAAAAGATAGTATTTTAAGTGATTGGCGTGATAATTTTAAATCTACTGAAAATCGAAGACGCAACGGGTAGAATGCTGACGTAGAAAATGCTTTAAATCATTGGTGTATGGGAAAAAGAGCGCGTAAAGTTCCACTTAGCGAACCCATTTTGAAGGAAAAGCCGAACAGATTGCACAAAATCTGGGTAGTGTAAATTTCGAAGCAACAAATGGGTGGTTTACCAGATGGAAAAGTCGTTCCCAAATTTCTTTCAAAAAAATTGTAAGTGAAAATACATATTCAAAGGATACTCTATCAATAGCGCCATCATCTCAAGAAGTGAAATTAGCATGTGACACTATACGTCGTTTTTCAGAAACAAAAACTGATTGTAATTTTGCACATTTCTGGGCATTAGATAACCAAATCACTGATATTTTGTATAAAGAAAGAAAACAAAATAAAATTACAGATTATTTGGTTAAGGATGTGTAGAGTTTAAAATAAAAAAAATAGTATCAATTGAAAAATATGTATTACGCTGAAATGTGTTTTATTTCTTTTGTATGAATTCTTAAATACATTTTATGAAAATCGCAACATAAATTTACAGTATCATACTGAAGTCAATTTTATAGTTATAAAATCGCAGATATAAAGAATACGAAGTATGTACGTATATACATATTTAACTTAAAAGTAATAAGAAAAAATAAGTTAAAAACGGATAATGGAATAATCCGCATATAGGAATAATTTTGGCGGACAATATGAATATTCTATTTCACTGTATTTACAAAGTGCGTAAAGACAATTTTCTAGCATGAGTACCGGTTTAAAACACAAGTGAATGAAGCGACAGGGTACTTTGTTGCTGGCAAAGGTTTTCGCCCACGTAACTTGTAAAATATCTTTTATAACGAGCAAAATTTTATTAATAAATAATACATTTATGTAGGTATTATTTTTGGGCGGAATAATATTAAAGGTTAATGGGAACACATTCAAAATTCAAAAATCATTTGTTATATTTAAAAAAAGTTGAAATTAATCAAATACATAATAACGTCAATGTGTATCAATTTTGATAATATTGTTTACAATACGTTAAAATTTGAAATACAAAGAGTACTAGGAAAGTTTTGCAATACAGCTTTGTTTATTTAATTTTTTCAAACTAATTTCCTCTACACTCAATACACCTCTCCATCCTCCGAAACCAATCTTTAAACTAGTTCTGTCAAGTTTCACTAGGAAGTAAAGCACACTCGTTGTCCCAAGCCCGTAGAAGGTCCTCATCACTGGAAAATCCGCCTCCCTTTTAGCTTCATTTTCACATGCGGTAACAATGCAAAGTCGCAGGGAGCAAAATCTGGACTGTAGGGAGGGTGCTTGAGAAGTTTCAATCCTGTCGTGGTCAAATATTCGGTGCAGGCTTTGGCGCGGTGAGCTGGAGCATTATCTTGATGGAGGAACCAGGTGTCCATTCTTGACTTTGGCCGCAGATTCTTCATAGATCCAATGACTTTAGGCAGGCACTGCTCAGTATACCACTTGGCGGTGACTGTTTTCTGTATGTCCAAAACGACGCGTTCCACAATTCCACTCGATTTGAAAATTACAGCTATGATTTTCTTCTTTACAGATCGGGATTTTCTGACAACCACGAGTATGTTCTCGTCATCAAAGACCCATACTTTGTTTTGAGCTTTGGTCTGCACAACGTAATAGTACAGCCAAGTCTCGTCACCTGTCACGATGTTGTTCACACACCGAGATTGTCCCTTATTAAACTTTTTTAGTATCTCCCGGCATCAAGGCACACATCATGTCATCGCTCTTCAGTCAGTCGATGCGGCACCTAGAGAGAATAAAGTTTCTTCACGTGCAAATGATCATGCAGAATCGAACCAATTGCAGGTACATTTAGGCCTGAAATACCCTCTATCTGTTGGTAGGTCACTCGCCTGTCCTCGCCAAGCATTTTTCTCACAGTAATAACGTTTTCTTCCGTAACTGACGTGCGTGGCCTTCCCGGCCTCTCAGCATTTTACACAGTTAAATTTCCCCTTTGGAATTCTCTATACCACCTGAATATCGTTGTGCGATGTGGACAAACATCACCTAGTGCAAAAGCAATTTCTTCGAAGCACTGGTCTATGTTTAAACTACGCACGAAATTATAACGCAAAACTGCCCTTATCTCATTTCGTGACCACGATGCCATTGCAAGCACTTTACACTCTCACTGCTAATGAATAACTGAGCCCATCGACAAGAACCTGCGGCCAAAGTTAAGAATGGACATTCTTAACAATCTCATGAAATTTTTTCAAAAATTTCATGAAATTGTGGATTTGAGTCCTATGGGGAAAATAGAAATTTTTGCATATGTGATGTATGAAGCGGTTAAAATAAACAAACTCGTATTACACACTATCTACACCATTGTTCATTTTTTTCTCAATGAAACGTACAAGAGCTCTCTTTCTAGTTTGATATCATTACGGTTCGACCTGAAAATATAGACCAAAAATTGTGATTTGGATCGTGAACCTTTTTGTGATAGCAACTGTACATAAATGACTCTATTGTAGTTATAGGTAACATCTAATTTAAATTACGTCCTGTACAAAAAGGAAATAAGATGAACCGCGCAATTACAATTTTAATTAACTTCAAGAAAACGTCCAAACATAAAAGAAAATCTTAAATAATTACTAAAGTTAATTGAGGAGATCAAAAGATCGAAAATTTATATAAGTTTAACTTTATACATATAGAAAAGAAACTTTCTGATATCTACTGAATTAACAAATAAAAAAACGTAACTTTACTGAAATTAAAATTTATATAAATACCTACGTATATATATGTTTTTCTATACGTATAAAATCAAACTTATATAAATTTTCGATCTTTTGTTCTCCACAATTAATTTTAGCAATTATTTAAGATTTTCTTTCATGTTTGGACGTTTTCTTGAAGTTAATTATAATAAAATTATAATTACGCGCTTTATTTTATTTTTTTAATTTTTATATATATATATATATATATATATATAAATACTAAAATATTAAAAAAATATCTAGAACCGTTACAAAACATTCACACACAAAGTGATGAAAAGCAGGTACAAATACTGCTTCATATTTCCTATAAATCTTCCTATTATTAATGAGGGATACCTGGTGGTGGTTAGGATAATTAAAATTGTATATTCGGTGCTTCGGAATATCGCCAGCATAATGGGAAAGATATTAGAATAAGTAATTAAATATTTTTTTTATTTAATATACAATTTTTATTATGCATGTATCTCTAAAAGCTGCAGGCGATTCTAATGCTGTTACACGATACTCTGCGGCATGAGCATTAATTTTTTTTATAAGAAAAATTAAAGAATTTCATAGCAGCTTTTTATGTTTCTATAATATTTTGCTTACTTGCAAACACATCTAATAAATATAACGCGTATTTTTGTCTGTGTAAGATTTCATGAGTAACGGCAGTGAACAGGAATCTGTGGCTCGTCTTAAACGTTTGACATCCACTAAACAAACCGGTAATGTACACCTGATATATGTATATATATATATATATATATATGTATATATATATATATATATATATATTGGGTTGGCAACTAAGTACTTTCGGTTTTGTAGTATAAAATAAAACACTTTTTTTAAACAAAGAATAGTTTTTAATCGACTATATATTTTCCATTTTGCTCAATGGCCTTTTGCCATCTTTCTTTCAGCTGCATGATTCCACGCTCATAAAATTTCTGGTCCTTATCAGCAAAAAACTGAACTAGGTGCGAATGAAGGTCATCGTCATCTGTGAAAGTTTTACCATTCAAAGAATTCTGCAAACTTCGAAATAAATGGTAATCAGATGGTGCTAGATCAGGGCTGTATGGTGGAAGTGGCATCACTTCCCAGCCAAGCTCCAATAGTTTCCCACGAGTTGCAAAGATGTGCGAGGCCTTGCATTATCTTGGTGGAAAACTACACCTTTCCGATTTGACAATTCTGGCCGTTTTTCTTTGATTGCTTCATCCAGTTTTGTTAATTGTTGACAGTAAACATCAGAATTAATCGTTTGGTTCCTTGGAAGCAGCGCAAAAAACACAACACTTTTGTAATCCCACCAAACTGACAGCATGATCTTTTTTGGATGCAATTCAGCTTTCGATGTGGTTTGAGCTGGTTTATCGTGTTTGCTACATGATCGTTTTCGAACTATGTTACTGTACAGGACCCATTTTTCATCACCAGTGATGATTCTTTTTAAGAAAGGGTCGGTTTCATTTCGTCTAAGGTGCATATCGCAAAAGTTGATTCTTTGTGTTAAATGAATTTCTTTCAATTCGTGAGGTACCCAAATATCAAGCTTCTTAACTAGCCCAAGACATTTTAAATGTTTTTCAATTGTTGTGTGCGATACATGTAGCCTCTCCGCAACCTCTCGAACAGTTGTATGACGATCCTCTTCAATTATGACTTTGATTTGGTCATCATCAACTTCAGTAGGCGGACCAGAACGTTGCTCATCTTTGAGGGAAAAATCTCCAGAACGGAATTTTTTATACCAATTCTGACACGTGCGCTGTGTTAAGCTTTTAGCTCTATAAATTTCACATATCTTTCTGTGAGCCGCAGCAGCTTTCTTTCCTTTACGGAAATAAAATAGAAAATATGTCGAAAATGTTCGTTTCTGCACTCTATTTAAAATTAACCCACAACTAATAGCTTTAATAAAAATCACGCACTACTTGCTTCTGAAGTTATGTCAATGTGACTAGTATCACGCGACAAACGGTAAAGTACAGCACTAACATACGTTATACAAAAAATAAAGCAACGCTCTCTATCAGTAAAAACCAAAAATACTTAGTTGCCAACCCAATATATAACTGCAGGGACCACTTAGGTGCATTTTTTATCAAGATATTTTCTTTCCTTCCTGACTTGATAGGTGAATCCCGATCTTGAGGGCTCTTCTATTAAACTCGGGTTACGTAAATATTTTCAAGGAAATCAAATTAAAAAAAATAAAACGGGGTACTATAAACCAAAAATTGTAATCAGTACGTCGCACACTTTGAAAGGTAGAAAGACTAAGTCTTCTTAATTTGCCAATAAATCCGCTCGCTATCGCGGTTGTTTATGAAAGTACTACCAAATGCCAAATTTTCCAAAATACTCAAGTACTAAATAATTACGGCAATGCTAATAATTTAAAATAATCTGATCGTAATCAACTACACGTGCACTATACTATATTTATAATGAAGAACAACTTACCACGGCGTACAGCAGTGTTCAAAAGAACGTAACAAGCAAATGAAATAGAAATTTCAACAAATTATTTAGAAAAGAATTGAAATAATGAGCTATACAAACTTCCATTAAAGTGGAGAAGAAATATAACAAAATCTAGTACAAAAAGTTACTTTGCAGTGTAGCGACTTACTTTATGATCACTAAACGATGTCATAAACCTGTCATTATCGAACGGACGAACAAAAATTCATTTAAAAAATAAATAATGTAATTTGGAGAACATTTTTTGAAAAATGGTTTTTACCGATGCAAAAGAGCTTTGAAAAGTTATAAATCGATGCCTTTTGTCGAAAAATTGTGTATTATTATTATTAGTTCTGCAGAATGGAAACAAGCCCCTTACATATTTTATTATACCTACCGAATTGTTCCATAGCAAATAATGTAGGCCAATTCATCGTCTAAATACACTCTTAAAAGCTTTCCGAGATATTTTCCTTCGCGTCGATAAGCAAATGATTTCGACAGCCATTAAACCTCAGCAACGGCATGCAGGCTTCTATAGTGTGCTCGTTTGATAAATTGTGGTCGCAAGTAAACTGTCACTTTGCAGCGTAAATTGATTTACATTGAACTATGTATATACACCTGAAATATTAAATAACCATAAGTCGCACGGGCTGACAATTATTAATGGCATCATTAGGCGGTGGTGTATCAAGAGGACGGGTCGAAGTGAAATACCAACACGGCGTTGCCGTAAGGGCGTAAGCGTAACCAAAGCGGAGAAGGGTTCTCCGGAACGTACTTTGCGCAAAATACCGACCGAAGTGGTTTAATTCATGAGATGCGTGATAACACGTCGAAATAAACATCAATTTCGAATTACAGATTACCTAACATCTTTGAAATATTCATCTCGTGTCCCAAGATGACGTATTACGAGGCCTATTTTACATGACTTTGTTCGAGATATAAAAGAATTTTTAAAATCAATCGATAGAGAATTTATTAAGTGTACTAAAAATCAAAAAATTAAAACAAAAATTGAATTGAAAATAGTTTTATTTTTTATGATCTGTGCACAATAATATGAGGAGAACTAAAATAAAATCTACTTAGCCATGGTAGAAACAACTAATTTTGCGTTACCTAGCAACATTCAATAATGACATTTTCCTTTTTATGTGTTAAATTTGACTGCAATTCCATCATTATGTTGTGCTTCCTAAAGTGTTTCGTAACAATGAGTTGTTGCGAATATCGAGGTGTCATCGAACTTTTGACGAACGGCAAAATCTTTTTAAAACTATATGAGAACAATCTGGTACGTAGACTTCCGCGGTCGTGGTCCATGCTATCTGCTTCTGGGCTTCCGGGCTGGAACAGCGTCAGTTTGAGTGCAGTAGTTTAGCCCTGAAGATGTTCCATACAAATGGGTACGAAATGTCGGCAGATATACAAGTGACGCGGTTCCAGCACGGAAGCCTAGAAGCAGATATATGAGAAAAAGATTACATCATATTTTAAAGTGGAAATGTATCGGTGGAGTCGTGAATATACTGAAGATAACCCAAGGTCTTTTAGGAGCAAGCAGAAGATATTCTTGTTGAATACCGAATATATACCAAAAAGGACTACAGTAAGTAGTTACTTATGGTAATATGTGAGCAAAATTACGTGCGGTTATTGAACAAAAACGTGGTGATATTAGTGTATATAAATCCATCAAAAACTGTACCAAAAGAAATTATCAATAAATTGTTTAGAACGACCCAGAAATTAACAACAATGATACAGTAGAGTTAGATCTGGCCAAGGTATTAAAAAGATGTGTGCAGTGACTCGTGAATCGAAAATCAAAAACGTGATAGTATGCAATAGTTGATAGCCCTCATCCAAAGAAAGTTAACCCCATTTCTACCAATGACTAAGGTAATAGTTACGATTTCTTTGTGATTCGAAAAATATAATTTTTATAGGCTGTTTTGCAAAGTGACAAACAGTAATGGACTATAAAAGAGCTCTTCGTCATCATGACAACGCGCTCCTATATATCAATCAATTTTCTCGAAAAAAGTAGAACAATTAGAATTTTAGGTTATATTGCCCACTTAATTTGCCAGATTCGTAAGTAACTTCCACTTATTCCCCAAATTAAAACAGATTGGAAAGAAACTGTGGTCGAATGAAAAACTTATTACAGAATTGGAGTAGTTTTTTGAGGATTCCATTAAAACACTTGTGTTCGGTTGACACAGAAAGGCGGCTTATTTTTATGTTAACTGTAACATTCCACAAAATATTGTAGACAATGAAAAATTTCGAAACTTTTGGGGGAAATACGTTCCGGAATGGAGATTACCAACAAGAGGTTAATTACGGTATAATTTTCCTCGGGTGAAAACCACGATTACGGATAAAGTAAAAGCAGAGTTAAAAAAACAAAAATATGGCTGACGGTAGATGAAATAACGGATGCAAAAAAGAATAGTATTTTAAATATGTTAGTGCGCACTTTAAAAAGCGGTGAGATTTCCTTGGCTCTTCTTTTACGTAGTAGAATATTATAGAAGACAAACGCGGAAAGAATAGTAGAAACTAGAAGCACACCTTTGGGAAGTTCAATACATCGGCAACCCAACTTGTAATGTTGGTTACAGATGGGGGTTCGGATATGGTCAAAGCTGGAAAGTTACTAAGGCAATCTTATCCTAAATTGTTTCATGTAACCTGTTTGCTCCATGTATGTTATCTTGTGGCTGAATTTATTATTACATATATATATATATATATATATATATATATATATATATATATATCTACTATATCCAAAAGTAGACCAATTTATAGTTTCTACCAAAAAATTTTTTATTAAATCTCCAAAACCCGTTCGTGAGTTTAAAAAGGTTTGTCCGGCCATTCCTCAGCCACCACAGCCAATATTGACGAGATGAGGAACGTGGCTTAAAGCTGTTTCATATTATGAGAAATTTTTACACATTATTAAACCTTGTATTTTAAATGTAAATCCGCAAGATGCTCATTCAATTTCAGTAAGTCAGCAGCTGGTTTCAGATACCGAAATCCATACTCAAATATAGCGAATTTCCGAAAATTATACATTTCTTTTAGATACTATTACCAAATTAGAGAACACCAAGCTATCATTAAATGAAGCGGTAAATATAGTATATTACGTCAAAGCCTCGTTAGGAAATCTAACAGATAGTATAGGAAGATTGACAACCGTGTGTGCGGTTATAAATAAGATCCCGATTTTCAAACTATAGTGCGGATAGACAAGAGTTTAGCTGAAAACCAAGAGTGCGAATATGATGCGAACGTCTTTTTTAAATTCGCGAGCATCACATCATTAGACGCAGAACGCTGCTTTTCCAAATACACCAACATATTTTCACCTCGCCGTACGAGCATGGCTGAGTCAGCACTGGAAGGCATACTAATAACACAATACTACAGCGAATTTTGGCGTGACTCTGCCTCAACACAAAAATAAAATAGTAAGTAATTACATTTATTATTTTTAATATTGATAGTAACTGAGCCGTACACTACTGCGAAAGCACTCGTTTCTGCAGTATTAATTATCACATTAATACCCAATAAACGTATATATGATTTAGTTACTAAGTCACTGATCAAAATGAATATAAGAATTTGAAAATCAGATGTCATGATGTTTCCACTCCAAATTTACATACATATGTGAACCAGTCCATTTACCAATGACCGAAAGCATGAATGAATATATCTCGTTTTAGACCTAATTACTCATAATGATATGATTTTAAAAATTAAAAAAATCTCTCGAATTGTTTTCTTACGTTTTATTATACCGAGGCAAATGAGCTGTGATCCCGAGACTCCTTCCAATAAAAAAGAACTGGGATGAAATTAAAGCCACGTTTAAACTCAATTCATTATAAATTCCGTATAAAATTGTCCAATGCAATATGAAAGATCAATATACTGTCACACTGTGCATATCTATTGGCAACATCGTCGTAATTTTAATGAATATGTAAGTCAATTTCCATAACGATTTCCATATCGCCTCTCTCCGTATTATTACCCAACATTTTAAGCAATGTCTTTCTTTCGCATTCACCATCAATTTCTGAACCGATAAGCTTCAGAGCACAACTTTTTATGAATGTGTCAGTGTTACGTTCCGGGTGCGTTGCGGGCAACGAAGGATTGATCGATTCGTTGTCATCAACATCCAGTTATAAAAGAGGTCGGGGTAGCGACGTCCAATATCGTCGGGTAAGCGAACGGCACACACACCGAGCAGTCGATGTGTCAGAAATACGTTTTCGCCGTATTAAAACTTCATCCATCTTCGGTCGTCTGGTACACATCGACGGCGGTGTAGGTGAAATCGTTGACGGAACACACCTCTAGATTCATTCACTCGTCCCGCTTCAACTTCGACGTTTTCGTTCTCTCATCATGTGAGCAAACGAGCGTGCATTGACGTCAAAACGTTCAAGCGAAAAAAAAGATCGAATTACAGAAAATACGTTACATATTAAGGGAAGAGTTATGTTTGATGTTATCAATGTTATATATCGCAGGGAAAGATATGCAAAAAAGTTCAATCGTTGCTTATTTATTATATCAGTGTGCTTACATCTAGTCAGGCGTGATTGTACGCGTTGTGATTATTGTTTTAAATGCACTGAACAATTTTTAACAATAATCGCGACGCATACAAGCACATGTGTCTAGAAAATGTACGCATTTCGCTATGTTTTGACACACTTTTTAATTCTGAAAAACTGCAGTTAAGTACAAAAAATAATAAAGAAAAACAAAACCCGGGTGGAAATGGATTTGATTACCCTTAGAGTACAACTTGCCAGCCCCCACAATCGAAGTCGATCGTGTCGGATGTCCAATAAATAAGCGCGCCACCTTATTTAATAAATATAGCAACATCCTCTATATTTGTACATTAGGATGAGCAACAAGGAGACATGTACCTCGTTTTAGGTTTCAAGCACCCTACAAGTTAAACAATATAATAACAAAAGTTAAAAAAAATAGACAAATAGGTAAACGTAATTTCCCTTTAATTTGAAAAGAAATCAAACTGAAGGTAATACATGAAATACTAGATGAAATTAATATTCGAAATTGAAAATAAGATGATTAATTAATCATTAGACATAGGTGTAATACCCATTTTTTTTCCTGTTAAACGCAATTCGAAACAACAAAAAACAAACAAATTAGGAGTCTTTTTTCGGAACTCGGCCTAGTTTCGTTTACAAAAAAATTACGAGTCGAGAGTTAACCAATTTGGGCTTCATTCGCTTGATTGATATATTTTAGCAAGGTTAAATAAGTAAATAAAAGAGGATAATAAGATCTAGGTAATAATATAACAAAAGAAAGAGAAATTGTTCGGAAAAATACCACATTTACTGAAAATGGGACAACTATTCCTAGAGTTGTAAGGATTTGTATTAGGAATATAAGATAAAACAATTGTCACAAAAAAATTTAGAAAATAAATAATGAATTCGTAGGAAGCGATAGTTGCAAGCAATGTCAATAGAAATAATAAAAGCATAAAACAAGGGGATATAAAATGCTTGGTGGGAATTTACTCATAGACAACAAGAAAAATAGTTTGTCGATTACTTCGTAAGAATTGTTAATGTTGATAAGAATTGCTCATTTATTTAATTCTGATTCTTATTTTTTGATATAACGATGTGTACAGTTGGTTTTATATTAGTGCGAGGAGAACTAGAATAGTTTTCTACCTAATAATTAAACAAATGGGTATGATTTTTTTTAATAATTTTATTTTTCAACGTAATGTTCTTTAACCTCAACACACTTATGCCACCTATCCCACAACGACTTTATTCCACAAGGAAAAATAATTTTTCTTAGTCTTTAATATAGGTATCAATCACCACTTTCAGTTGATCATCGTCCTGTGGTTTTCTAAATTTCGAAATAAAAAGAAATCGGACGAGGTCAAATACTGACTATATATGGTGGATGGTTCAATTCAAAGAAGTTACATTCGCGGAGGTTAGGTTCGACTTTGGCTGCTTGGTGAACTCGTGTATTGTCATGAAGAAGGAGGACCTTTTTGTGACATACAAATCTGAATGTCTTTCATCAATAGTCGGTCGTAAGTTTGTTCACGTATTGGTATAGGTAATTGCTACTATTGTAGCTCTCTTTGTTATCTATTCAATATGAATACATAACAAAGAAGTCCTGTTTGATCCCACAAGGCGGTGCCCATTAGTTTTTTACCAGAAGATTGTGTCTCTGAGCCTCAGTGGTGTATCCATGTCTCATCGTCTGTCATTATGGTAAAGAAAAAGTCAGTGTCTGCATTCGAAAATGCGAAATTGTGTTGAGGAATCTATTGCGTAAGCAGTTTTTGATCGGGAAGCAACAATGTTGGAACTCACCTTGCTGAAACTTTTCTCATGCCTAGATTATCTTGAAGAATCGTTAAAATACTTGGTTTAGATATATCTTCGAAAACGATTATTACAATTTTCATGCAACAATCAGGCTTTCCGCTTCTTGTCTCCTCTTCAATGGTTTCTTAACCTCATCGAAAGCATTTTGACCAATCTTTCACTTTAAAATACGATGGAGCCTCGTTCAGATACCCTGCAATCGTACATTCGTACATTGTTTTAAAAGAATTCGTTTTATTTGTCAAAAAATTGACAAATTTATTAATAATAATAATTTACTACACAACATAATTAAACTCCAATTAAGGAGTAAATACTTAACATTAATATATGTTAGCATTAATATGAAAACTTGCTCTTTAATAACATAACATATGCATTGATAAGTACAATAAGCAAACTAAAAATGAGAAATAAAATAAAAAGTCACAACCAAAACACTGTCACTTGAAACGATCTAGAAAGAAATTCATAGAATTAGACACCGTGTATGATAACGGCGCTTTCTTTAGGATATTTATTCTGGCTCTGGGAGAAAAGAATGTGTTCGATCTTCCCATAGTATGAGTCGACACTGCAAAATCCACTTGCCATAACATTGTGGGAGCATATATTTCATTATTAATTAAATTCGAAAGGAACTTCGCACTAATAAACTTCCTTCTATCGACCAATGACTGGATAAAATGTATCTCATGCAGAGCGTTGTAATCTGTGATAATGGAAGGATAGGAACCATCAACTCAAGTATTTCAGAAAGCACCTTTGCATCCTTTCCAGAAGCAAATGCTGATGTAGCTAGTAAGGATATAATATAATAGCGTCATATTCCACTTTGCTTCTCATAAAAGCAAAATAAGTAGACTTCAAAACGAGGAGATTATTAAAGTGCATAAAAGAACAGATAAGAAAACCCAACGATCCCGCGCGATCTTCATAAATTGTAACTATTGTCAGCGAAACGAAGAACAGAATCAAATAGAACTCTCAAATTTCTGACATGATTACTTGTTCGATTCATGAGATACGAAAAGTGAGTTGGCTTACTAATTTTCGAAACCAACAGCATATTTGTCAACATTTAAATAAATTTTGATAGAATAGATCATTCGTGTATAATCTTCAATCTATTTTGCAATATAACACAATCAACAAACAGAGTTTTTAGAAAATTACGGGAATTTTATGGTTTACATAATGGTACATCCGAAAGCACTATTGGTCAAATGATTAAAAAATTTCAAGATACCGGTTCCGTGGAAGATCAAAAAAGTGAAAAATACAGTCGTAGTGGTCGTTCCCAAGAAAATATTGGTTTGGTTCGTGAAAGTGTTGCTGAGGATCCTGAAATGTCCATTAGACGACGTTCACAACAACTTGGACTTAGTGGATCAACAACATGGCCTATTTTACACAAGGATTTAACTCTGAAGGCATATAAGGTTCAAATAACACAGGAACTGAAGCCATTAGATTATTTAAAACGTCGTTTATTTGTCAATTTCATCAATGAACAACCAGCTGATTTTTCCCAAAAAAGAAGTTTTCCGATGAGCCACATTTTGAACTTGGTGGCGATGTTAATAAACAAAATTGCCGTATTTGGGCTGAGGAAAATCCTCGAATTATTCATGAGAAACCTATGCATCCTAAACGAGTTACTGTTTGGTGTGCATTATGGTCAGGCGGTGTAATTGGACCTTACATCTTTGAAAATGCTACTGATAAAGCTGTAAGTGTCAATGGTGATCGATATCGTCGGATGATAACCGAATTTTTGTGGCGTGAATTAATAGAGGATAGATGGATAGAGGATATGTGGTTTCAACAGGATGGCACTACACCCCACTTTGCACACGAATCAATTGATTGAGAAAAATTTCCTGGACGTGTAATCTCAAGAAACGGTGATGTTAATTAGCCACCAAGATCATGTGATTTAACACCGTTAGACTATTTTCTTTGGGGTTATTTGAAAAGTCAGGTTTATAAAGACAATCCACAATCAATTCCTGCTTTGAGAGATGACATTATTCGCGTCATTGGTGAGATAGAGCCTGAATTATATCAAAATGTCATTGAAAATTTTAACAAGAGTGGACGTCTGTGGAGCTGCAAGAAGACGCCATTTGGCACATATTATTTTTCGCATATAAATGTCGTAACTGATACTTCGATTACCAATAATGTGAATGCAAATTATGAGTTTTATTTATTCTTTAAAAAAACCGCGAAACTTGAAACACCTTTTTTAAAAGCAGGGGAACCAGATAAGATCCTTGCGGTACACCCGAAGTGTATGTAAAATGACAATATTTGCCAATTTCGCAAAATTGTTTTTTGCTGCGAAACAACAAAGCACAAAATCAGCGGACTGAACTCAAATTTGGCGCTCAAGTACTAGAAAGTTTTAATTATTGAACGTTGCTAGCCAACGCGAAATTAGTGGATTTTTTTCTAATTTCCCTCGTATCAACATATTAAGTATGTAATTTAAATCCAGAATATATATACTAACACTGTGAATATACCGTTGACCACAAATATTACGTTTATTTCTCTCAAAATAACTGAGGAATGAAGAAGCAATGCCGAAAAAATATTTCTACTCGCCGTATATTTAGAATCTTGCATAAAGTTTCTATGAACTTCCTGAATGCAGTGGATGTCTTTTTGGAATCGGGCATGCGTTAGAATCCAGAAGAGCCACGGTGGTCGTCAGTTTATTGCCAGCGTCTGCGGGCATCGGCGTCGCGACGACCAACATTACCGCAGCGCTCTCGAACTAACGCGGACGTTGTTATTTATTGACGTCGAATGAACTTTCAAATGCTACCAGCGGCCACGAGTTAGTAAAACGATTATAACTAATTGGGCAGATTAACGAGATTTTCGTAAAGTTTAACGGAAAAGGTAAGATTTTTCTTCTTTACATAAATTATTTGTTATTATGTCAAGTTATTACAGAAAGAATCTGAATTGTTAACTTTTGTTTAATTAAATTATTAAAGTGTGTATCATTTTTGCCAAATAATTGGTACGATTATTATTGAAATATTTATTTATTAACTGATGTTATTAGAAATAGTTATACCAGAAGTACATATTAATGTATTTAATATTTACTGATTCGGTTG
The DNA here is from genome assembly GCA_031893035.1 of Dermolepida albohirtum. Lineage (NCBI taxonomy): Eukaryota > Metazoa > Arthropoda > Insecta > Coleoptera > Scarabaeidae > Dermolepida > Dermolepida albohirtum. The sequence goes on along the minus strand of JAVIWB010004008.1, from coordinate 79,488 downwards.
TAAGAAAAAGTTAATATCCGAGTTTTACAATACCTACTTCTTTTACAATAACTTATTGGATCTCTTAGACTACAGTGGTATAGGACAAGACAACAATTTTAAGTTAATCACAGTTCTTACATATTTAAGAGCGTCATCAATATAAAAGTAAAACACAAGAAGCATCCATGTAAGGATATAAAATATTACAATATTACAGGACTAATTTCATATTAATTTTAATTACAAATAAAACATTAAGCATAACAATCATGTATTCGAAGCGGGGTACAGGAAACGTCAATTCAATAAAAGAAAATAAAAGATACAAACTTACATATACACCAATATCTAATAAAAATTATGAAATATTATTTAAAAATTCTATTATTAAGTAATAGCCCTTTTGATCCAAAAATTTCTTGGTCTTATTTTGGAAACACATATATGGCATTAGTTTGTAACTATGTGAACAATTTGTTCGTTAATTTTGTGACTAAATATTGAGGACTTTTGTCACTATAACTTAATATATGTTTTGGAATTTTTAAGCTGTATCTATGTCTAGTGTGATAGTAATTCTTGTTTAACCTTAGCCACCTACCGAAGTTCTCCTTAGCATACAAAAGCAAGCCCTAAATGTAGACACACGTTAGAGTCATATTTTTTAATTTAATAAATATATACCTACAAATAGTTCTATCCGAATTTCGTGTTATTACTACTCGATTTTGTTGTTTAAAAACTTGTACTATATCTGTGGACGATCCCCACGCTTGTATCTCATATATTATAACTGAATGAAATTAAGAAAAATTATACATCCTGAACTCCGAGGAAGCAACCTCGTATCTTAATCTATTTCAAACAATGCATGTAGGACTAAGTTTCTTATATAAAATCTCTATATAATCTTTCCAGTTACACATATAGTCAATTGTTACATATAAAAATTTAGTATTATTTACTTGAGTTATACTGGATTGATTTTCTTTAACAAGATCAGACTAATCCCTGACGATATAATTTGTTTTAAATTCAATAAATATTGTTCAATTATTATTTAATACACGATTACATTTTATGATATAATCATTTAAAGTGTTCCAACAAACAGACGCACTTGTATCTGTATTTTTGGAACACTTTGTGTAAACTAAAACTGAAGTATTCATGTCATCAGTTGGAATATCATTTATATAATGTACAGCAGGGGACCCAATACATTGCCCTCAAGGATCCCACTTTTCAAAGTGTCTTTATCCGATGCAATATTATAAATTTGCACATATCGAGTGCGACTATCTGAGTAACTTTAAAGCTATTCCAATAGCTTGCCATCAATTCCATAACAATTCTTCATTTAATAATTTATGATTTACCGGTAATTTTGATGGAGCCTGTGGTTGATTCACTTGATCACTGAAGGTTGATATATAACCCCTTGCCATATTAACTTTCGTATTCTGTATACGTATATATACACACGTAGTGTACATTCTGGTTCTCAACGGTACGGATTCGCCGTAGTTTTCCAGGTGCGACATTTTTTTAATTATCTGCTGATGATGACAACTTAGTTGTCGAAATACGTATACAGAATACGATCATTAATGTGGCAAGGGGTTATATATCAACCTTCAGTGATCAAAACTATGATTTACCATTTACCAGAAGCTTTACTTAGATCGACAAAAAATATAGCAAACGCATTAACTTCGTCTATATTTTTGTACAGCTTATTTAGAAACTATGCAATTGCAGACTCTGTCCTTTTCAGAAACTAAACTTAAGTTCACTGAATAATTTGCACTTTTCCATATCTCTATTTGCAAACGGTCTTTCCAAAACTTTCGCAAATATATTCAATAGGGAAATTGGTCGATAATTTTTAGCTAATTCCTTTGAACCCCCTTTTAAACAATGGTTTAATTTTTTGATAAAGGAATTGTTAACTATTGCCCGAACTTATATTATCAATTCCTGATGAAAATTTAATTCCTAAACTTAATATCACGTCGCGTAGTTCACATTCGTCAACATGATTTAAAAAGAATGACTGGTGATTCAGCTGAATATCGTTATTCTGTCTAACTTCATACACCAGCCATATCTTTTATTTTCCATGGAGTTCTAGATTTGTTTGTTGAATTTATTATAATTTTATTATTATATATTAGTTTTTGCTAATTACTTCTCTATAAATTGCTTTATGTATTCGATAATATGTTTATATACCTTCATCACCACTAGAGACTAGGTGGTACAGATATTTTAGTGCTTGAGATGAGAAACGAATGCCTTATATGATCCTTTTGTTAGTAGCTCAGATAATTTTGACGGAGCCTGTGGTTGACTAACTTAATCACTTAAGGTTGATATATTACCCCTTTCCACAATTTTCGTATTCCGTATACCTATTTCGACAACTAAGTTGTCATCATCAGCATATAATTAAACAGTGTCGCATCTGGAAAACTACGGCAAAAATCCGCACGAATCATATGCCGTACACGATCTGTACCGTCGAAAGCCAAAACGCACTTAGTATGCTTTTTGGCTGTCCACGGATTTTTGTTGTAGTTTATCAGATACGACACTGCTTAATTATGCGCTGATGATGACAACTTAGTTTTCGAAATACATATGCAGAATACGAGAATTTATGTGGAAAGGGGTTATATATCAACCTTAAGTGATTATGTTACTAGCCCATTTATTAGAATTATTTGTTTTGCTAATTCTAGGAAAAGTTAGTTCAAAATTATAAACAATTGTTGGCATCATATTGATTTGAACAATTTGAAGTTATAAAAACGTGTGTACGGTTTAATTTCTAAAAGGCGTAATGAGGAAAATTTTAGAAAAGAGATTTGCAGATTTACGGTTTTTAATAAATTGCGCAAATTATATTAACAAAATCATCTTAAAATTCAAAATATGTTATGTAGACTTTTTTCAACAAAAAGTTAACGTACGTGAATATCTATTTAAAGTTATAAAAACGGAAGTCATTTCGCCTTTTCCAACAGAGGCTTCAAACATCTTGGTTTGCCGTATATGTGTGATACTCAATTCATGGCCTTATCAGGAGCGAAGGTTTTGTATAGAATACCGTCCTTTTTCTCGTTGAAACAGACTTACAATCTTAAACAGACAGGAACTCTTCTTTTTATTCTCTAAGTAGGAATTTCTGACAGAACCTAAACGGTGAATCGTTGCTTTATATTATTTTAAGACAAAGAAACATTGAATGTAAATATTTTATTTCATTGTCGTAGGTTGTCTTTTCTGGACTTTTCTTGTTGTACTACTAATTATTCCATTACAAGAGAAAAATGTATTGATCGACCATTAACTGCATTATTAAATTGAAATAGTCTACCACAGGGGTCTACTTCGAGACCCTTCTTTTCGATTAATATATACGAAATTGGAAAAAAATAACTATGTATAGCAGCTATACATATTAGAACTGGAAACAAGCTCTAACTATGGTATATATACAGTCTGTCACAGAGAAAATTGGGCTTTTATAAAATAGTCATTCTTAGTAGCGCCATCTATTTAAAAAAATATGCGCCGGTAAGGTAGATCTTTCACAATGTCATGTCGAAACATGATAGCATTTGCATTATTAGAAGCACAGAAATTGCCCATAAAGTAAGAGTGTATATTTGGCATTGGTAAAAAATTAATTTTAAATATAGAGCAAATATCAAGTTCTGTTTTAAACTGGGTAAATCATTTACTGAAACGTTTAATTTGATGAAACAAGTGTATGGTGATGCTTGTTTATCAAGTACGAGTGTGTATGAGTGGTATAAACGATTTAAAGACGGTCGTACGGACATGAGTGACGATGAACATCTTGGTGCAAAAAAATATATGGTTACGGAAAGTAACATGGAACTCGTGCGTGCATTTTTCAGAAATGAGCCGAAATCCTCATTGCGATACGTAAGAATGGAATTAAATATTATATTTCCAAAGATTCAATTCATCGCATTTTGACCAGCATTTGGAACTGAGAAAGATTTGTGCAAGGTTTGTACCACACAAACTAACTGATGATCAAAAATTGCTTCGAATTCAACATTGTACAGACTTGATTGAAGAATCAAAAAAGGACGAAGACTTGTGGTATTCTATTGTAACTGGCCATGAGACGTGGTGTTTTCAATATAATCCAGAGACTACGTCAAAGCCCTGGATGGAAGCATCCAAGCGAAGAAAAGCCGAAAAAAAGCCGTTTGGAAAAGTCAAAAGTGAAGACAATGTTGATTTGTTTTTATGATTCGAAAGGCATGGTGCACGAAGAGTTTTTACCAACTAGTCAAACAGTCAATCCTGTATATTATCTTAGTGTTATGAAGCGTCTTTTGGAGCGTATTCGTCGTGTGCGCCCTCGAAATCGTGAAAATTGTAGCTGGCGTTTGTTACATGATAATACACCGTCTCATCACTCGACGCTTATCACTGATTTTCTAAATACGAGTACAAACGGCATTTTAACCAACAACTATTTACCGTATTCACTGGATTTGGTCATTTGATTTTTATCTATTCTCCAAACTACATTTACCAATGAAAGGACATTAAAAAGACAGTGATCTTGAAGGACATCTCTAAAGATTAACATGAAAATTCATTCGACATGTTAAGTGACCATGGAAAACGTTGTTTTGAAGCCGAATGCACTACTTTGAATAAAATAAGTGAATTTTACCAAAATAGTAGGCTTTTGTGTTTATTTTTAAAAAGTTTCGTTTTCTCTGAGACAGACTATGTATGTCGTCTGCTGTATTTATAGTTGTATATAATGTCACTGCCAAACTTCAAAAGTCAATTTGCTGAATTTTTGCAATCTACAATAATACTTTATGCACTAGTAGCTGTGATTTGAATTATTATTATATTATATTATACGAATGCACAAAATATCACAAAAAATTTAAAAATTCTTCGTTGTCGTTAGTGAAATCAGTGCACAAAGTGAACGCTCACATACAACTATGCGCTGTGGATGGCGTCTAAAATTATCGTGTTTTGTAAAAGTTTGAAGGTATTTTAGACCAAGATTCGAATTTCGCAATATAAACACAAATTCGTAAAGGTGTCTCTGTAGTTAATTAGTTTCAAAGATTATTTCAATTATAAAACGCGCGTCTTCTACATATAAAAACATTTTTCCCCACCTTGCACTTGGTTTGCTGAAACAACTGTGGAAACATATATTATGCTTCAAATATTTAACGGATCTTATCCACTTGACTTCACGGAAGGCGATTAAAACGGTAAGAGTCTCACCGCGTTTTATAAATTACTAATTACAGTGAAACCCGTTTATTGGAAACCCTCTTAATAGAATATATCGGTTAAAGGAATTAAAATCTCAAGAACAAAACCATTTCCCTTTAAGTATTAACAAAATTATTCGGTTATAAGAATATCTTTTAATAGAATATATTGGGTAAAGGAAAGGCTTTTCTAAGAACATTAATGCGATTTATATTATAAAATAAAATTATAAATTTCTCTACCTGCTTAACTAAAGGTGGATGTAAACCAAAAGTTACTATGAATGTTTACTTTAGTTTTAGAAAGCTATTATGTACATAATTACAGATAATCTTCGGATAATTACATATTACAATAAATCTTGTACCTAAGTGATTTTAAACAGTATTTAGATAATGGTTAATTCTGTGCGAATTACATACATAGAATAAAAAATATTTCGGAGTGTGTCTCAAGCACAAGTGAGTAAATTGTTAAAAAGAAAAGACAGTATTTTAAGTGATTGGCGTGATAATTTTAAATCTACTCAAAGAAGAAGACGCAACGGGAAGAATGCTGACGTAGAAAATGCTTTAAATCATTGGTTTATGGAAAAAAGAGCTCGTAAAGTTCCACTTAGCGGACCCATTTTGAAGGAAAAAGCCGAACAGATTGCACAAAAATCTGGGTAGTGTAAATTTTCAAGCAACAAATGGGTGGTTTACCAGATGAAAAAGTCGTTCCCAAATTTCTTTCAAAAAAATTGAAAATACGTATTCAAAGGATACTCCATCAACCGCGCCATCATCTCAAGAAGTGAAATTAGCATGTGACACTATACGTCGTTTTTCAGAAACAAAAACTGATTGTAATTTTGCACATTTCTATGCATTAGATAACCAAATCACTGATATTTTGTGTAAAGAAAGAAAACAAAATAAAATTGCAGATTATTTTGTTAAGGATGTGTAGAGTTTGAAATTTAAAAAAATAGTATCAATTAAAAAATATGTATTACGCTGAAATGTGTTTTATTTCTTTTGTATGTATTCTTAAATACATTTTATGAAAATCGCAACATAAATTTACAGTATCATACTGAAGTCCAGTTTACAGTTATAAAATCGCAGATATAAAGAATACGAAGTATGTATGTATATACATACTTAACTTACTAGTAATAAGAAAAAATAAGTTAGAAATGGATAATGGAATAATCCACATATAGAAATAATTTTGGCGGACAATATGAGTATTCCAATAAGCGGGTTTCACTGTACTATTTATATTATTTTATTTGCGTACTATAAAACGCATGTCTATGGCGCGCAGTTTAATTTCACTTCTTTGTTTATTAACCATACTAATGTATTGGGTTGGCAACTAAGTACATTCGGTTTTGTAGTATAAAATAAAACACTTTTTTTAAAACAAAGAATAGTTTTTAATCAAATATATATTTTCCATTTTGCTCAATGACCTTTTGCCATCTTTCTTTCAGCTGCATGATTCCGCGCTCATAAAATTTCTTGTCCTTATCAGAAAAAAACTGAACCAGGTGCGAGTGAAGGTCATCGTCATTTGTGAAAGTTTTACCATTCAAAGAATTCTGCAAACTTCGAAATAAATGGTAATCAGATGGTGCTAGATCAGGGCTGTATAGGGATGTGGCATCACTTCCCAGCCAAGCTCCAATAGTTTTCCAGGAGTTGCCAAAAATGTGTGAGGCCTTGCATTATCTTGGTGGAAAACTACACCTTTACGATTTGACAATTCTGTCCGTTTTTCTTTGATTGCTTCATCCAGTTTTATTAATTGTTGACGGTAAACATCAGAATTGATCATTTGGTTCCTTGGAAGCAGCTCAAAAAGCACAACACCTTTGTAATCCCGCCAAACTGACAGCATGATCTTTTTTGGATGCAATTCAGTTTTCGATGTGGTTTCAGCTGGTTTATCGTGTTTGCTCCATGATCGTTTACGAACTATGTCACTGTATAGAACCCATTTCTCATCACCAGTGATGATTCTTTTTAAGAAAGGATCCATTTCATTTCGTCTAAGGTACATATCGCAAAAGTTGATTCTTTGTGTTAAATTAATTTCTTTCAATTCGTGAGGTACCCAAATATCAAGCTTCTTAACTAGCCCAAGACATTTTAAACGATTTTCAATTGTTGTGTGCGATACATGTAGCCTCTCCGCAACCTCTCGAACAGTTATATGGCGATCCTCTTCAATTATGACTTTGATTTGGTCATCATCAAGTTCAGTAGGCCAACCAAAACGTTGCTCATCTTAGAAGGAAAAATCTCCAGAACGGAATTTTTTATACCAATTCTGACACGTGCGCTCTGTTAAGCAATTAGCACCATAAATTTCACATATCTTTTTGTGAGCCGCAGCAGCTTTGTTTCCTTTACGGAAATAAAATAGTAAATTATGTCGAAAATGTTCGTTTCTGCACTCCATTTAAAATTAACCCACAACTAATAGCTTTAATAAAAAATCACGCACTACTTGCTCCTGAAGTTACGTCAATGTGACTAGTATCACGCGACAAACGGTAAAGTACAGCACTAACATACGTTATACAAAAAATAAAGCAACGCTCTCTATCAGTAAAAACCGAAAGTACTTAGTTGCCAACCCAATAGAATCATGGAGCATCGGCTGACCATAGCGAAAAAAATTAAATATGATATTTTCTTTTCAAGAGAATTTGAATAATCAAATATAGCCTCCAATCATCATTTTAAGAGGTGAAAGAGATGCAAAAATTGAAATCTCTTACAAATTTTTATGTCGTCGCATAATGAGTGAAGTTAAATAGAATTCTTAGTACGCTCGATTAGAGAATCTATATAAGTTAGCTTAATCAATTTCAAGTGGTTTTATTACGTATTTTATATTTTAATATACGCTCTTTCTAGGTTTCTAAGTCGGAAAATATGATGTTAAATGTAACGATATCATTTCATTAAAAAAGAATTGTATATATGTACTGTCGCTACAATATAATATACCTTTTAAAACTCAGTGTAGAGATGATTGCTGGAAATTTGTACGTAAGTAGGATCGACTTAGGAAGCCAATCGGTGTAATGCTGGCATTCAATTTATCCTAAACTCGCTATTGAAGGGATTGGGTCAATCGTTGAGACCGTACAATTCCGGTGAACACAGATGTTCCCGTCCGATAATTTCAATATAATCTTCTAGAAACAACCTGACAATAGCTGTCTTCTATCAGCTTGTTAAACAGTAGGTGCTAATAATTATTGTTGTCTACATCACGTCCATATCCAGTAATAGCTTCCCGTTTATTAGGTGGACTGATTAAAGCTTTTATAATATAACTAACTATTACGAAAAAACAAATTTATAAATTTAGTTTATTTTTCGCCTGAAAGATATCGTCGTTGGACATATTTATTTTAATAAAATTGTACTGAACTACAGGAAGATACGAGATTCAAATTTTAATTTTTATGACCGATATAAACAAAGGTAATTTTGATGGAGCCTGTGGTTGATTCACTTAATCAGGTTGATATATAACCCCTTGCCACATTAACTTTCGAATTTTGTATACGTATTTCGACAACTAAGTTGTCATCATCAGCAGATAATTAAAAAGTGTCGCACCTGGAAAACTACGGCGAAAAATACCCGTACGAAAACAAACTCCGTACGCGATCCGTACCGTTGAGAACCAGAATGTACACTGTATATTCGTTTCACAAGATTTTTAAAATTGTTTTACTTAAACTAGAATGAATCAAATTAAAAAAGGAACACGGACAAGACAGGTAAATACCTACAAGTGATTTATTGAACTGTCCCTTTTTCTGTCATTTAGCAGACCGAATAGAGGCGAATGTTTAACACATGGCCTTTATTCTTCAAAATGTACATATAATACTTTCATACGTATCTAATTCGCGATAATTACACACATTCTTAATCAAATGCAAGCAATCCGCGTTAACATTATGACTGCAATCCAACACATGCTTTGCTAAACTCTATTTTTCCGGCCGGTTGAATTTTACATGCGCGATATGTTCTTTATACCGGGTTTCTATCGTCGTTTTATTTGACCGATGTATTGTTTACTACAATATAAACATTTAATGCTATATATTCCCGATTTCTTGTTATCCTCGACTTTGTCTTTCGCATTTTCTAAAAGGGATTTTATTGAGTTAGTGGACCGAAAAGTAATTTGAAAACCGCGCTCTTTAAAAACACTATTTAAATTTTTCGTCAAACGGTTGAAAGGTAAACAAACAAACAAACTGCTTGTCCCAAGGGCAAGGGGTTATATATCAACCTTCAGTGATGTGATTAACCGATATAAATCACAAATATTATATATATCTATATATATATATATATAGACATGTGCACGAAAATAGCAGTATTTAAAATTCCTGAATATATTGTATATTGTTTCTGGTAAAGTACCGACTATGAGGAGGAATTACCGAGTTTCCTAGTTATGCCCTGTTATTTGCCTATACATTAAAATAGCAGTATCATAGCAGGCGCCACTAAACACAGACGACTGTTACAGAATAATTCAACAATTTTTTTAACCATCCATTTCCGTTACAATATGGGCCGAGCTAAACATTGTTCATCGGAGAAAAGAGTAATTATACTAGATCTACTTAATAGAGGCAAACGCTACAAATTTATACCAAAATATGCCCTCATGTTCTCCTAAAATGATTGCAAACGCTAAGAACTGAAAAAAATCGTGGTAGGAAAACGAAAACTAGCCCCAGAGAAGACAGAAACATTAAACTTGTGCAAAGAAGACGCCATTAAGAAATCTACACACAACCGCGTCCGTCCTTTTATTCCACATTCTCGTGTTCCCTCCGTCAAATTCCCAATCAATTTGATTTACAGATCAGTGCCGTCTCACTTTCTACTACGTATCATGGAACCATGTTGATATAAAACTTTAATTAATTTAGATAATACTAATTTGAGGACTGTGTACTATGCAAATTTTCAGGGTAGGGCCATGTAAGGCCTATTAATGTGGGGCGCGTCTGGCGCGGCTGAGGCGGTTTTCAGGATGCAAAAGAGTGCAATCAGAGCCCTTAGTGGTGTATCTAATACCACAAGTTGCTTAAATCTATTCAGAAAACACAAAATACTGACCCTCCCATCCTTGTATATACTTGCTTGCCTGGAGTTTGTTCATAAGTCGCCAAGTAGGTTTTGCAAAAATGGTGATTTTCATGAATATGAAACACGAAACCGGAGTAGTTTGATCATACCGTATCATCGCATTAGGAAAAGTCAGCTAAGTTCAAATTACCTGGCTGTGAAGTTATACAATGCTTTGCCTGATAGGTTTAAGGGCCTACCATTGATTAGACTCAAAAGATTAATAAAAACAGTGCTGGCGGAGAATTGTTTCTATTCAGTACATGACTTTCTGAAATATAAATTTTGACATTGCCATTTTTTGTGTTTTTATGTTTTCACTCTTATTCTGGTGTTTTGTATAAATCTTGCGGGTTTTAAAGTGTTTGGTGGCGTATTTATTATGAGCCACAAATGTTTTTTGTGTTTTTATTTATGTGTATGTACATATACATCAATAAATTATTATTTTATTTATATTATTTTATTTTATATTTTGAATTGTTAATTCATCCAAAAAAATACAAGATTTTATTTTATAATAAGATTTCTATTTGTTTCTTTTACGATTATGCTGACAGCTATAGTTACACCTGTGACATTACATTGCAGTGCAAAGATCGTTCTATAAATTTATTACACCGATATCTACTCATGACGCCCCCCCCCCCCCCCGATGTGAATGTGAGTGCTGTTATAAAACCGGAGGTTTTCCAAATCTTCACCCAGTTAAATCTTTGCATTCAACACAAACATGTCTCAGTCACCATCATCTAGTGCAAGTCCCAAAAGCAGTATAAATAACGGTGAAGAAAGAAATTCTTCAGAAAGTGTACGTAGACAGTTGTGCGAAATAGTCGACGGTATCGAAAGTGATATTCGTGCAGAGGCTCTGGACGAGTACGATATCGAAGAAAATCTTGAAACTGGCAAAGTCGCAGAAGAATCTTTGCACGATAATTTTGATCCGGTTAGCAGTTTGAATTCTTACATTAATGTAAGTAGTTTGAAAGGCGTAAAACATATTTTACTTCGTAAAGGCGGACCGGCTACTGGTTCAACCATACGATCTTATCCGTCTATCAAATACAACATATCTTTACCCAAACATTGGCAAGAAATCCACGATGTACACTCATATAGCATTGATAGTTATGTGTGTAATAGCTATCATTATATTGGGTCTGGGAAAAAGTTCGTGGCGTTTTTTCAGTAAAATTCAACTGGTCCCCGCATGGCGCGTGGACGAATTCATTTAAACCGAATATGCTCCATTATTATCGACAATGTTTCGCCATTTTTTTGGTAGATCCATGATCCCATCGGTGAAAAACTTCTGTGGTTTCTGGTCGAAAAACTGAATCAAGTAGTTTTCACAGGCTTCTTTTGAAACCAACTTAATTCCATTGAGAGAGTTCTGCAGAGATCGAAACAGACGATAGTCAGAGGGTGCTATATCCGGACTGTAAGGTGGGTGCATCAAAACTTCCCAACCAAACTCTCTCAATTTTTGACGGGTCATCAAAGAAGTGTGTGGTCGGGCGTTGTCATGATGGAAGACAACACCTTTCCTATTAATCAATTCGGGCCGTTTTCTTTCAATCGCCTGGCGTAATCTCTCTAGTTGTGCACAGTAGAGTTGAGAATCAATCGTCTGACCAGTTGGAAGTAGCTGTAGTGGACGATTCCCCTCCAGTCCCACCATACACACAGCATCACTTTTTTTGGCGTCAATGTTGGCTTAGCGAACGCTTGTGACGGCTCACCATCCTTTATCCACGATCTTTTACGCTTCCGATTATCGTACGTAATCCATTTTTCATCTCCGGTTATTAAACGTTTCAGAAACGGCTCGATTTCATTCCGTTTCAGCAGCGCATCGCAGATGTTAATTCGGTCCATCATGTTTTTCACGCTCAACTCATGAGGAACCCATACGTCAAGCTTTTTTTTGTAACCAGCTTTGTGTAAATGGTTCAAAACAGTTTTGTGGTCAATGCCTAGCTCCATGCCAATATCGACACTGCTGATATGCTTATCTTGTTGGACTTTTTCAAGAATTTCATCAGATTTTTCAGTGATTGGACGACCGGAGCGTGACTCATCTTTCACATTGAAATTTCCAGAACGAAAGCGAGCGAACCATTTCCGCGCAACAGATTTCGATAAAGTACCTTCACCGTACACAGCACAAATTTTATCACAAGCCTGCGCAGCGTTCTTCCCCTTATCATAATAATATTGCAGAATATAGCGAAATTTCTCATTATTCTTCTCCATTTTCAAGTGCGAATAACTTTCCAACCACTGCACCGATTACAATGTTTCTACGCTCAAACTAACGTTCGGAAGGTCATCTAAAAAACGAGCCGTCGGTGGTGTCGCTGTGACTTGTTGTTCTTTAGTTATCGGCAACCAATGCCATCTATCGGGAAAAACGCCACGAACTTTTTCCCAGACCCAATATTTATATACCTGGGGATAAATTATCAGCTATTACTTGTTCGAAGTGTTGGACAAAGGCGGTTGGATTAGCAGAAACCTATGAAAATATGCTGGATTGGTATTGTCATATGCACGTCAACAAGATCATTCATTGTACATTTTGTTTACGTGCCGTGACACCCGATTGGCCACGTTGTATAATGATCGATACTGTAGAATTTGAAATGGATTTGCAATTGTACTTCTACATGACTTCTTCGAAGGGTCATAGAACTTTTAAAGATTATATACTAGAATCTGTTGAATAAATTTTTTTTTTCATTTAAATTTTTGTTTTTTTAATTAATTTTTCTTTATAATAGTTTGGTGAAAGTGATGGATACTCAGGAAGTTCTTTCTACATATATGGAGAGTCAGACTGTGGTAGAGGAGGAAACATGTCAACGGGACTGTCTAATGAATTTAATCGAATTGATGTGGGAGGAGGAGTTCAAGATTTGCAAAATAATTATGTGGTTGGAAATAGCAGTGGTAACAGCAGTACAAGAACAGTATTTGCATGGGAAGCGGACCTTTCGTCATTATTTGACTCCATTAAAGAAAGTAATGAAGGAAATGAAAGAAGCCAAGATAAACGAGCAATCAGAAATTACGTTCGAGAATTTCAAGCTGCTCTTAAAGGAAAAAAATTTATACACGATGTATTGCCAGACATCACTTCAGAGCAAAATGAAAGATATTTTAAAAAGTGTATATCACAAAAATATTTTGGCGGAGTCTTCATCTGGATCTGGCACGAAGATCACGCCCATGTCTTGCACGACTGTTCCCAGAGTGGAGGATACTGTAGATGTTCAAGATTGGCAGGATTGCCTTACAAACGCGGTGCTCGCCGAGCACCGCTATCAATTAGCATTAACCTTGGAATTTCAAATTGAAATCGGTATTTGATATCTTTCAAACGGGATTTTATGGTCGTTTACCGGGTAAGAGAATCTTTATATCCACATCTTTTTTACTACACATAAAAAAAGATTATATATCCTTTTATAAACAGAATAATGGTTATATTCTAAAAAGAAATCCTAGTATGCTTTTGTAATTTAAAGTACATATATACATAAAGAAGTGCCACATATAATTTCTATTCTCTATTGTCACTTATTCTAGTAAATCCTCTTTTCTAGCCGAATATAATCAGTCTATTCTTTTATAAGGTCCAGACGACATCGATCTTCTTATTATTCTGTTACTTAGTTTTAAAGAAGGTTTCTATCGAAGCCCATATCCTTTTAGAAGTGACGCTATACTTAATGTAAGATGTACATTTACCCTTTTATGTACAGCTGTAAGATAACTTTAAATATTTATTACGTCATATTAATTGCGTCAGCATAGACATGCGCTTTGCTTCAACTTCAATAGCATGTCATGCGTACTATACATTGCTACCTTAGTCTTAACAATATGCTCTACGCAGCCAGTATTTATATCAGGTATGGGCAACCTTTGACATGTTGTGGGCCAAACTTTAATGTGGAAATACGTTCGCGGGCCGCGTTTAAAAGTAGTGCATTTTAAAGTAGTGTTCATAATTTTTAGCGATAGATATTAGACATGAAAAAATACGATGAATGTCTCGCGGGCCGCATCAAATCTTACAGTTGCCCACATATGATGTATATAATACACAGTAACATATATATCGAAACCTTGATTTTCTCTTCGTTTCCGATGGTAATCTGTTCAAAATTAGGCAAATTAAAAAAAAAATTAGAGAGCTACTCAGATTTTAATGAAATTTTCCACATTTAAGTGAATACAAATGGGAGATTTGTTGATCATATCTATATTTGGATTAGAAATGGAACACCCTATATATTTTTAGGAATTTCAATAAGGTTCTGCTTCGGAAGTATAGTAGCAATAAAGTTTAACACTCTTTTGTTTAACAACAACAGAGATACTTAATTAAATCTAATAAAGCAAATTTTATTGAAAATAAATGGAAAACAATAAGGCTTTTGGGTATTCATCTAAATAATAAGCTATCTTGGCATACACACACCGATGAGCTTTGTGGAAAATTAGCAACTGCAATTTATGCCATTCGCCGGATAAGAAGGATAGCCGGTCACCAACCGGCAAGACTGGCGTATTTTGGTAATTTTCATGGTTTGGCCATTTATGGAATTCTCCTCTGGGGTGAGTCAGCAGGGTCCGAGAAGTTTTTTTGCAGCAGAAGAAAGCAGTTAGGGCAATACTGGGCGTTAAGAATACCACTAGCTGCAGAGATTTATTTGAAACTTTAAATATACTAACCCTTCCTTCCTGTTTTATACTTGCTTGCCTGAAGTATATACATTCATCAAGGAATTTGCGGACGGGCACCGATCGGCACACATATGGGACACGTGGTTGTAAAAATCTAGTGATACTGTACCACCGTATAAGCAGGTCACAGACTGCTACAAACTTTTCTGCAGTAAAGATTTACAATAGAATTCCGGAGGAAGTGAGAAATCTGGAAGAAAAAAAATTTAGAGCAGTAGTGTCCAGTGTCCTTAAAAATAAGGTTATATATACGCTAAAGGAATTCTATGATTTAGAAGGACTTTCAGCCATGAACAAACAAACTTTTCTTGTTGTTTTCTGTGTCGGTTCATTTTGTATGTTGCATGTTTATTTTTCTGTATTTTATATTTTATTTGACATATATATTGGCTGTTGTAAAAAATATATGAAAATATATTATTATTATTATTATTAAATGAACACAAAAAATCTACACACAAACACAAAACCTCACAGAGTTTTCCAAATTAATGATCATTCTCTTCCAGACAGTGTGCAAGTCTGTAAACAAATTCGTGAATGACATTTGCTCATGCCTCTTTATTAGCTAATTACACTTCTTCAATTACATTCTACCGTAACTTGTCCAAATTATGTAGTCATGTAATCCAAACCATGTATTTTAAATGACCCCAAAGGGAAAAAATATAGGGTATTTAAATCTAGTGATTTGCGAATGTTTCGTTCAAAAACCTTCGAACATTATGCGCACCGTGAGGAGGTGCTCCGTCTTGTTGGAACCAAACACATAGATAATTCCCAATCTTCTTCAATACTAAGAACAACAAAATCACGTATAAGGTCTAAAAATCTCTATCCAGTTGGTAATAATAATGTAATTTATTACCCAACAGAAGAAAATTACATAACTAAATGGTCGTGGTCAATACTATCTTCTTCTAGGCTTCCGGACTGGAACCGTGTCTCTGGTATAACTGTCGACGTTTCGTACCCACTCGTATGGAACATCTTCAGGGCTCAACTACTGCTACTGTTTGTTGCACTGAAACTGAGTTTTAGTACATGGGTACGAAACATCGGCAGTTATACCAGTGACGCGGTTCCAGCCCGGAAGCTCAGAAGAAGATAAAATTAAAATAGTTTCCCCACTACGAGTATGTACATATATGACTTGCAAATGACATAGTTGGATCAAATTCCCTCATCAGTGTTCGCCTTGAAATAACTTGATCCACAAAATACTGAAATATATAGGATTCTTACACTTATTGTAAATCATCAATAAGCAGTTGTCTAGATTTGGAAGAATTTCGTTCTACTTGTACCAGATATTAATTGAATAAATTTTCTTTTTGCAAAAGTATGCAGTCTGACTGGGGGACTACATTGTAGTAGATCTTCATATCCGCAGAAGTCAGAACATTGGAGTCCAGATTTTCAAGAAGATCGTTTGAATATGTATTTTATAAAGAAAGACCCAGGTTAGACCACTGTGGCCAACCCATGCTACTAAAGCAGAGCTCTATTGAAATGTCCAAAATTATGCAAAACGCTTCATTTAAAACAAAACACTAGGCTAAACCGGAAGTCGGATTCGAATAAAAATGCGTTAATCGAATCCCCTATTTGCATTTACTTACGAGGGAGCGTTTTTATATTCGCGGAATGAGCGGGTTGTAGAGGGATGAGTAGGCGCATTGGGGGCGTGGCCTATGCAGCGACTCATGATTAGTATAAATACGAAGTTTCATTGTTATTAGACAGTTAGTCTTTGAGCTATCGTCAACCAAGTAACATAATCAGGACTGAAAAGTGAAATATGGAAATAATCGAATATCGTGCCGTTATAAAGTTCCTTACCAGGCAAGGAAAATCTGTCGCGACCATAATGAATGAGATGTCATTGGTTTACGGCGACTCTTGTCCAGGAAAAACCATGGTGTACAAGTGGCATAGTTTATTTAAACAAGGAAGGGAATCCCTTGAAGACGACCCGAGGCCGGGCAGGAGCATTGAGGTGACCACGCCAGCACTTATCCAAAAAGTTGAACAAATTGTACTCGAAGATGCTCGACTAAAGAAGAAACAACTCGCAGAAATGGTTGGAGTATCCGATACAACAATTTTTAAAATCCTACACGATCATCTCGGCATGTCTAAGGTCAGCGCAAGATGGGTGCCGAGAATGCTCACGCCGCCGCAAAAACAACAGCGCGTAGAGTGTTCGCGTGCATTTTTGGACCTCTGTAATGAAGACAAGGATGGTGTATTGAGTGGAATTGTTACTGGAGACGAAACTTGGGTTCATCATTATGAACCTGAGTCCAAACAAGACTCCATGCAGTGGCATAAAAGGGGCACAGCACCTCCCAAGAAATTTAAAGTGTCACAATCAGCTGGGAAACTCATGGCAACGGTATTTTGGGACTCGGAAGGAATATTGTTGATTGATTATAAAGATAAAGGTGTTTCTATAACCGGATAATATTACGCTTCAATATTAGAGCGACTAAAAGAAGCCATTAAAGAGAAAAGACGGGGAAAATTGACAAAAGGTGTTCTGCTTTTGCACGACAACGCGCCCGTCCACAAGAGCCGCGTTGCGTTAGCTGCCCTGCATAAGGTGGGCTTCGAAATTGTGAATCACCCACCCTACAGCCCAGACCTGGCCCCGAGTGATTATTACCTGTTTCCGAAAATGAAAAAAGAGCTGCGGGGTAAAAAATTTACTGCCGATGATGAAGTCAAGGAGGCAGTTTCGGCGTATTTTGCAGATAAAGAGAAATCATTTTTTTATGAGGGTATAAATAAATTAATTGAAAGATGTGAAAAATGTATCCGTCTTGCAGGTGAATATATTGAAAAAGAAAAATAATTTGGTTTTTTTATTTCCACCCCTTGTCCCCCATTCCGCGAATATAAAAACGCTCCCTCGTATATGTGAAAAATTTTATTAAAATCTAAGCACTTTATCAAAAATATTCGAATGAATTCTTATATTCGTCTAACCTTGTATATCACCCACATTACTTCAGAATAGATTATACTTTCTTATTAATATTAGAAGTGTAATCTTTGTTATAAAACATAATATAAAAATCGACCTTCGAAACATAACAGATTTTCAATTATAGATTTTATATTATATACCAACAATATCGTAAATCACTTATTAATTTTTTATGTTCAACAAACCATATTTTTTAATTTTACTGTGCGGCGATTCGTGATTCCATCATTCTTTTCTGCAAGTTATGGTCCGATTTAGTGTTATTTTCGTCTCGTAAAGGCTGCATTAGCAAGCACGTAGAACATGTGTCGTGCAGTCATTTTCTTATTTCATAATCGTCGTTTTTATTTTGCTTATAAAATCTTGAGACGTGCGTTATTTGTTCCACTTTGAAGTAGCCTTGCTATAAAATGAAATGAACCACTTATTTCATACATTACCCTTTATGGACATCCATTAAAATGGAACAATGCCAGAGCTACACGTACATAATATTTTATTGTTTCGTCGGCTCGTTATTGAGGAAGCAATTTAAATGAAGGATAGAGTCATTTACCATATATGCTATTAAATTTAGGGAATATTAATGTTAAGACAAAAATATTAATGTAAATATTAATATTTAGAAAAAAAAATGAATATTAAAAACGTAAACTGACGTTTGTGGAATTTATTTCTTTTTACTTGCTTAACTCTCTACAAGGTGTTACCAGTACTGCGCTACAAACATTTTAATATGTTTTGTTTTTCGGGATTATTATTTGGCGTCAGTAAAATGTAACGTTGAAATAACAGGAACAATTTTCACTACTTTTATTAATAACAGTATACACGGTTTTGGATCTAAGCAACCAAAAGCTGTTTCTAAGTTTATTTGGGGCGCTGAATCCGAATCTGCACTCCATTCTTTGATATTGGTTCTAGTTTTCGAGATATTAAATAAACACATTTTTTACAATTTTTGACAATTAATCTCCATTTTATTCATTAAAAAGTGTTAAATTAGAAATGAAGAGCAGTTGAACTGAGTCGCTTGTACTGTTTGGGATCTGTTTCACGCATTAAAGTCTAACAGTAGTCGCTCATCATGCCCTCGTCCTAAAATCCTTGACATCGTTTTTCGATTTTCGCCAAATCTTGGTGTAGTCGCTCTCCTTGCTCGTCGCTTGTATCACCCAAGTTTTTAGGAAAAAAATCGAGATTGGAATGCAGAAAATGTATTTTGAGAGACATTCGAGCTCCAATCTTGCAATAATTTTGCAACAAACTGTCGATCTTCTTCTTGAAAACCGGGGATTTGCGGTTACCGAGAAAGTTGTGAACAACATCTTGAAGTGATACCCATGCTGCTGCTTCATTGGGCGCTAAACATTTTGTAAAGTTTCTGTCGGCCAATAATTTTCGAATACCAGGTCCCTGTTCTCTCTTAGATTTTGGCGTACGACAATTTGCCAAATAACTTGGTCAGGTACTCAACTACAAGTTTCCATGGAATTTGCACTCGTACCTGGACAAATTGGCAAAGGATCATTGTTCGCACGGGAAACTGGCTTAGACACTGATGATACTTCAGGATATTTATATTTTGCTAGTTTTTTTTTGCATTTCGATCGATAACATTCTTCAAACAAAAGTAACAATCATCTACATGATTTTTCGGCTCTCTCCATAACATTGGCAATGAAAATGAAAAACATACTTTTTTACCGCGTGACCACTTGTATAATATTGTGCTACACGCGTTACAAAACAATTTCGATACCCACGGCTTGTGAGTGTTTGATACAGAGAAATCAAAATAATAAAAATATGAATTTCTGATCACATTAGTAATAACTTTGCCACTTTTTCTGATCATATAACATCCGCAAACATAACAAGAACACTTTGAATCAACTTTACAATTCTGTCTTTGCATTTTCACACGTTTTAGATTCAAAAATAACTTTAAAAATACAAATTAAATAATGTTTCTAGCGACGCCAACAGCTGACTGTCGTTATGATAGCGCAGTGCTGCCAACATGCGCGAACTCACAAACTAGAACCAATTTTAAAAAACGAAACCCGGATTTGAATTCAGCACCTCAAATAACGTCAAGATTTGTTCTCATCTGCTCTGATCCAAAAGTTGACCGGAATTTGCAAACTTGTGTAATATTACAATCGATAACTAGGGTTCGCACACTTTGTTTGGAATGCAAGGATGTATTGTAAGGACAGCTGTCCGATACGAATAGCATGACTGAGAGTAGTTAAGCCCAAGCTATAGTGCTATATGAATGTACATTTCACAGGTTGATAGCTGTTACATGGTAAACATAATAACTATTAAAGTTACATTATGACTTATTGCACTATCGAACAGTCGGTCGAACTCGAAAACAACCGTGAACGACAGTTTTATTCGATGTATTCAATAGTGCAAGCGAATGTATTATGCAGCGTGGTAATGCCGAACGAACGACACGATTGAAAATGGCCGATGAAATAAACAAGTTTGTTGAGAAGTATCCTGAATGAAAATATAATGGTGATAAAATAGTGCCTCGTTTGAACTCAAGGTACAATGTGACCTTTGTGACGCCAAGGGCGCCGACTAATGCTCTCAGGAGAACATCGGTCTACGTTTTCAGTAAAAGTGCCAACGAATTCGCTGACCTGTTTGCTTAGCATGCATACCTTATATGTATTTTTAATAATTTTTGTTTCAGTTCGCTTTTCTGATTAACTTTAGTTTGAATTAGCTTTAATTATCATTATATCTGCGGCACATATGTCTAAACTCAGTTAGATAATTTGTAATTTCCTGTTATTGGGCTACAAGCCTGTTGGAAATAAAGGTTATTATTGTTATTATTATTAAAATATTGTGTACAGTGTGCAAAAAAGATATAATGTGCTAGGGTCAACGGGACTGCAGAAAACATGTAAATACTGGAGCACATACTAGAAATAAAACTGATATGCTGAATTTGAGTTTGAGTTTGATCTAACATGCATGTTACTAGCTTTCAATTTACCACTTAATTTACACGGTCAAGGTACCAACTGCGCAAGAAATTAAAAATAAAATGAAATATGTGATTATGCATAAACGAGATAATAGTTAGAAACATTTTATTATTAACGTTATAGTGCGCACAATGTACTCTGTTAAATTGTCACCTTCATTGTTACTAGACTGTAAAAGACAAAAAAATGTAATTGAGGAACATTTACGAGACTGGTACGAGATACATTGGCATAATTTGAAATTTCAACAGAGCAACTATTAATGTTTGTTAGTGATGGAGCCAGTACAATGCGCTGTGTAGGCCGTGCTCTTAAAAATCAGAGCTGTAATTTCTTGTATATTACGTGCAAAATCTATGCGTTTTATCTCGTGGCGGAAACTATTCGGAAATTTTATCCAGAAGTAGATGCATTAATTGTGGTGTTTTGTAATTGCCTTAAATGTACTCGAGAATTTCACAGACGGTAACCCCGTATCCCTGAACCACCACGCTCGATTCTTACACGTTGCGGAAACCTGGTTACAGACAGCGCTGTACTACTGTAAATATTTTCAAGAAATAAAATCTATTGTTTCGCACTAAATCCAAGAGACGCTGAATCTATCAACAAAACTTAAACTAAATTTCAAGATAATCATTTTGAAAGAGATTCAAGACTGTACAAAAAAATTACTCTGGACTGGCAATAGAGAATTTACAAAATTCTTCGGCGTCGTCAAAGGACTCACTGCAAATAGTGGATGTTCGTTTTTGCTCACCTATTTGTAATGCACTGATCAAATTTAGCAAACATTTAAAAATGGAGGCGACGATTTAAAAAATGTTACAGCAAAAGATTATTTTAAGAACAAATACTGCTAAGTTAAATAGAAAGGTATTTTAAGTGACCGACGCTTTGTTACTTCTACATATTTATGTCTTGAATAAAATGCGACAGAGAGAATGCAGTACTATCGAAGTTTTATATTGTCAGGTCGAAAATGTAAACGAACTCGTATTACACACGATGCACACCATTGTTGGGTTTTTTTTTTTCAATAAAATATACAAGAGCTCTCTTTCTAGTTGGATACCGATACGGCGCAACCTAAAAGTATAGACCGAAACTTGCGATTCAGATCGTAAATCTTTTTGTGGTAGCAACTGTATCAACTTTGCAATGACATAACTTAACCTGCTATAAATAGTATCATTAACCTTTAGTTTCTTTTTATCAACGTCTGATTTGCAATCTTTTCATTTTGGTGCACCGTAAAACTTAAGGAAAATACAACATAAACAGATTACGTGTACTTTTCTTGTTACTACATCATTACACTAACGAACCGAACTACTGCAAATACAAGTCGAGAACTAAGCGTATCAAATAAGAGTTAACTTTGTAGGAATGACCACTGAGATTCTGATCATACGTAATAGACGACGGTATCAAAGAGGCCATGTTTGCAGACGTACCTTTCAAAATAAATGCACAAGAACTTTCGTTCGAGTGACCATATGTACATATTTAGTGAATTTTAAACAATATTTACGCGCAGTAAAAATTAATATTCGGAATATAATTTTATTACCTTTAATACAATAATATTGAAGTTAATTAGCTTAAGACAAAAGAGGAATAAGTTGCTATTTCCAACTCGGTCAATAAAATTTAGCACTAAAAATTATCGAGCCAGTAAGTTTGCTAATATACGTACAGGTGGTGGCAAAAATAAATGATTTTTCTGGACATTTCTAAAGGTACGTACTCAGAAAGTGATGGGGAAAGAAATGCTATCCGTTTTTTAGTGTCAGCATCAGTTGGACGAACGAGCATCGCATTCATTTTTGGCCAAAAACAACAAAAATGTGACTGCGACACAAATAGCGTTTCGTGTACCTTTTAGGCTTGGTTAACCTAATCTCGAAACTATTCGAAAGACGATTTTGCTACGAATTACTTACTTCAGAGCTAATAAATTAACATTGAAAGGAAAACCAAGCTGGCCGACTTTGGACTGTCTGGAAACGGAAAAAACTCCAGCTAAACAGTTTACACGCCTTTCGGCACGCAAACACGCCACTGCTTTCAGATTTTCCGACCAAAATATGCGAATAATTCTTCATATGGAATTCCGAATGCATTCATACAAATGGATGTTGCGCAGAAACGCAACGAAAGAGACTGGGTAATCCCCAAAGCATTGTAGCTGGAAATTCAATACATCCACTATGCAGCTATTATGTTGTTCAGTGATGTGGGGCATTTTCACCTACACGGTAGCGTAAATAAATAAAGCTTCAGATATTGGGCCTAGAACAACATATGTCAACTGCACAAATGATCCTTCCAATGCCTTCAGGTAACTGTATGATCCGTGGTAGCAGAATTCGATATTTGGCGCCAGTACTTTTTTGAATAAAACAATGTTACAGCGAGTGTGAACTCAGATCGATATGATGTGGATATCTCTGCGTCTCAGATTGAAGGAATTTGACATGGACAATGTTTGGTTTTAACAGAATGCTGCAGCAGCCACATTTTTCGAAATTCCATGGATTTTAAGGGTGATTTAATTTTATTCTGTGGGAATACTCACCACTAGAACTTAGAAAATATGTAAAATGCATATGAAATATTGTTTTTTAATAATTTTTTTAAAAAGATATATTAATAGGCGTTCTGTCGCTGAGCATAAATTCATAAACATGTACATATTTTACTGGCTTTTAGTGCAAATTTGTTTGCGTATTTTGCCAATTTGTTACTGCATATTTTCCATTGCCCTCGACACATCAATCAATTAGAAGATGCCATTTGTCAACGATCATTGCCATTCCATATAAAATAACCCGCCTAGTAATGGACAACTTTTGTCGGCGCTTGACTAATATAATTTTTAAAACCCAATAGAACAACATATATATAATATAAAGGTGTCCCAAAATTAACGCAAGATTTGAATTAAATAGAAAACACAATTTTTAGTCTTTTGTTATTTTTTATTGAATCATAAAGTACATAGGATAGGGTTATTTATGGAATAACACATCGGGCAAATGGCCTCCACGGCTTTGCATGCACATACGCACTCGTTTGTTGAAATTTTCCATGACCATTATGTATAAATATGGCTGAATTTCGTTGGCGCAACGTTGAAATTTCTCCTTTAATGCACGTGTGGTTGCCGGCTTGTTGACATAGACCTATGATTTCAAATAACTCCATAAAAAGAAATCTAATGGAGTTAAAACACACGATCTAGCGGGCCAATTCTGATCACCGAAACGAGAGAGTACACGACCTGGAAATGTCTCATGCAGTAATTGAATTGTTTCACGGGCTGTATGGCATGTGGCGCCGTCTTGTTGAAGCCACATATTGGCTACATTAATATCATCCAATTTCGGCATAAAGAACGGTGTTATCATGTCGCGATATCGAGCACCAGTAACAGTCACTGCTTGACCAGCCTCATTTTCAAAAAAGTATGGTCCAATTATGCCTCCAGCTCAAAATTCACACCAAACAGTGACACGTTGTGGATGCATTTGTTTTTCTACAGAACCCCAAAAGCGGCAATTTTAGCGATTATCAAAGCCATCAAGATGAAAATGTGCTTCATCGCTTAGGATGCTTTTGCTCGAAAAATCAGCATCCATTTGTTAATGTTCAATAATCCATTCAACGAACTCTCTCCGCTGTGCATGGTCATTAGGTTTCAGTTGTTGTGTTAATTGAATTTTGTAAGCATGCAGACACAGATCTTTAATGAGTATTGGCTGTAGATAGCTTCTTGAAATTTGCAATTCTTGTCCACGACGCCGAATTGAGGTTCCTAGATTGTCACCGACACGCTCACGCACTGCTTCGATATCGACATTTGAACGGCTTGTTTTTGGACGACCAGTGTGTTTGGCGTCTCCAATGGATCCAGTCTCCATGAAATTTTCAATTAATCTCTTCACAGTTAACGAAGTTAAAACACTATTCCGACCATATTTTTTACGAAATTTTCGAACTGCGGCCGTCAAGCTTTCATTATTTTTGAAATATTGTTCAATAATGAAGACACGTTGATCTATCGTGTAACGCTCCATTTTTACTAACCCTAAACTGTCAGCTGTCAAATTGTTTTTTTTAGGGTTGCCAACACTTTACTGCACAAATGGCGACAAATTGAAATCTTGCGTTAATTTTGGGACACCCATTACATAGATGCACTTTTAGAAAATAAATAAAACGATTTGTTTCCTTTCTCTATTTGATTTTTGTTAATACTATAAACGTGTCAGTTACTTTTGCTTCATCCCGTATAATGTTTTGGCATATTGAAATGCTCTCTTTTATCCAGACTATGTTAAGCTATGTTAAGAACATGACGAGATTTTTTCACGATTGAAATGGCACACCCTGTCAACTAGATCAATACATGCAGTAGTATTTTTCGATGTATATTTTTGAAACTGCAGTATTGAGCACACACGATCGAAAAAATGATGTGGAAAAAGAGCAACGAATCGAAATCGAATTTCTTGTGAGACTGGACGAAAAAATTAATCGAAATTTTATGAACATTGCAAACCATGTATTCCAAAACGGCGTGGTGAGAATATGTTCATGACTGCGTGGGAGAGGGGACATCAAACAAAACGGGCACAGAATACAATATACAGTGTTAGCATCTGGGAATAGCAATTGTCGTCTGTTCTGCATGTTGTCGAAAATCGATATTAACAAGGAAGTAATTACTCACATTTTACGAGACAATTTAAAGAATATGTTCACGACTGCTTGGGAGAGGCGACATCAAACAGAACGCGCACAGAATACAATATTTAGTGTTAGCGCATATGAATAGTAATTGTCTGCTCTGCATGTTGTCGAAAATCGATATTCAGGGAATAATTACTCACATTTTGCTAGACAATTTAAAGATAAGAAAATTGTATGCGAAGTTAGCTACCAAAATGCTTTTCTACCTCTAAGAAATTTAGCGTTTGCCAATGCTACAATGCAATGAAGTAGACGGGCGAAACCATTTAGACATAATCGTGATTAGAGATGAACTGTGGATTTTCCAATACGAGTCTGAAATCAAAGACAACAGCCAATGCATGGAGAACGACAAACCACGACTGACCTAGGTCAGGATATTAAAACAAACATGATATTCATGACCGACCAATCAGACAGTTAATTCTACGTGCTATCTAGAAGTTTTAAAGCGTCTGGCTGAAAACGATGGTTGCTGCATCATGGCAATGCATCGTTCCATTAGATGTTGAACTGTTGTGCTATTAACCCCACTCCCTATACAACTTTGATTTCGCCCCTTATGAGTGTTCCACGACAAAAGATCAGATTAAAGAGAACCGTTTCAAGAAAGAATTTAAGCTTAACTATTATACTCTTCAATAGTTTGTAAATAAAACAAGCCGCGTTACATAATAGTCACATCTCCTAAATACATATATTGGGTTGGCAACTAAGTACTTTCGGTTTTTACTGATAGAGAGCGTTGTTTTATTTTTTGTATAACGTATGTTACTGCTGTACTTCACCGTTTGTCGCCTGATACTAGTCACATTGACGTAACTGCAGAAGCAAGTAGGGCGTGATTTTTATTAAAGCTATTAGTTGTGGGTTAATTTTAAATGGAGTGCAGAAACGAACATTTTCGACATATTTTACTATTTTATTTCCGTAGAGGAAAGAAAGCTGCTGCGGCTCACAAAAAGATATGTGAAGTTTATGGTGCTAATTGCTTAACAGAGCGCAGGTGTCAGAATTGGTATAAAAAATTCCGTTCTGGAGATTTTTCCCTCAAAGATGAGCAACGTTTGGTCGGCCTACTGAAGTTGATGATGACCAAATCAAAGTCATAATTGAAGAGGATCGTCATATAACTGTTCGAGAGGTTGCGGAGAGGCTACATGTATCGCACACAACAAGTGAAAAATATTTAAAATGTCTTGGGCTAGTTAAGAAGCTTGATATTTGGGTACCTCACGAATTGAAAGAAATTCATTTAACACAAAGAATCAACCTTTGCGATATGCACCTTAGACGAAATGAAACCGACCCTTTCTTAAAAAGAATCATCACTGGTGATGAAAAATGGGTCCTGTACAGTAACATAGTTCGAAAACGATCATGGAGCAAACACGATAAATCAGCTCAAACCACATCGAAAGCTGAATTGCATCCAAAAAAGATCATGCTGTCAGTTTGGTGGGATTTCAAAGATGTCGTGTTTTTTGAGCTGCTTCCAAGGAACCAAACTATCAATTCTGATGTTTACTGTCAACAATTAATAAAACTGGATGAAGCAATCAAAGAAAAACGGTCAGAATTGTCAAATCGGAAAGGTTAGTTTTCCATAATACAAGGCCTCACACATTTTTGGCAACTCGTGGGAAACTATTGGAGCTTGGCTGGGAAGTGATGCCACATCCCCAATACAGCCCTGATCTAGCACCATCTGATTACCATTTATTTCGAAGTTCGCAGAATTCTTTGAATGGTAAAACTTTCACAAATGACGATGACCTTCACTCGCACCTGGTTCAGTTTTTTGCTGATAAGGACCAGAAATTTTATGAGCGCGGAATCATGCAGCTGAAAGAAAGATGGCAAAAGGTCATTGAGCAAAATGGAAAATATATAATTGATTAAAAACTATTCTTTGTTTAAAAAAAAGTGTTTTATTTTATACTACAAAATCGAAAGTACTTAGTTGCCAACCCAATACATTTATTATTATGAAAGGCCTTTTACGGCCTCTTAATGTTTTCTTAATGTAGTTTCTTTTCGTTGAATCTGATGGAGCCTGTGGTTGATTAACTTAATCACTAAGGTTGATATATAACCCCTTTCCACATTAACTTTTGTAAATTCTGCATTTCGACAACTATGTTGTCATCATCAGCAGACAATTTCAAAGTGTCGCATCTGGTAAAACACGGCCGTTCACACACCGTTCAGAACCAAGATGTACATTGTGTACATCTTGGTTCTGAACGGTGTAGATCGCGTACGGAGTTTGTTTTTCGTACAGGTGTTTTTCGCCGTGTTTTACCAGGTGCGACACTTTGAAATTATCTGCTGATGATGAAAACTTAGTTGTCGAAATGCGTATACAGAATTTACAAAAGTTAATGTGGAAAGGGGTTATATATCAACCTTAGTGATTTAGTTTCTTTTCAGTAACGAATTTCATCTGTACGGCTATTCCCAGTGCCCTTGTCCATGAATTTTAACTCATAGCACTAGTAACAGTTTTTTAATTGTTCATTTAGAATCATCGGAGGTCTATTTCTCGGTACAATTTTAACAGTTCAGTACATTTTGAATATTTTTTCTTCAATCTGCACTGCAGAATACGCTAGTTCAATAAGTTTGGCTACTTGACCTAAGAGTTTTTTTTTTCTTTATGTAGTGTTATTAACTTGCGCATATTACCAGATACGTGTTTATTTTTGCAACTTATCTTTCTAAAATTAATCAAAAAAAAGGGTAATGAAACCCCTTACCACATCAACGTTCTCTTCTGTATACGTATATCGACAACTAAATTGTCTTCATCCGCAGATAATTAATCACAATGTCACAACTGGATTCGCAGTAAAACTGGCACAGAAGAATTTCGCATAATTTTCCACTAATACACACTCAATTTAAGTTTTATATATTTTTTTTCGATTAAATCAAGTTCCATTAAAATTTATCATCTTTGCATCGGATGTTCATTTTTCACAAATACATGATATCATGAATAGTATGTTCCAAAACGGTTCTAAATTTATGGCGTACAATAGAAAAAGGCGAAAATGTTTGGAAAATTCTATGTTAGAATATTTAGCAAATTCTTTTGTAGTTGTAAATAATAACAGCTTTCATATTGTAATTAGAGGTTTTGGTATCGTTGTTAAATGGAAGTAAATACAATCACATTTGATGACATTCATCATTCACGGAGTGTACGAACACATTTGTGACTGACTGTATATACCAATTACAAAAAATGAATGATCTAATTCTATCATTACATGTTATGGTTAGACAGGATCAATTTTTAAAAATCGATCTCCAAAAATTATGACACTTCTACTTGTGGCAGAACCCACTTCACTAAATGCCATGTCAAACAATCTTTTTATTACTAAAAAATAACAAAAAACATTAAATAGGCTCCATAGAAAAATTAAGATTAAAATGCTACAAAACAGAACTAATTTGACATATTCCAATAAATAAAATATGCATGCAACAAGTGAATGATTTAAACAAATTTTTAATTTGTCAACACAGAAATTGGCAAACCTGATCGTTCGTCTTTAGATTTACTTTTTAGGTTAAAATGTATGACATTTACCTTCTCAAGTTTTCAAAAAATTTGAATAAAATACAGAATTGTTGTTAGTTTATGGAAAAAAAATTCCAATCATTTGTAATCACTCTGTACATATTTATAGTAGATGTATTTTTAAATGAGATAGTATTAGGAATTATGAGCTAAGAGATTTAATTTTTTTGAGAATAAATTATTAATTCACAATTAGTGTTTAGAATAAAATTATATATTTAGAAAACTAAAATAATTCTAAGAATTTAATTTAAATACCTTTGAAATATTACGATTAATTTAAAAGGTTATCTATGGCCAATTAAACCCTAAGCAATTTTGTCTGTCTATAGTTGGTAGCACAAAAATATCCAAATTGAAACATTTTATTTTCGTAGATTGATTACACTTTTTCATGTTTTATGTACCGAGAATGAATATTTTAAGTAATTAAATTGTGCTAGTGATAAATATTAAAAGTAAGAAAAAATATCCTGTGGAAAATTTTCAACAGATTGTTATAGCTCACTTACTATTCTAAACACTACAAATGAATTGATATCAAATTCTCAATATGGTTGAAAATCGCTAAACTGTGTATCAAAAACACAGACAAATTTTTGAACAGATACCAAGCCCAAATTACAGTCTACAAATTCGCGAAAATTCGATTCGAAAAGTAAATAAATCAGTCGTATTGTTATATAATCCACACATAAAAATTCTTGTTTTTATGTGTGTAGATAAAACATTTGCTTATAAAATACACAAATTTTATTTATTAGTTTAAAAAAGTTAAAATAGTACGTCATTATAGATACGACTATGTGATTTTGCCTTGCGCCCAACTAATGAGAACTGTCATTTGAATTTGCTCAGAAATTTGTCCCTCTCTTTTTGAAACAGTATAAAACCAGTAAGGACTACCATTTTTGCGTATTTATTTGATTTATTTCAAAATTTGTCACTCAAAAATTATAAACTGCTCTAATAACAAATATTTAACTGATCAAACATATCCTGTATCACATATTTGATTTTTAAGAGACGGGAAATATTGTAAAATGATTGGTCTATTGCATTTTACGTTACCCAATCAAACAAAACTGTCAATAACTTTTAAACATCAAATGATTAGATTTAAAATAATAACTTTTTGGCTATGACATGCTTATGTTAACCAAAATAGAATACTTTAATCATGTTAAAAAATATAATTCCGTGGCGTAGTTAATTTCATTTTGTATTTAATTAAAACATAATCTCTCTTCAGTGCAAACAAAAACAGTGTTGATGAATTTTTACGTTGGAACATATAGGATTTTCGTATACAAGTACATATATTAATGTGCTGTTCTGTTTTACGGGGCTAATGTTTTTTAATGGTACTTTGTGCGTAAAAAACCGGTGACAATGAAAACATGATAAAACTGATTTCATTTCTAGAAATTAAAGAACACTTATTAATCGATTTCGCATGAATTATATATGAAGTCGAATTGATATTTTTACGAATCAACGCATTCCATATTTGAGGATGTTTGCGTACTGTATATTAGTTTGGCATTACCCTATTAATATAGGTGAGTATTTTTACTTTACTAATTTTTAATTAATACATGCGTACGTAGTATGCATATTAAAGTAGTATACCAAAAATTAAAGAAAGAACTCTTTCCGTATTATAAACTATTTACGACACCAGTAAGTTCAAAAAGAAATCATTAAATATGTCAATTAAAGTGGAACAACGTACACTTAATGAGTATAAAGTATGCACGCTTTACTTATTATAAATAATTCTATACATAAACTTGTATTCCCTTGCTGGCGCGTTTGTGGTGTATAGCTAACAATGTAAGGTAATATAAATGTAGGTCACATGGTCGCACATGTTCAGAAGATTGTGTTAAACAAAGGGAGAGAATTTCGCAAATTTCACAACCAGTTGGTGTCTGATCAAATAGAAAATGATGTACGTTAAGCTATTGATTATTGATAGGAGGGATGCGCTGTTGTCTGAAAGTAAATGGGTAGTCATTTTGAAGGTTAATAATGAATACAGTAAAAGAGAATTGGCAAGGGACACTAATTTGTTTTATTTGGTTCTTCTTTTCTTGGATAGATGGACTCTATTAAAGTTAAATTATTCAGTGTTATTTGTTTATTTGTGATAATAAATTAAATACTGGAAAAAAAATAATAATATTTCATGGTTTTACAACGACTCATTTATATTTAATAGGTTATGTTTATAATTTTATGTAAAAGTGGGTATGTTGATATGAACAAACATGAAAGCGATGTCCTGATTAAATCCATCTTCTAACGAAGAATATTACGATAGAACATGTACTATATACTTTTTAGTATCATTTTAATGTCAAAGTAAATGAAATTATAAACTATTAACCTCAAGAATATGTGGTTGAACAAATATAACCTGGAAATACAAATGGTACCAGGAAAGTTTTGCAATACAGCTTTGTTTATTTAATTTTTTCAAAGTAATTTCCTCTACACTCAATACACCTCTCCATCCTCCGACCACCAATCTTTAAACCAGTTCCGCCAAGTTCCTCTAGAGAGTAAAGCACACCCGTTGTCCCAAGCCCGCAGAAGGTCCTCGTCACTTGAAAACCGCCTCCCTTTTGGCTTCATTTTCACATGCGAGGACCGTGCAAAGAGGGAGCAAGATCTGGACTGTAGGGAGGGTGCTCGAGAAGTTTCAATCCTGTCGTGGTCAAATATTCGGTGCAGGCTTTGGCGCGGTGAGCTGGAGCATTATCGTGATGGAGGAACCAGGTGTTCATTCTTGACTTTGGGCGCAGGTTCTTCATATATCCAATGGCTTAGGCTGGCACTATTTAGTATACCACTTAGCTGTGACTGTCTTCTGTGTGTCCAAAACGACGCGTTCCACAATTCCACTTGATTTGAAAATACACCTATCATTTTCTTCTTTAGAGATCGTTTTCCTCCGTAACTGGCGTTCGTGGCCTTCCCGGTCTCTCAGCATCCTCCACAGTTATAATAAATTTCCCCTTTGGAATTCTCTATACCACGTGAATATCGTTGTGCGATGTGGACAAAGAATCATTGCAAGTGCAAGAATCATTTCTTCGAAGCACTGGTCTATGTTTAAACCACGCACGAAATTATAACGCAAAACTGCCCTTATCTCATTTCGTGACCACGATGCCATAGCAAGCACTTTACACTCTCACTGCTAATGAATAACTGAGCCCATCGACATAGCGCGACGGCTACTATGCACATATGAACATGTCTCAACATGCAGCAACAAGTAGCTTCCTACGATTCACTTTTGCGTCATATTGCAAAACTTTCCTAGTACCCTTTATATATCTTTGTTGGGCGCTTTAAATAATAATAATAATAATAAATACATGAACCTTGGGAGATGTAACGATTTATTACATTGTAACACAATGTACAATACGTCAATATATATTATTATAAGCTATGTCGAACATGGCAATACACACAGCCAGAAAAATTACCAGTAACAGACCAGATATTACAATTATTGATATAAAAACAAAAGTAAACTAACAAGAAAGAAATTGCGATACAAATGATACAAACATTATATAAAAAGAATAAGAAAAATAGGAAATGTACACCATTTATAATCGAATTAAAAAGCGGTAATAATAGTACTGATTGTGATGCCAGTAACAGATATTACAACAAAACAATTTCTGAATCACATATAAACTCAAGAAATAAGTTCACATACACGCACACACACACACACACACACATACACAAAGCAATTATAATATACATAACAGCATAGTCAGACAATTTCTCAATCAGTAGGCTTGAGCCTGACCAATATACATACGTCATTCGATCAACACAATCGCAATATGATAACCACCTTCATAAAACTTGTAGTAAATACCATTTTATAATAGATAATAAAACCAGTACTAGCTGCGTACAGACCTAGCTCAAACGATAGATATATGAGTTGAGTGAGTTTCCCGTCGTTAAGCCAAGGAACTGCGAGAAAAATCTACACCATAATAATAATAATCTTTATTTCCCAACAGATAATAATGAATAGCATCCATACAACGGCACATGCAATTAATTGGTGCTCTCAGAAGCACATTAGTTTTAGCTTTTGGACTGATAAAAAGTACAGTTGGAGCTTGATGTTACGTGGAAAGGTATAGAGCGTAATATTTCGGTACCATCAATTACCTTACATATATGTAAATCGTTTAATTTGAACTTTTCGGCAATGTCCCAAAGATTTAAAGTTTAAGAGGATAATTATAATAGATACTACTTTCGGGATACGTGCCCTCGTATTTAAAGGAAAGTTATTTCAAGACTCGTTTTTGACAGATTCAAGTGAGGAGCCAAACGTCGATTAGTAAGGAGAGCATGTTACCGAAAAATGTCCGAATACTTAAAATAAAATCACGATAGAGTGACTAAAGGGCAATTAGATTCCGAAACTGGTTCATCGATTGCATAATAAAGAACATTTTTGGAGCAAATAAAACGATATCTGTAAGGTGCAAGTTGAATGACAATTCAGAGTTACATTTTAAATTCAATTTTTTTTTTGTCATCAATATTGTATAAGTTTATTAATTTTGCTAGTAACAACATTCGTTGATATTAATCTTTAATTTGTTTTTATTACACTAATCCGCGAGTATATTCCAAAACATCATCATTCTATGACTTGTTTGGTAAATACAATTTAATATCATCAACGTAAGCTTTTGAGCGGATGAAGCAATTCATAGATGCGAGAAGTATTAACAAAAGTAGAAGAAATAAAGGTCCTAGATTTGTATCTTGAGGTACTCCAGATGTTGAAAGGAATCTGTAAGTATAAAAACCATTCTAAGATACACAGTTACATTTCAAACATACGAAGCAAAAATGTGCGAATTGAATGATCAACACAGTATCGAAAGCAAATTGATACCACGACAAGACCCACAAGACTTTTCTACAATGAACGACGCTCGTGGAAACCTACACAGGTATTTAACTCTTATTATTGATTGATTCTAAGGAGCAATTCTTGAACTGAAACGACCACAAATGATCTAACAGTTACAATAATAGAAAGTTAAGTAACCGTTGATTTATGCGTGACTTTAGATGCTCCTTCATTTTAGACTGCAGCAACTCGATAAGAACATAAATAAATCAAGTTAAAATTAACAACGAAATCATTAAAACAAATAGGCTTCTATATATTTCCATTAAACTTTGTGTGTATTGAATAATATTATCAGTCCTCCAACATTAAACACATAAAAGATTAAACAATCTTTCTTAACTACTCGTTACAATAAAAACTTGTTATTGATTAAAATTCGCTTATCAAGTTTCGTGCAAAAAAGGAGCCCGGTCATTTTGGAAAACATCAATCACGAGGGCGTAGTTAACAAATGATGGTGCATAAAAAAGTTGTGACAAAAAAAGGAAAGAAGTATTATGTATATGTTTACGTTGAATACAAGTTCGGATAATAGCGTTATTAATTTATTTTTTTTATCATACAGAAGAGTTCATTTTCGTCTACTGTAGGCGAATATAAATTATTAGGGTGTAATATTTTCGAAAAAAAGGCCGTGAGTGATGTAAAATGTAGTTAGTCTCTTAAATGATTAATTATAGACGAAGAAAGGGCATTATCATTTATTTTGTCGATGAATGTATTTTAGATGCGCTTTAGTTAACTAAATAACAAAGCTTGTCGAAGAATATGTTTCTTTAAAAAGTTTATTAACATAGCTATTGATATGCGATTTTCAAAATAATAATTGAACAACTACCAGTATGATAAAACCTTTTTTTAAGTTGTCATTTTAAATTAATTTCGTAAATATAATTTTGAGCATTTCAGTGGTCTCAAAAGCAAACTAAAGAAGCCCTACTTTCTAAGTTACTTCCACTACAAACCATCAATCCTCTAGTAAGTTCAGACTAACGTTGTACGGAAAAATTCAAAAACTTCTTTGCCTTCTTCGACGTCGAATCATCTACAACTATCATGGGCCCACAAACGAAAACGAAATTTGTCTAATCTGCCTGTATATTACACCATTCTAATCTAACGGTGCGATAACAACTAGTGAAAAGCAGGATTAATCTTAGACGATAGGAAATCCCAAACAAAACGGTGACATGTGGATCGCATTCTTATTTTATGGTCTCTGCCAAAAAAGAAAAAAACATTTCCCACAGATCTTGAGGTATTATGTGTATTCCGAAGGGTAGGCAATCCTAGTCTTCTTTCTTCCTCTTCGGTGGTTCATCTACGCCGCGATAATAATTAGTGAGAAGCAGGATTAATCTTCGATGATAGGAAATCCCAAACAAAACGGTGATATGTGGATCGCATTCTTATTTTATGGTCTCTCTGCCAAAGAAAAAACATTTCCCACAGATCTTTAGGTATTATGTTCATTCGTAAGGATAGGCAATCCTAGTCTTCTTTCTTCCTCTTCGGTGGTTCCTCTAGGTCCTGCAGAGTTTCTTCTAAGATGTTGCCTACCTTCTTGAGATCAGTCTCTTCAGCAACGCATAACCGTAGCAATATTTCTTTACATTCGCTTACGATTTCATCAACCTCATGTTGTCCAGCAATACACCTTTTAAAGTCACTTAGTTGGTGATAATTTGATTGTCTCCGATCTCTGGGCGTTTTAACATACTAATTCAAAACGACAGACTTTATTAAAAAAATACCAGCCTATAGCAATGAATTCGTCTGTTTTTACGTAGAAGTTTTCTTCTGTAAAAGGTGTTACTAATGTTACTTGTCTTATTGTGCCTACTTTTGACCCATTTATTACCGCATTTTTCGGGCTGTTGAAAATGAATACCTGAAGATAAAGCTCTGGGTAATAATAAGCGATCAATTACTTGCGATTGCCAAGTTACAGCTCCAGTATACCGAAACGGCACTTCGCCGTAATAACACCATACCCGTATATATTTTAAGGGTCTCAAAGCCTATTACGAAGAACTGTTGTTATGTCAAAAAACTTATGCAGGAATGATATTGTGGAGATAACAAAGCCATGCCATATCGTTAGACATTTAATAGCCTCTTCTAGGATATTCACTATCTCTTTAGAAAGAAAGAAACTTAAGGAAGGCTTGGTGATTGTTTTTTGCCACATAGTATATATTGACATTAGTTAAGGAGAAATAATTAATTACATTAATAAATGATATGTAATGACCTCCTCTTGCAGCTTAACAGACGTCCCCTCTTTTGTTAAAATTTTTAATGACATTTTGACATAATTGAGGCTCTATCTCACACGGATAATTTCATCTTTCAAAGCAGGAATTGATTGTGGAATGTTTTTATAAACCTGACTTTTCACATAACCCTAAAGAAAATGGTCTAACGGTGTCAAATCACATGATCTTGGTGGCCAGTTAACGTCACCGGAAATTTTTCTCTCAATAAATCAATTGATTCGTGTGCAAAGTGAGGTGTAGCACCATCTTATTGAAACCTTATATCCTCTAGATCAATATTCATTAATTCAGACCACAAAAATTCGGTTATCATCCGACGATATCAATCACATTTTCAAAGAAGTAAGGTCCAATTACACCACCTGACCATAATGCACACCAAACAGTATCTTGTTTAGAATGCGTAGGTTTCTCATGAATAATTCGTGAATTTTCCTCACCCCAGATACGGCAGTTTTGTTTATTAACATAGCCACCAAGTTCAAAATGTGCCTCATTGGAAAACATTATTTTTTGAGAAAAATCAGCTGGTTGTTTGTTCATTAATGAAATTGACATATGAACGACGTTTTAAATAGTCTAATGGCTTCAATTCCTGTGTTATTTGAACCTTATATGCCTTCAGAGCTACAGGCTTTTCGAAGCTCAGCGATGACTTGCGACAAACAAATGGTTGTATACCAATCGGCAGTAACAGTTCTTTGATCTTGTAGAGGAATTGATGCTACATGACCTGCTTTCGAGATAAATGTCTCGAGCATCATTTTGGAAACACTTCGAGGACGAATGACTTTTATGGGAACACCCAAACAGACGACTGGCGTTTATTTTCTGGCGCATATGAGTAAATCCAAGATTCATCACCACTGACAATATTGTACATGTTTTCAGCGTTTCCGGCGCTGAAGCGATCTTGAGTCTTTTGACACCAATTCACCCTATCTGCTTTTTGTTCTTAGGTCAACAGATTCGATATCCAAAGGAAACTAATTTTTTTACGCACACTTCATTATGCGAATTTTTTTAAATTGAGGTCTTTGAAATCGCCAATACTGCTTCAATCAGGCGATATGTCACTTGCCGCTAAAAATAATCCGTCCGCGTTTGAATTCCCCATACCAACGAGAAATTGTTGACTAATGTGGCGCTTTATTACCGAAAACAGAAACCAACTTGGGCGAGGTATTCTTGTTGAGATAATTGTCTTCGAAAATTATAAGAAATTATTCCGCGAAAATGTTTTCTGATTTTCAACTAACTTGTCAACTTTGACAGTTCGTTGTAGTTACAACACTACACGTATCGTGTATTTAGGTTAAGTAAAGTTAGTTCTTTAGTAAACCATATTGGATAAGCACTTACGCAAATACATTTCAACGGTACAAGTAAATCAAATTAATCATACATTTTAGCATAGAAATCACTACACGGCAAATCAGCACTAGTATATGCAGTTAGGAATGACTAAGTAGTATTCAATAATGCCTTGTATAAATTAACATAGTCTGCTTTTTTGAAATTATTTGTATAATAATTTTCACTAGAATCTAAACTTAGAAGGCTACGATTACTAAAATCAATAGACAAATTTATAGTAGGAAGCTCCAAATCTTCATCCACCATCGGGCATGGGAATGCGTGTTTATGATTGACGATTGTATTAATTTGTACTAGATTGACGAAGTTAATGAAGTTATTTGTGAGTTGAGTTCTTGCATCATCAATGTTAGTATAGTTATATCGCATACTTATCAAACTGTTATCAGAAGCAAGCATTATGAAACGTGATTTAAAATCTTTAATATTTATTTATCATCACAGGACTGATCTCCTGGAAACAACGAAGCCGTGCTTTGTCTTCTCAAACAGTCAGACATTAGATAACCCTTTCTAGGATATACACCATTCTCTTTGAAAAAAGAAATTTAAGAAATTTTCTGCTTCGAATTAGTTATACTACTGTGGGCAAAAAATAGTAAGACTTTGTTCATAATTTTTAAATTTTTAATTTATTCTTCCAAATCTATCTCGTCTCCCTCAAAGTAATCCCCCTTGGCCTCAATACACTTGTGCCAACGTTTCTTCCAATTCTGGAAACAGTTGTTAAAGTCAATTTCAGGAATAGCCTTCAATGCGCGTAGCGATTCACGTTTAATGTCTTCATTTGACTCAAAACGGTTTCCTCGGAGCGGTCGTGTGAGTTTGCTGAATAGCCAGAAGTCACATGGAGCTAAATCAGGCGAATACGGTGGTTGGCAAAAAACTCACGAAGAATTAATGCAGTATGCGACGGTGCATTATCGTGGTGCAAAAACTAAGAGTATTCGGCCCATAATTCTGGCCTCTTTTTACGAATAGCATTGCGCAAACGACGCATAACACTCAAATAGTATTCTTTGCTGACAGTTTGGCCGGTCGGAAGGAATTCGGAGTGCACGACACCTCGATAATCGAAGAAAACTGTCAACATAACCTTGATTTTTGACTTGCTTCGACGTGGTTTTTTGGGCTTCGGCTCACCTTTGATACGATATCCGGCCGATTGATCGTCTGTTTCCGGGTCATAAGCGTAGATCCAAGTCTCATCTCCAGTTATGATGCCTTTCATTTTGTCTTGATGGTCGGAAAGCATTGTTTCACAGACGTCAACGCGACGCTGTTTTTCGAAAAAATTGAGTGATTTTGGAACAAATTTCTGACTGTTAATCGTCGATTCTCAAGCACCAATTCCTTGATTCTATTGACGTGCTGATCATTAGTTGATGTTGATGGCCGTTCTGGACGTGGTTCGTCATCAAAGCGTTCTCGACACTCTTTGAATAATTTGTACCAATCAAAAACACTTGCTCACGACAAACAATTATCACCGAAGGCCTTTTGCAACATTCTGAACGTTTCGGCACCAAAAATTTGATTCCCTACACAAAATTTAATGGAACTTCTTTGTTGAATAATTTCACTCATTGCAAAAATCGCCGAATGCAATTTTTGTACTTCAGAAAGACAAGCGTATACTAAACACTAATGATTATTTTGATATGACATTTGGCACAGATGTCATTGACAGTCATACCAACCTAGAAAAAAATATTTCGACGAATGGGTTTTCGCGCGAAATTTAAACTAAAAACTAACTACTATTTTTTGCCCACAGTAGTATATTTTCTGTAATCTGCTAAACAATAAAGGTTACTGTTATTATTAAAATATCATCTAATTAGTATAACCGTTTTACATAAATTCCATAGTAACTGTATTTACTCTTTACTGCTATAATTGCAAAATCCCATATAATAAATAATACAAATTAAAAGTACATATTTAGGATATAAAGCTTGGCTAAGATTAGATCGATCTATTAAATTAAGACAGAGAAAGTTCACACACCTCACACATTAACGAATAATAGTGAGATTTTGGCACACTTCAAAATTTCTGAAATATGTAAGCACTCCGTGCATTTACCTTCCTTATTATTTATGTCCGCTGTGCTATAACATACTAAAGCCTATTTATAAATTGGCAAAGGTACAATTCTTGTGTAATATTTCTACTTTATTGTTTTATAGATCCATTACATTTTGTTTTAATATTTTAACGGCCTTGAATTTTAAAATGATTTAGTTGCACAACGCTCCAGCATTGCGGTAACTTTCGTGACAGAAACCTGAATAAATATGGTTATTGCATGCAGGCAGAAACTATTTTTAAGAGCTGTTGATTACGTTTGCTGCGGCTAACACGACACGTAATTTTTAATAAATATTTTAAAGTAAAAATATGCCTAGTGCAATTCTCAAAAAGAATTATATTATTTGTTGTTAAATATTTATTTGTTTTTGTGTTGATTTTCAATTTAGTTTGTAAAGCAATCGAAGTTAAACCCAAAAAAATTAAACGCTAATATTACCTTTAAGATACATATGTAAAAAAAAATACAGAAAACTTGATTAAAAAATAAGTAAATCATATCAGCCTTAAAATATGTCTACACTCAAGGGCAAAATTATCAAATATTTTTTGTTTTCACTACTATGAAAAAATAATTTTAAATTATCGTGGTATGCCTATCCTGTATACCATAAAGTGTGGGATAAAATTCATATAATGGAGGCGAATTCTTTTTCGAAAGAATGCTCGAACGCATATACCAGGTTGTTCAATAAGTTTTGTCGTTCGATAAGAGATGGCGCTATTATGTTCGTCGTTTTATTTTTCTAAAAATTGTACTACCTTTTTATGAAAACGTGTGAAGTTTTTCATGTTATATTTTCTCATACGTATACTTACAGGTGTTCAAAGTTGCAGTGTCACAGTATTTTATTTGCAATGAAAAAATTGTGTACTACACAATATACAATTTTTTTTAAAAAATCTTATTTTGGGAAGGTATAGCACCAAAACAAATTCAGGAACGCGTAAGTATGTAAGGACTTTTTACCTGCAGTTAGAACAGCAGAAAGATGAGTTGCTGAATTTAGACGTGGTCGTATAAGTCTTGAGGACGATCCACGTGAAGGACGTCGAAAAAGTGCATTGACAATAGAAATCATAGCAAAAATATAGGATATGGTTTTGGAAGATCGTCGATTAACCGACAAAAATTTAGTAGAAGTCTTTGGCATCTCATTAGGCAGTGCGAGCAATATTTTGGTTGAAGTTTTGGGTTTCAGAAAGCTGAATGCAAAATAGGTGCTGCATTCGTTAACAATGGACCAAAAACACATTCGAACGCGATTTTCTCAGCAACATTTTAAGCGTTTTAGAAAGAATAAAAATGATGTGTCGTTTCATCACTACGAATAAGACTTGGATTTACCACCATGACCCGATCAAAACAAGCGGCTAAAGAGTGGTTTTAACCCGATACTTCGGCTCCGAAGTGAATTAGGAAATCGGTCAAGGAAGTGCTAGCATCAGTTTTTTGGGATGCAAAAGAAATTTTGTTAGTGTATTACCTCAAAACTGGTGAAACAATAAACTTAGATTATTATTGTAACCTTTCGGACCAGCTAGATGTAAAAATTCGCGAGAAAAGAACTTGTTTTCGGAAGACAAATATCAATTTTCATCAAGACAACGCACTCTCTTACACAGCTCAAAAAACCATTGCAAATATCAGTAAATTAAAGTACGAATTTTTCCAATATCCACCCTATTCACCAGATTTAGCTCCCTATGACCTTCCCTATTTCAAAAAATTCATGCGTAGAAAACGATTTTCATCGAACGAAGAGATAATAGCGACCGTGGAAGGGCATTTCGACAGTCTTTCGGATTTTCACTTCAGGAATGGAGCCCATATATTTGAAAATCACTGAAACAAGTGTATTGAAGTTTAGAGAGGTTATATTGAATAATAAAATGTATTTCAAACCATAAAATCGTGTTTTTCTTATCGAACGACAAAACTTGTTGAACAATCTGGTAGTAATTATATACAATGGTTCGTGGAAGCCTATACTTCTTTTCTTTTGTTTGATGGAGTATTCCATTCGCTTTTCGATGGTTAAAGAAAGTTTTTGAGAAAAATGGAAAGAAGCATCTGATGGTTAATTGACCATGCTAGCAGATCTTGAAAAAGTTGACTGTATGAGCAGCAGAACGTAGATAGAACGGTAACACAGCGAATTTTGCATTGCAAACACAAAACTTTTCTGTAATTATTGAAGACTGAATGGCATACTATCAAACGAAAGAAGAAAGTAAGTTGTCAATGACACCATAAATTTAAATCAAATACTTTATAAGCACAACAGAATTTAAATTCCAATTAAAGGACAATACAAAGAGAAAAAACGTGCAATAGTAATGCGTAACGCCTCTCTACACTATACACTAT
Source organism: Dermolepida albohirtum (assembly GCA_031893035.1). Lineage (NCBI taxonomy): Eukaryota > Metazoa > Arthropoda > Insecta > Coleoptera > Scarabaeidae > Dermolepida > Dermolepida albohirtum. The sequence goes on along the minus strand of JAVIWB010004008.1, from coordinate 36,830 downwards.
AGCCTAGTGTAGATAGTAGTACAAAAACCCATATTGCTTATCTTCGTTACTCCTAGGGAAGGAACTAACCAGTTAATTCGGAGAGTCTTAGTCGACGCGACAGAAGTACCCTTCCCAATGATGAAGCACTTGTATTCTCAAATATGTGCCATTGGCAAAATTTAGGGCAATTCAAAATAAAACACTAAAGGCATTAATGGAAAAATGCTGGTTTATAAATTTTCTGTAATATTAATCTGAATATTGACAAGTAATCAACAAATTAAATGAACAAAATCTTCTTTTTCGACTTGGATTCCTAGAAAGAAAGCTTGATCCTGTGATACAGGAGTTTGTTGGCTGATTCCAATGCAAAGCATCCAGTTAAGGTGCATGTGTAGGGATGCTTCAGCATGTATGGTTTCAGATCGTCATGCGTATTTTTTATATTGACGTGGAATGATAAAATTATGATATATTAAAAGGAACTTCTGCTTTCCGTGAAAATGTGGTTACGCTAGAATGGAATTTGCAGAAGGACAACGATCTGAAACACCGCAGCAGTGTGTGTGTTGAATGGAAAGATGCAAACGGTATTCATACGATAGAATGGCTTCCGGAAAGTCTGAATGCGAACCCAATAGAAAAAGTGTGGGCTATCGTAAAGCAGAAGCTTTGCAATCGACGTAGTTTCAACATCAGACAATTTAGTCGCCATATAAAACGATATGGGGCCAATTGTGCAGAAAATTTAGTTGTTAGCGTGAAGAAACGCTGCGAAACCATTATCAATTGTACTGAAGACAGGACTCTTTATTAATCATATAGCGCATAAGTATTTTGTATGCAGATTTTAGAAGAATACGTTGTAAACTTTTTAATTGTCGACAACAAAAGTTTCTAATTTATTTCGAAATCCTTAGACCCGTCAAATTCAAATTAAGTTTCTCATTCAAGTTAATTGAAATCTTGCAATTGTAGAATACGAAATAGTTGTTAGAAATGCCTTGAGCACCTGGTCTCGGAGTAATTAGTGTGTAATTAAAGCGGAAGTTGTTAAAGACGTTACAGATCGAGTATTTATTTGTATCTAATTAAGAATGCAATTTCGATTGCACTCGGAATGTGATATTTATTTAATATACCGTGAAGTTTGTGTACTGGATCGTTCACTACACAAAGTTTGTTTGGTTAATATTAAGTACAGTTGCGTTTAGCAAAAAGAATAAAAAATGTATTTACGTATTTCCCTTGTTTTTTTTTTTTTGAGAAGTGTGGGGCATTAATTAAAAGCCCACTTTAAATGGAATTTTTAATTCGAAATAAAATTAAGCGTTAGGAGCATTGGATAATTGAATTTCACGACGAAAGAAAAAAAAAGATTTATTTTGTCTTGATTGTAACGTAAACATAGGGAATTTCTAAAGAAGTAAATTCAGTTTGAATTTTGGATCAGAAAGCATTAGTAATGTTACCCACCTATAAAGCGGTTGATAATTAGTTTGGTCAGAAAGAATTCAGTCAGTTCACTAGCGATGAAATTAAAAAGTACCTGCAAAATATGATTAGCAAAACACTAATAGTACATCGCGTAATTAAATGTACAGTGTTATACGAGGGTGGTTCCATAAGTACCCGGCCTGACCTAAAGATGGGAGTAGTTGTTTGAAAAATATCATTGTATTAGAAAGTACGCAATCTATAGAGCATATGTTTCAAGTTTGAAGACGCCACGTTGTTTAGTATTTGTTTGGCAGCCATCAATAGTGAACGTTTTCAGTGAATTTGTAAAAATGGAGAAAATTAGTTATCATTACGTGATACATTACTTTTATTTAAAAGGCCTCAGCCCAACCGATATAAAAGCTGAACTGGATTCTACTCTGGGTGAGTCTGCTCCTTCGTTTACAACAGTGAAATATTGGGTAACAGTGTTTAAACGAGGCCGCACGGGCTGCCAAGATGAGCATCGCAGTGGTCTACCAAATGAGGTGACGACTCCAGAAATGGTGAAGAAAATCCACAAAGCAGTAGTGGATGATCGTCGACTGAAAGTGTGCGAGCTAGCAGACATAGTAGGCATTTCAAAAAGTGCGGTACATCGCATATTATCTGAAAATTTAGACATGAGAAAGCTGTGTGCAAGATGGGTGCCACGTTTGCTCACACTCGAGCAAAAACAGTGTCGTGAAGATGTTTCAATTGAGTGTTTAGCGAAGTTTCACAGCAACGAAGCAGAATTTTTGCGCTGTTTTATAAGCATCGATGAAACATGGGTCCATCACTTCACACCGGAGACAAAAGAATAATCAAAACGATGGACTCAAAAGGGAGAACCGACTCCAAAGAAGGCGAAGACCGTTTCATCTGCAAGCAAGGTCATGGCATCGGTTTTTTGGGGTGCGCGTGAAATAATTTACATTGACTATCTTGAAAAAGTAAAAACTATCAACGGCGAGTATTATGCGAACTTATCGCAACGTTTGAGCGAAGAAATCTAGCAAAAATTGCCGCATTTGGCTAAGAAGAAAGTGTTGTTTCATCAAGACAATGCACCAGCTCACGAATCCGTTATTGCAATGGCCAAAATTAATGAATTAAAGTTTGAATTGCTATCTCATGCACCATATTCGCCAGATTTAGCCCCCTCAGATTATTTTCTGATTTTCCAACGATGTAGAAGTGATGTCGGCAGTTAATGGCTACATTAATTTTAATTGATTAATTTAATCAACCTCCGCTAAAATTTACCTATACGGTTCTTTAATAACAACAAAATAGATTCACATTAAGTAAAACGTTTGTCAGAATTTACGCATGATTTCGAGCTTAATTTTAAAATTTTTCATGTACAGATAAAAGTATCCTATTAAATTATCTGGAAGCTAAAAATCTGAATCTATTGTCTACCTTTGCCACAACACGACCTCTTTTTTTGTCACCAGTAGCGCATAGCAGCGAGCGAACATCGTCCACTATTTGCAATGAGACCTCTAACAACGCCGAAGGATTTTCTAAATTCTCTATTGCTTCGGTTAGTCCTGAGTAATTTTTCTGAATAATTATTCGTAAATCTCTTTCAACGTGACTAATTTCTTTTATCTCTTGCATTAATTTATGTGGTGATATTTTATATAAAGGTTGGGTGTGATGTCATCCAATAAAAGCTTAATGCAATGTGATCAAATATAATATTCCGGCCTGTACAATCCCAGAATTGTTAACTTCACACCAAACCCTTCTTCGCCAAAGGCAGACATGTTCCTGAGACTATTATTTCTTTACACTTATTATTAGAGATGAAAAAAACTTGTTTTCATTAATTGCCAGATATTTAAATAGAATCGCAATTTAACAATCTAAAATAGGATTCATTTACAAATATACAGGTTATAAGTTTCTTCTTTTATGTAAGCTCCTATTTCAACTAGATTGTTTAAATAGTGCATCTCGCTTGGTATTAATTCTACCCAACCCCATTTTTTTATCTCGTACATTAATTTATCGTTTGGTACTATAGACTGGTGATGTGTTTTCCGAGCGTCGCAACGGGTTGCGGTTTAGACCCGAGAGCGTTTTAATTATTGAAGTTCTCCACAAAATAAAAGTTTCACTAGACATGAGTGCAATTTTTAAAGGGCCAACTTAGATTTAAGTTTGTTAATATTTACAAAAGCATTAACTTTCGAGCTATTTGATGTCCTATTTCTGATTAAATTAATGCAACAGATACGTTACTAAATTGTAATATTTACACAATTATGAACAAGAGAAGACGCATTTCCTTTTAATGGTTTATTACGTTAATATTAAGTTTTACTTTATTACGTACATATATTAATAAATTGAAAACGAAAAATCTTTTTTGCTTAACGACAATTAGTAGCGATAGGATAATAAAATTAAAATCAGATAAAAAGAATGAAATAAAGTAGTCGAATGGAGATTTAAGTGTATTAGGAATTTATACAATGTAATAAAAGCAGTTTTTATACTGGAAAAAAAGCCTCAGTGACGGAAGAAACAACGGATGAGCGAGATCGAACGGGGAAACGTATGTGATTGAGAAGGATAAGGATAACACCTGCAGTTTTATTTGGAAAAGTTTCTTTGCGGGGAAAAATTTAACCAATGGATACGCTCCATACATATTTGGGTAAAGAAATCAAGCAACGTGGATACTTCGAGCGAATATGATAAGAAATTCTACAATATGAAATTATTTTATTTTATAAGGAAAACTGTTCATTTGTCTAGTAGATATGACGTGCACTTAATGTATATTGTATGTACGAGGTGTAGCCAAAAATAACCGAAATTTTTGCGTACTACTTTCAAGTTAAATATGAATGTCTAAGATGTTGCTCTGTTACTTACTGTCGTTCCCATTCTCCTATATCTACACAGTACAAAGTAAATAACCACTATCTATCTACTAAAGATACTCTTACGGATATAGGAGTTCAATTTGATACAGCATTTACTTTCAACAAATATACGGGTGGGCCATCTATCGGTTTAAATTTGAACCACCGGTTATTTCGAATCTTGCAATACTTATGTCATTCTACTCTGTCACAAAATTCAGTATATTATCTCCACTGAACGAAATGAATCGATTTACGCTTGAGTAACGTTGGCATTTATTGGAGATTTATTTCCAAAACAAAGACAATTGGTCGGAAATTGCACGAAAATATCGTACAAAATTTGATCGCAGAGAAGAAACTACAGTGCCCGGTATACGCAAGTTTATTGCTAAAGTTCGTGAAACTGGTTTCATTGTTGATGCGCCAAGACGTGAGCGTGCTCGCACAGTGCGTACACACAAAAATATCGAAGCTGTGGCTGAGAGTATGCGTGAGAATCCATCAACATCAACTCGTCATCGTTCTCAAGAATTGAACATTTCACGCACCAGTTTACGTCGAAGTTTGCGAAAAGATCTCGGTATGACGCCTTACAAAGTTCAATTGGTTCAAGAGTTGAAGCCGCATTACCATCCGCTTCGTTTTCGCTTCGCTAGACGGGCCAACGAGAAACTGCACGATGATGTCGATTTTGCCAAAAAAATCATCTTTTAGGATGAAGCTCATTTTCATCTTGGTGGGTACGTTAACAAGCAAAATTGTCCTATTTGGGGCTCAGAAAACCCACACGTGGTCTTACAGAAGCCAATGCACCCATTACGAATGACTGTTTGGTGCGGCTTGTGGAGCGAAGATATCATTGGCCCATATTTCTTTGAAAACGAGGACGGCGCAACCATTACGGTCAATGGAGACACCTATTGCACCATGATAACCGATTTTTTTGTGCCCGCTCTTTATGGTATTGATGTGAACGATGTTTGGTTTCAACAGGATGGTGCAACATGCCACACATCTCATGCTACAATCGATTTATTGCGTCAAACGTTTCATGCCCGTTTAATTAGCCGAAATGGTAATGTCAATTGGCCGCCAAGAAGCTGCGATTTGACACCGTTGGACTATTCTGTAGAGCGCCGTTAAAGACAATTGTTATGCCGACAAATCAGAGAATCGAGCATTAGAAGGCCAACATTCGTGATGCCATTGCCGAGATACGACCCCATACACTCGAAAAAGTGCTCGAAAATTGGTCCGATCGAATGGGGTACTGTGAGGCCAGCCGCGGCAGCCATATGAATGAAATAATATTCCATCTCTAACCGGAACAATTGTACTTCACAACAAAAAAATAAATTTGGCAAAATTTCAAACCGTTTTTGTTTTATTGCATTTTTAAATTTAAACTTTTAAATGGCCCACACGCTTCTGCTTGCAGATCTTTGGGATTCGTTATTAGAATTTCTCGCAACTTTATGAATACAGATGTTTAAAAGTCTTTGTATTTTGTCCTTGCCGTTAGTAAAATGGAATATGCATGTCTTATACAGCATCCCTTGTATATTAAGAACAATATGTCATTTAAAATGGATGGAGTTTATCCCGGTACTGGATTAAATCATGTGGAATTACTCCGGAGACATGGTTTTATTACGGTGGGATCTGGTCGAGATGGTCACTGTTTTAGATTCCTGCGTAGTTTACTTTATAACAAAATTGACTGTGAATATTTATTATCTAATTTACAATTTTATGTGCTATAATTAGTTAGTGGACGTAATAATACTTTTGTACGTGGGTTATTTTTTCATATAAAATTAGTATAAAACAGTAAATACCTTTTAAAGACTTTATTGTTTTTCGAAGTATTCTCCACGAAGATTAATGTACTTTTACATGCACTCGAACCAACTCTGGAAGCAGTTGTTCCACTCGTTTGTTGGTACAGTCAAAATTGCGTTTTTGAAAGCATCAAGTACTCCTTCTGACGACTGGAACCTTTGACCACGCAGTCCCTTCTTGATTTTCGGAAAGGTAAAAAAACAGTTGGGACTTAGGACCAAGCTGTGCGGAGGATGGTCCAACAATCCTACATTTTGTTGCGTTAAAAATTCAATTTTCTTGTGTGCTGTGTGCAACCTTGCATTGTCTTAGTGGAGGATGATTCGTTGTTCGGGGTTGGTTTCTTGAAGCTCGGCGATGAATTGCGACAAGCAAATAGTTGTATACCAATTGGCAATAAGAGTTCTTTGGTCTTGTAGAGAAATTTTTGCTACATGATCTGCTTTCGAGACAAATGTCGCGACCATCTTTTTGGAGACACTTCGAAAACGGATGACTTTTGTCGGCTTTTCTTCACCTCGGAATACCCAAACAGACGACTGGTGTTTATTTTTTGGCTCGTATAAGTAAATCCAAGATTTATCACGATTGACAATGTTGTATACGTTTTTAGAGTTTCCGATAAGCGATCTAGAGTTTTTTAACACCAGTTCACCCTAGCTGCTTTCTGTTCTTCGTTCAACGGATCCGGTAACCAACAGGAAACTAATTTTTTTACACACAATACTTTATGCACATTTTTTAAATTGAGGTCTTTGAAATTCCCAATAATGCTTCAATCTGGCGATATGATATATTGATGATCTTGCGCACAACAACGACGTTTTCCTCGGTGACTGCCGTTTTTAGTTAACCTGCTCTTGGATCGTCGCTAAGACTAACCCACCCACGTTTGAATGCTCCATACCAACGAGAAATTGCTGACCAATGTGGTGCTTGATTACCGAAAACAGAAACCAACTCAGCGAGGCATTCTTGTTGAGATAATTATCTTCGAAAATTATAAAAAAATATTCCGCGAAAATGTTGTTGGTTTAATTACATTTTTTAACTAACTCGTGAGAACTTTGACAATTCGTTGTAGCTATAACACTATACGTATCGCACTGAAACTTTGGATTTAGGTTAAGTAAAGATGGAAGTTAATTTTTAGTACTGACATTTTATTAGTGGCGCTCTCTATGTCCCACTATGCAAAACGTAAAAGACATCCCACGTAACATCAGTTAGAACAAATTTGATGAGATCTCCTGTGACTGTGATGTGTAGAGTTCCTTGCGATGACTAGATGATGTGTAGCAGGTATGGGCAACCTTTGACATGTTGTGGGCCAAACTTTAATGTGTAAATACGTTCGCGGACCGCGTTTAAAAGTAGTGTTTTTATAGTAGTTTTCACAATTTTTAGCGATAGATATCAGACTTGAAATAATACGACAATTTCTCGCGGACCGGATCAAATCTTACACCGGGCCGGTTGTTGCCCACATGTAATGTATAGTGTACTATATCTTTCTTTACTATTATTTGATTATTTCAGTTATATTGGGTTGGCAACTAAGTACTTTCGGTTTTGTAGTATAAAATAAAACACTTTTTTTTTAAACAAAGAATAGTTTTTAATCAATTATATATTTTCCATTTTGTTCAATGACCTTTTGCCATCTTTCTTTCAGCTGCATGATTCCGCGCTCATAAAATTTCTTGTCCCTATCAGCAAAAAACTTAACCAGGTACGAGTGAAGGTCATCGTCATTTGTGAAAGTTTTACCATTCAAAGAATTCTGCAAACTTCGAAATAAATGGTAATCAGATGGTGCTAGATCAGGGCTGTATGGGAGATGTGGCATCACTTCCCAGCCAAGCTCCAATAGTTTCCCACGAGTTGCCTAAGATGTGTGAGGCCTTGCATTATCTTGGTGGAAAACTACACCTTTCCGATTTGACAATTCTGGTCGTTTTTCTTTGATTGCTTCATCCAGTTTTATTAATTGTTGATAGTAAATATCAGAATTGATCGTTTGGTTCCTTGGAAGCAGCTGAAAAAACACAACACCTTTGTAATCCCACGAAACTGACAGCATGATCTTTTTTGGATGCAATTCAGCTTTCGATGTGGTTTGAGCTGGTTTATCGTGTTTGCTCCATGATCGTTTTCGAACTAAGTTACTGTACAGGACCCATTTTTCATCACCAGTGATGATTCTTTTTAAGAAAGGGTTGGTTTCATTTCGTCTAAGGTGCATATCGCAAAAGTTGATTCTTTGTGTTAAATGAATTTCTTTCAATTCGTGAGGTACCCGAATATCAAGCTTCTTAACTAGCCCAAGACATTTTAAATGTTTTTCAATTGTTGTGTGCGATACATGTAGCCTCTCCGCAACCTCTAGAACAGTTATATGACGATCCTCTTCAATTATGACTTTGATTTGGTCATCATCAACTTCAGTAGGCCGACCAGAACGTTGCTCATATTTGAGGGAAAAATTTCCAGAACGGAATTTTTTATACCAATTCTGACACCTGCGCTCTGTTAAGCAATTAGCACCATAAACTTCACATTTCTTTTTGTGAGCCGCAGCAGCTTTCTTTCCTTTACGGAAATAAAATAGTAAAATATGTCGAAAATGTTCGTTTCTGCACTCCATTTAAAATTAACCCACAACTAATAGCTTTAATAAAAATCACGCACTACTTGCTTCTGAAGTTACGTCAATGTGACTAGTATCACGCGACAAACGGTAAAGTACAGCACTAACATACGTTATACAAAAAATAAAGCAACGCTCTCTATCAGTAAAAATCGAAAGTACTTAGTTGCCAACCCAATATTTTACTTTACTTTGTAACGTTTGTTTTATTCAGTTATTATTATTTCTTTTTGCAGCAGTAAATTTTTTGGTTTGTTAATTTAGAGTCCTGTAAAAGGCTATCTGTTGGATCCAATAAAAAACTATTATTATTATTTTTGACTAGAAAAAAGAAAATTAATAAATTACATTCTTGGTAATGCCATCCATGATTTTTGTACCGAATCTGTATAGAAATTATTTTTATTATATACGCACAATTTGATATATTGTAAATATGTTTTCCTTTATACGTCTGTACACATACATTTCATACTCTTACTGGACATCGATCAATAGGAATTTCTGCAAAAATTCTTGTTCGCTTGAGAAATTACTAAATTTTATAATATAACGCAAATTCCATCATCAAAACACATAAACATATTTTCCTTTTATGCGTACATTTATTGTATATATAGTACAACAGTTGATATAAATTTTGCTGACTTACGGCTCTTTCACTTAAATTTTGATGAATTTATTGTATACGTACAATATTACGATTGTGTAGATAAGTTGCCCTTGAGGTACGTACGTTCTGCGAAATATGCATTCAACGTATTCAGACCTGTACAGAGTTTCCAATTAAACGAAACAATATTTTCCCTGATTACAACTTAATTTTCTGTTTAGGATAGTTTTCGAATAATCTTTATAATACCTGCAAAACACAATATTCTGTGTACTCAAACGGGTATTTCTATAAAACGTATTTCTGCCGAAGGTGCTGTAGTAAAGTTGCGAGCATTGTATTGTTTTATCAGACCGTAATGATTTATTTAAAGATAAAGCCCCAGTGTACAGAATTCGGTCGCGTTCCGGTAATTTATTAGTTTAGGCTGGAGGCAATGTTTACGCAAGATTCTCCGTATTGAAAATTTTGCTTACGTTCGAAATTCCACAACGAGCTTTGCCACATCCAACGATTTTAATCTAGCGTAATGATAAAATAATAAATTTTTAAATTTACAGATAAATACTATTGTATTGATATAACTTTAGAAATTGCAAATAAAGAAAGAAAAAAAAGGTTTTCTATTCATTTCAGCAGATTTTTAATTTAACAGGAAGTTTGCTAAGGATTTTAATTTTTTAACTTTTTAACGTTTATTATTTATATATTGAATTTAACTATTTACGAATTATATTTAATTTATTTATATATCCACTCTATATTTTCCTATATTTACTTCATTTATTTTATATTTCGAAAGCGGTCGGATATACCCGAAGTCGAGATTCATGTGCGTACGGTATGTGTATAAATGCCGGATTAGATTGATGATGGCGAATCGACGGCGTTTTTTGCTATGTTCGACGAGTGTTAATAGATTCCTTAACCGATTTTGGACATTAGAATACACTGGCACTATTATTAAATGTATTGTTTGCAACATCAACATTTTCTCTTACAGTATTTTTGTGTGAAAAAGACATGTTAATAGCAAACAACACCGGTTAAATGCGCAACGTGATTACCATATTATAAATTTCTATATGATTGTATTTTTATGTTAAGTGTGTGTAACGTTTCACAAAATATTGTAGACAAAAGGTCAATTACAAAAGGTCAATTACACTATAATTTTCCTCGGGTGAAAAACACGATTACGGATCAAATAAAAGCAGAGTTAAAAGATCAAAAAATATAGCTGATGGTAGACGAAACAACGGATGCAAGAAAGAATAGTAGACTAAATGTGTCAGTGCGCTCTTTAAAAAGCGGTGGGTTTCCTTGGCTCTTCTTTTACGTAGTAGAATATTACAGAAAACCAACGCGGAAAGGATAGTAGAAACTATAAAACATACCTTTGGGAAGTTCAATATATCGGGAACCCAACTTGTAATGTTGGTTGCAGATGGTGGTTCGAATATAGTTAAAGCCGGAAAGTTACTAAAACAATCTTCTTCACAATTGGTTCATGTAACTTATTTGCTCCATGCATGTCATCTTGTAGGGGAACGTAGCTTAAAGCTGTTTTATATTATGAGGTTTTCTCTGCGACAGATTGTATATACTGTGCATTCATTTTACCGAAAACTGTACGACATTATATTCGGGTTTAGCTGCCGAATACCGATCAGAATGTAAAGTGGCGCGAGTCATTTGAATCACGACTATAACTGACTACTGATCGTACTAGCTGCAACCCCACCACTTATTTGACTGTAGGCGACACGATCAACTACTTAATCTGTAATCTATAGTCAGTCGTTGTGATTCGACTGACTCGCGCCCCACCACTTTACATTCTAATCGGCATTCGGTATCTAGACCCGAATATAATATGATACGGTGTTTGTAGCATTTTAATATGAAAGCACGGTATGTATATTAAACACTTACTTGTAAAAACATAACAAAGGGTACATACATTTTTTTATAAATATTAATAGAAAATATTTCATTGTATCGATATAAAATAAAGCCTTATATTATTGTCAAGGACTAATAATTATTGGAAATTTCAATTAGGAAGTAATTCTTATAAATCATTCATAATAGACAATGAGCCTAAAAGAGAATAAGTATCGATTAATACAAGGTAAATTAATATTGGATAGAGGTAGGAATCGGAGGGAAAATAAAATATTTCAAAATTATCACACTAAAAATAATAAAAACTGTTTATTATACTAGAGAAGATGGTTGAACGTTTAATATGAATTCGTTTACAAGGGAATAGTAAAATATAGAAATTTATGTGTTTATATGAATAAAATATACAATTGATTTTAAATAATTGAAAAGACAAGAGGCTAAGAGATAACATTTTATATAAATAGGGAAATATATAAGAATATGCTAATGCAAATACAATATTTTAAAGAAATATTATTGTTATAAATTGGATATGACAAATTAAGTTAATTTTGATGGAGCCTGTGGTTGACTAACTTAATCACTGAAGGTTGTTATATAACCTCTTTCCACATTAACTTTTGTAATTCTGTATACGCATTTCGACAACTAAGTTGTCATCATCACCAGATAATTGAACAGTATCGCACCTAGAAAACTACGGCAAAATACCTGTACGAAAATGACAAATACAGCATATTAATTGTGACCTGAATTCACACATCTCGACATGCACTTGTCTTGAATCCTTCAAAGACAGTGGTTCTCCTTTTCGGAAATAGGAGTGGTGTTTCCCTGCTTCAAAGTAATGTAAATCTTAATATTGTAGGTGTAGATCTACCTGTTCAATCTGAGTCGAAAAACTTTGATACGCATGTTCTTCAAAGCGTTAGACGTGCTTACGTCAATTTAAAGTTAATATTCCCCCATAGGAACTGTCTTGCGATTGACACCAAGCGTAGCCTGTGCGACTCGTTGGTGTTGTCGAAACACTGTGAGTTGTATGGTCCATGTTTAAGTGCTAAAATTAATGTGGAAAGGGGTTATATATCACACACAAATTGAGTGTGGCCGGATTTAAATATGAGAGACAGACGAACTTAAATTTCAATTTCATAGAAAAATAAAAAATTACATTCAGGTTGTGTTAAATTTGTCTGCATTTGTGCATCGAAGGATTGTAATTAATACCAGATGAGCTGTGCCTAGTAAATGAAGCAAGAGTTGTTGTCCAGATAGCTGTGTGTTGTCTTCTCTTCATCCTACCTGATTATTTGAATTCAACTTGTTAGGTATCATTGAAAAAAAGGTTTTTTTTTCTTTTCCCGAATTTATAAGAATTTTAGGTTAAAAGGCATTTTCTGTTTTTGTCAATTTGTTTGTTAATTTAATTTGTGTGATTAATCATTCAAAAGAAATTTTGATTTACTGTAGGGATGAACTCTTGTATATTTCTTTCTTTTCTTTTTGGAAATAAACTATTATTATTATTATTATTAAAATAAATTCCACACACGAACCATATCGCTGAAAGCCAAAACGCACACTGTTTAATTATCTGGTGATGATGACAAGTTAGTTGTCGAAATACGTAGACAGAATACGAAAATTAATGTGGATTGGGGTTACATACTTCAGTGTTTATGACAAATTAAATTTATGAAAAAAAAATAAGGTTATATGTCTGCATTTCGAAGGATAATTAATTGAGATTTTGTATATTTTATACATGTAACATAGTGAATTTAAATATGAATATAATTCAAAAATTTGCTGTTAACTTAATTTATTAATCATTCAAAAAAATAAGAAGAAAGTTTTTGTTTTAATTCTGTTAACCAAAAAGTTCTTATAAACATATAAATAGGACTAGCATTTAAAATTAGCAATTCCAAGGTAATTAGTTGCCTGATAATCATGTGTTAATTAGCTGAAAGAAAAACAAATGATATCTGTTGAAAATAAACAGTTTATGAAAACGATAATAAGAACAATATTATTTATTATAAGACAATAATAATGATAAATAAGTGGTATTAAAGTTAGTAAAAGTGAAAAACTATTAAATTAAAATTATTTAATTCTACGTAATTTTGTTATAATTACCTCACTGGTGATGCACAAGCACATTCCGTACTGAAAACCGTGTAATTTTCATTTGTTTTTGCTTTAAGAGTACTCCCGTATATTTCTAGTTTCTTATTATCACAGAATTCTACTTATAGCTACTTTAATCTCGTATAGATTTCCTGGTAAAAGTCTTAATGTACATGTCCAATAGATCTTGGTTCGGTTTATTAGTTTTAACAAAAGATTTCATTTTCCGTCTTGAAATGCGCCGTAAGATAAAGTAAATATCGAAGTATTATGTGAAATTGCTCTTCCCAGCGAGCAATATACTGACTATGTAAGTATTACATGCCATAGATATAAGTTCGCATTCTCTTCAATCCCTTTCAATTTGTTCTTATTTTACCGATCGATAAGGTGTAATCTTCGCGAAACGATGTAACATTTTTCTTTTTTTTCCATTTGCAATTGAGAGTGTACATAATACTCTCTTTTTTTTGGAGGTGGATGAAGGAAAATGTATTTTAGCTTTTAGAATAATGCTTAATTCTAAAATGAAAGGTACGCAAATTCAGTCTTTAAAGTAAATTATCTCATCACTTTTCATAGGTGTGTTCCATTATGGTGGGATAATCAATGTGTACAAAAAGCAAAAGAAAGGCGACTCGGTTTAATAGTTATTCATAAACTAAGTGCTCGAAAACAACTTTCCAGCATGAGTGCTTCATTTGCCCGAATGCTGGAAAAGGTTTTCGCACACATATTTTGTAGAGTATTTTTTTTATTAATAAATAATGCATTTATATATGTACAGTCCATGCGACTAGAGAATGGTACAATACTTCATCAATTCATGCGCGAAGTGTGACGTCACGAAATTAAATACCACAGAAAATGGCCCACCATTAGCATACTGTTATGAAAGGCGGCTAAATATATTGTCTAGGCTATTGTGTTTTGTGTGGTTTGCATATTAAATGTTTTTTTTTTAAAAATACAATGGTTGTGACACAGAAGTTGTATTCTTGCAAAACTGTAAATTAAAATGCTTAAAGTGCTTTTAACCTTCCTTTATATTCAACTTTCCCAGTATTATATAACAAATAAATTATAATTTCAATTCAAAAGTGGTAATTTCGATGTGCAAGACAAAGAATGTTCTGGTAGACCGAAAAAGTCTGAAGATGCGAAACTGTAGGAGTTATTAGATGAAGACCTAACCCAAACTCAAAAACAATTGGCAAAAGCGTTAAACGTGGCCCAAGAGACGATTAGCGACCGATTACAAGCAATGGGAAAAATCCAAAAGATGGGAAAATGGGTGCCACATCAATTGGATGGAAAATCGAAAAATCGTCTGGGAAATGCTGCTTCAAAGGCATGATCGGCAGTCATTTCTGCATCGAATAGTGACGGGTGATGAAAAATAGATTTATTTCGAAAACCGCAACCGTAAAAAATCAAGGTTATCACTTGGCGAAGCCGGCCCATCGATTCCAAGGCCAAATCGTTTTGATCGTAAGCCAATGCTCTGTATTCGGTGGGACCAGAGTGGCGTGGTATAATAAGAACTGCTGAAACCTGGTGAAATACATAATAGGAATCGCTACCGACAATGAATTATCAATTTGAACCATGCATTGATAGAAAAACGTCCAAAATGGGCCCGAAGACACGGTAAAGTGATTTTACAGCACAGTAACGCGACATCTCATACAGCTAAACCGGTCAAGGAAGCGTTGAAAGCACTTGGATGGGATATAATATCACACCCACCTTGGCCCATTCCTTGGCCCGTCCAACTATCACCTTTTCGCATCAATAGGACACTGGCTCTAACTTCTTCGAAATTGGCGAAGTGAGAGCAGCACTTCGCCAATTTCGAAAAAGTTAGAAAATAGCTCTATGAATGGTTTTACTCAAAGAACAAACATTTTTTTGGGATGGCACCCATAAATTGTCTGAAAGATGGGCAAGATGTGTAGAAACAAATGGTTAATATTTTGATAAATAAATTTTTCCATTTTCTTGAAAATTATGTAGCTGCTTTTACGACAAAATTGGTAATGACGTTCAGGTACACAAGTAAGACGTACTAAGAAGTTACTGAAATTTTATTTTGTATTTTGGTTGGACGTGCATTAATATATCATATGTATGTAATGAGTGTTTTTAAGCTGCATGAGAACTATCTATATCGATAACTGATAATGTCAAACTGTATTGACATTTCTGTTCAGTAAGGTTTCGCAAGTCATCATGAATCGTTTAACGCCAGAACAACGCTTCCAAATTGTGCAAATTTACTTTGCAAAAAATAAATCTGTTCGCGAAGTTCGTAGAGCATTTCGCCCATTTTCCGCTCAACATAATCGGCCTAGTGAGCAAGCAATTCGTGCAGTTATTGATTCAAAACCATCAGCAAGACAAAGAAATGTGCGTACCGAGGATAATATTGCTGCTGCAGCGCGAAGTATTGAAGAAGACGCCGAAATGTCGATTCATCGTCGTTCTCAACTTGTTGGCCTTGGTCCTCCTACTACGTGGACAATTTTACGTAACGATCTTGGCTTACGTGCCTATAAAATACAGCTCGTGCAGGAATTGAAGCCAAACGACCAACGTTTGCGTCGCATTTGTGCTGATTGGGCTCATATGAAACTGGCCGAGGATGAGCATTCTTATCAAAGAATTGTGATTAGTGATGAGGCTCATTTCTGGTTAAATGGCTACGTCAAAAAGCAAAATTGCCGTATTTGGAGCGAAGACAATCCTCAAGCCGTTAACGAATCACCATTACATTCATTAAAATTGACAACAATTTTTTCGGAATGAGGAAGGAGCTGCCGTTATGGTGAATTTTTGTTTCCAAAAATTAATCAGCTAAACATCGGCGACATTTGGTTCCAACAAGACGGCGCAATTTTCCATACAGCGCGCTTAACAATCGATTTATTGCAAAATCAATTTGGTGACAACTTTATTTCCAGAAGTGGTCCTGTTCACTGGCCCCCTCGTTCGTGCGATTTAATGCGTCTGGATTACTTTTTATGGTACTATGTTAAGTCATCGATTTATGCCGACAAACCAGCAACTCTTGAAGCATTGGAAGCCAATATTCAAGCCACTATTGACGCCATACAGCCAGATTTATTGGAAAAAGTAGTCAAAAATTGGACTGATCGAATGGACCATGTAATTCGTAGCCGCGGCGGACGTATGCCGGAAATCATATTTTAAAAATAAATGCCGTGAAATTATCTACCAGATTATAATAAAAAAATTTTATTCCAACAATATTTCTGTCTTGTATTATCATTTCAAGTTCTCAAGCTTTTAAAAAAATACCCTATATATCTGCACTCTATTTGCAAACACATATTACATCAAATTTTTTTGTAATTATTCTTGTAGTCTCTATAGTAAACAACCTAAATAATTTTTGGTATACATTGTATAATATCACAAGATAGTTTGTTTGGACTATAACTAAAATATAATTATGTTCTGTTGCCTTTAGGATAATGCTTTTCATGAATTTGAATACATTTGTTGCCTAGTAAGTGAAGCAGATATTATTTGCTCTACTCATCTACAAAGTCAGAATGGAGAACCTAGAATATTCTAATTAGAACCAATTATCCGTTTGTACTGCATACATAAAACTAAAACTTAGGAGCCTTCGTAGAATGTACTGAATAAGTTTTGTAGGCATTTAAATTTGCCTGCTTTCATGTTTGTTAACGCGCCGAATAAATGTATTAAAATATTGAATGCTAGTGTTTCATGAAACGTAATATTTATTTAAATATTTTACATAGAGTAAACAAGAATTATTTAATGAATAAAATATTTGTTTAATGCATTATATAATCACCGCTAATTCTACTAATCAGTTCAATTATTAATCAAAAATAAATTTAAGTTATTTTTACAATTTGAAAGCGCAAGAATTCTTTTTCAATTGAACTGGTTTATAACTAATGTGGCGATGCAAATCTAATACCGTTCGATTTTCTATTTGGAGTGTATAATTCAAAGTGCACTTTTTCGATGAAGTTCAAATGGGCGTCCCAAAATTAACGCAAGATTTGAATTTGTCGCCATTTGTGCAGTAAAGTGTTGGCAACCCTAAAAAAAACAATTCGACAGCTGACAGTTTAGGGTTAGTAAAAATGGGGCGTTACACGATAGAACAACGTGTCTTCATTATTGAACAATATTTCAAAAATAATGAAAGCTTGGCGGCCGTAGTTCGAAAATTTCATACAAAATATGGTCGGAATAGTGTTTTAACTTTGTCAACTGTGAAGAGATTAATTGAAAAATTCAGCGAGACTGGATCTGTTGAGACGCCAAACACACTGGTCGTCCAAAAACAAGCCGTTCAAATGTCAATATCGAAGCACTGCGTGTGTCGGTGACAATTCAGGAACGTCAATTCAGCGTCGTGTACAAGAATTGCAAATTTCAAGAAGCTCTCTACAGCGTATACTCACTAAATATCTGTGTCCCCATGCTTACAAAATTCAATTAACACAACAACTGAAGGCTAATGACCATACACAGCGAAGAGAGTTCGTTGAATGGATTATTGATAATCAACAAATGGATGCTGATTTTTCGAGCAAAATCATCCTAAGCGATGAAGCACATTTTCACCTTGATAGCTTTGTTAATCGCCAAAATTGCCGCTTTTGGTATTCTGAGAACCCACATGTGATTGTCGAAGAACAAATGCATCCACAACGTGTCACTGTTTGGTGTGGATTTTGGGCTGGAGGTATAATTGGACCATACCTTTTTGAAAATGAGGCTGGTCAAGTAGTGACTGTTACTGGTGCTCGATATCGCGACATGATAACACAGTTCTCTCTGCCGAAATTGGATGATATTGATGTGGTCAATATGTGGTTTCAACAAGACGGTGCCACATGCCGTACAGCCCGTGAAACAATTCAATTACTGCATGAGACATTTTCAGGTCATGTACTCTCTCGTTTCGGTGATCAGAATTGGCCCCCCTAAATCGTGTGATTTGACAACATTAGATTTCTTTTTATGGGGTTATTAGAAATCACAGGTCTATGTCGACAAGCCCACAACCACCCATGCATTAAGGGAGGAGATTCAATGCTGCATTAACGAAATTCAGCCACATTTATGCATAATGGTTATGGAAAATTTCGACAAACGAGTGCGTATGTGCATGCAAAGCCGTGGAAGCCATTTGCCCGATGAAGAAATAACAATCAAATGACTGAAAACTGTGTTTTCTATTTAATTCAAATCTTGTGTTAATTTTGGGCCTTACTTACTTTTACTTACACCAGTGCCGCAGTCGAGGTGCTTTATTTCTGCATTCGTCACACACACAACCAAGCACGGTGTTCTATGCTTGGCTGTGTGTGATTGATCTGATTGCTCTCTCTGTGTGTATTCGCCGTTGTTATTCTTCACGTATTACGCTATGTTCTTCTTCATTATTATTAGTCGATCTGTTAGACAGGTTTCCAATAAACTATGAATATTTTCGCAGAAACTGCTTTCTCTTTCATTTAACAATACATTTTCAATTTCTAGAACTTTAATATAAAAGTAAAAATAGATGATAGAATGATATTAAATATGAAAACAATACCAATTGTTAAAGAACCGATTTTCTTGCAAGTGGTCACTTAGTTATGCGCACTATACAGCGCCATACTGTATATATTCAGATATATTATGGGGTTCTAAATCAACTAAGAAGTCAAACTCTTGATTTAAATATTGAAAAAGTGTAACTATTTTCGCGACGCATTTACTTCTACAGCTTTCGTACAACTGACTAGATTCTCGCTATGTGCAGATCTCACTCTGCTAACAGGTTCCGGTGCGTTGCTTTAGTTATAACTTGAGATTCTCAATGATTCTTGTGGGTTCGTCGTTTTATTTTTCTTAAAATTGTTCTGCTTTTTTCATGAACACGTGTGAAGCTTTCTCACTCTATATTTTCTCATTTGTATATTTACAGATGTTCAAAGTTGAAGGGTCATAGTATTTTTTTTACAATGGAAAGCATTGAATATTGTGCGATGTAGCACCAAAATAAATTCATGAACGATTGTTAAATGTGTATCAGGAGTCTTCACCTTAAATTAGAATAGCAAAAAGATAGGTTACTGAATTTAAACGTGGTCGTACAAGTCTTGAAGGCGATCCACGTGAAAGATATTCAAAAAGTGCATCGACACTAGAAATCGTAGCAAAAATACAGGATATGATTTTGGAAGATCGTCGATTAATCGAAACAGATTGGTGGAAGCCCTACGCATCTTATTAGGCAGCGTGGACAATATTTTGACTGATGTTTTGGGTTTCAGAAAGCCGATTGCAAAATAGATGCCACACACATTCGAATGCGACTTCCTCAGCATTTGAAGCGTTTTAGAAAGCACAAAAACTATTTCGTGCACCGTTTCAATACTATAGATAAGACTTGGGTCTACCAGCATGAACCTCAACCAAAACAAGAGCCTAAGGAGTGGTGTGAAGTCGGTACCTGGACTTCGAAGCGAGTCCAGAAATCGGTCAAGAGGGTGTTAGCATCAGTTTTTAGGATGCAAAAGGAATTTTGTTAATGGATTACCTTCAAATTGGTAAAACAATATACTCTTATTATTACTGTAACCTTTTGAACTAGCTGGATGTAAAAGTTCGTGAGAAAAGACATAGTTTACAGAAGAAAAAAAATTTTCATCAAGACAAGGGTGCGTCGTCTTGATGAATAGTTCAAAAGACTATCGCAAAAATCAGTGAATTAAATTACGAATTTCTGCAACATCCACCCTATTCGCCAGATTTAGCTCTCTCCGACTTATGTCTGTTCTCACGTCTCAAAAAATTCATGCGTGGAAAAAGATTTTCATCGAACGAAGCAACAACACGAAGAAACAACAACAGCCGTGGAAGCGTATTTCGACAGTATTCCGTATTTTCACTTCAGGAATGGAATCCGTAAATCAGTTCACTTGAACAAGTGTATTGAAGTTCAAGAAGGCTATGTCGAATAATTGGATTTCAAACCAAAAAATCATGTTTTTCTTATCGAACGACAAAACTTATTGAACAACCTGGTATATTGGACAATAAATCGCAGTTATTGTTATTAAGCAAAACTAACACACTTACTATTGATGGGAATGTAAAAACAATATTTTAAAGCTGACCAACTTTTTTTTTAAATATAAAGCAAAGTAGTTCAAATATTTTTTGAGATAGTTTTAATTGTTGTTGAATTTCAAAACAAGCTGTATATTTTAATCTAGATCTTATTAAAGAGAAGTATAGCATTTTTAAAGCTGTAATAATTGTAAACAATCTAGGTTACCATTATAAACAGACTAGATTCGAATAATGTATTCTAAAGATGATCTTCTGATTAGATATTGTTAATACATTCAGTCAAATTAAGTTTACCATGGAATAATACACCAAGGTTTTTGATATAACGCGATCAATAATACATAGATTAATTCAGACAATATTGAAAAGTAAGGGAGCTAGAGTCCGCGTAAATGAGAATATTTTACATTTAGCGATATCTCAACGGAGATTATTGTCTATAGAGAGTACGGAATATTAAACAAATTCTTTCCAAGTTAGATAAAATCATCCACAGTTCAATACACAAGCAAACAATAGCTTATGAATAATTAGAATATGCGATAATATTGTTTGATGTTTGTATTTCGCAATAATTTTTCTCAGAAATCGAATCAATTCGGTTTTCAGAAAATGTTTAATTAAAGATCACCAATTTCACTAAAATTTATATAATTTTATATCAGATGATAAATACGTTTCTTTTAAAGAGAAATAGCAGTTAATCGGTATCTAACTTTTGAAACTTTTTCCTCGTTTCGGTTTAAGTTTAATATTTACCGGGTTTCGATAGGGATTTGCCGGACTTCGTGACTTATTAAAGTTGTTAATTATAGTTCTATTTATTTTCGTCATGAGAGATGAATTTCTTGCGAATTTCTTTATTGTAAGTTCGTCTTCGGACGTTGAAAAATCAAGTGGCATATGAAATTAATATAGCAGAATAATTGAATGTCAATTACACTCACTTGAAATTATTGTTCTTTGTTGGCACTATTACGATTCTGTCAGCAGCAGTGTGTAAGGTTGAACATATTGCTCAATAGCATAAAAATTCAAGTACTAAAAAAGCAATTTCCTTTTCAATATGTATATTGTACGTAAAGGTTGTTTGTTAACGAGCGGAATATAAAATTCACTTGTTTGATGTCGGTCCAATCAGTACCCTCACCCCACTACATTAGCAACGATCATCGCGAGTATTAGATTGTAAACTATTATTCAGTAAACTTTGGTTTGCATAAATGTATAGTCGACTTTGATGAGAATGAATTATTTTACAATCGAAGAGCGTGTTTAAATTGAAAAATTATTTTATAAAATCAATTTTGCTCGAAATGTTCGTGGCTTATTTGTAATCTTTTCCTCGTAAGTCTATTTCCAGTATTAGTACAATTCAGTGTACTGTAAAAACGTTTAAAAAAATTAAACTTTTCATTTAGCTAGTCGAAATAATGCGATCGTTACCACAAAAAGGTTCACGATCTAAATCGCAATTGTTGCTTTATATTCTTAGGTCGAGTTGTAGTGTAATCAAAGTTGAAAGAGAGCTCTTGCATGTTTCATTAAAAAATAAAACGAAAAAAGTGCATAGTGTGTAATTCAAATAGCACACGAGTTTACATTTTCGGCCCGATAACTAAAAGTTTTAAAAGAACCGTATTCCCTCTCGTGCCCTTGGCGCGATATTAAAAAATGTATATTAACTTCTTGCTCCGCAAAATAGTTAAGAAATCATATGAAAGAGCAGACGGTAATTCGGACCACTTTTTGGTAGGAAGGTAATTTTGATGGAGCCTGCGGTTGTTTAACTTAATCATCCTAGGTTGATATATAACCCCTTTTTACATTAATTTTCGTATTCCATATACGTTTTTCTAGTTGTCATCATCAGCATATAATTAAACAGTGTCGCACTTGAAAACCACTGCAAAAACCCGCACGAAACAAAGTCCGTACACGATCTGTACTGTTGAAAGTCAAAACGCGCACTAGTGTGCGTTGATTATTTTGAAAAGTTTATTTTTCTAGTCAAGTAATATACAATTTAATTAGTGCTTGAACAATTGGTCGTATTCGTTTTTCTACCGTCTGAGACGAAAAGTCGAATCAATTAAGCTAGCCTGAGCATTAATTCTTTTAAGTTTCAAAAGTAAGTATTTACTTTACAAATTACATTTCTCTATTATCAACTTAGTTTAATCACTGAAGGTTGATATATAACCCCTTTCCACATTAATTTTTGTGTTCTGTATACGTATTTCGATAACTAAGTTGTCATCATCAGCAGTTAATTAAACAGTGCCGCACCTGGAAAACGCGTTGAAAGTCAAAACGCACACTGTGCTTTCAACGGTACAGATCGTGTGCGGAATTTGTTTTCGTACGGGTATTTTTGCCATAGTTTTACAGGTGCGACACTAAAATTGATGTGGGAAAAGGTTATATATCAACCTTCAGTAATTAAGTTAATCAACCACAAGGTCCATCAAAATTACCATCAACTTAGTTAAAAACATGTAATTTCTTTTACAATATATATATATATATATATATATATATATATATATATATATATATAAGTACAATGTGTTCGCGCATTAATAGAATTTCAACCGATTACAGTCATTACATCAAATAGTCGCCCAAATAGATGCCAGCCATGCGACTATTTTTAATATATTAATAAATATCGTTCATATGGATACGCAGTATCGCGACAAGTTTATGAGGATGACCATTTTCGTAAAATGCTATTCTTTGAAACTTTACTAGATATGTTCCAAAATAACAACTTACAAAATTTTCTAAAAAATATTATTTTTAACTACGAAATGCATTTTATTTGCATGGTCGTCATAATAGATATATTGCGCGATATCGGTCTAGAGAAAGTAAGCATTTGATTGGTCCCCTACATACGCAATTCCCCCAAAAAGTTAATGTTTGGCAGGTATTCTAGTTGATTAAATATTAGGCTCGTTTTTATTTCTGGGAATTTGAATGCTAAATAGCATTTATACATGCCGAGGGAGGTAATTATTTCTGCAGTTTAAACACATTTTGACATCAATATAATATGATTTCGACGAGATGAATGTTCTGTTCACAATATACATAATGTAGGTAACTATTTAAACTACGTCTTTCCAAATCAATGGATAGGAATATATGCTCCCATTGCTTGGCCTCCACGATTCCACTGGCTCTCAATGACTTTCTTCTTTGAAACTATTTAAAAAATACTGTTTCTAGTGATATTAATAATCGACTAAGAAATCTAGAACTAAGTTACTGACTCGAAGAAATATGCCATTAGCTTAATGACTAAACTTTCGTGAATTATAAAAAATCTTTTTATGATATATTAGGGTATTGTTCATTTCAACAAGATGGTTTATTTGAGGACTTACTGTAAATATAAATTTTTATGGATCTTGCACAAAAATGGCTGATGGATGTGTATGTAAAGGAAAGAGTCCTGGCCGCCCCTCGTGTTTCTGAAGAAAATGTTGCACGAATTGAAACTGCTTTCCAACGTAATCCTTCAAAATCAACTCGTCGTGCCAGTCAGGAGTTACAACTGCCTATAACATCAAGTTGGCGTGTTTTGAGACGTCGGTTGGTTATGAAGCCGTACAAGTTACAGTTGTTACAAGCTCTGCGTCCTGATGACAAATCGAAACGTGTGGCATTTTGGAACGAGGTTAATGAAGCTATTGACAATGATAAGACTTTCGCACAACGCATCGTGTTCAGTGATGAAACGACTTTCCATGTTAGTAGTCGAATTTGGGGTCTAAAGAAACCACATGCTGCCATTGAACATATACGAGATTCACCTAAAATCAATGTGTTTTGTGTGATATCCCGACCATCTATTTACGGCCCATTCTTCTTTAATGGAAACACGGTTAACGGTCAGCAGTATCTCGCTGGTTGTTTCCGAGGCTGCACGAAAACAACTTAATTTTTCAACAAGACGGGGCATGCCTTCTCACTGGAGTCGCCAAGTGCGTAAATATCCGAATGAAACTCTACCGAACCGTTGGATTGGTCGTCAAGGAGCTGGCGACTTAGCATGTCTCAGCTGGGCTCCACGGTCACCGGATTTGACACCGGGGTTTCGTCCAAGACAACGTTTATGTACCACCACTCCCACAGAACCTGAAAGAGTTGAAGAACCGGATCCGTACTGCCATAACATCAGTGACGAAGGACATGCTTGCCCGAGTATGTGAGGAATTGAGTATCGATGTGATGTGTCGCTGATGGAGGACATATTAGAACATCTGTAATTTGAACTTGAGAGGTTACATAAATATGTGTGTAAAGTTTCATATTCGTATATCTTAAAGTTTAATAAATATATGCGCTCGAAATACGTATATTCTTTTTGAAACGCCCTGTATTTTATTATTAAAACAAACCACAATATTTTGTAAACATCACAACCTAATAAATATTAAAGTGGTAATCGTTGCTTTATTCGAATTTTTAGTATCTATACGTAAATTTGCAAATCGATATGGGAGATCTAAACGGCACAATCGAACCGTGAGTCATATTCCTCGATCGAACTTCCTATTACTTCTACTGAGTTGTTACCTGATTTCATATTATGTACGAAGTTCTTGTTTTAATGCTTGTGTTTGAATATTACATCGTTATATTGACGAAGAATATTAGTTACCGTCACTAACACTGGGTAAACTGAATTATGTTGCGTACATTTAGGACGTGTACGTAAATCCCTACTCCTGCCCTCTAGTGGAGATGAGCAAACAATTGCTATATGGCTAATCCCCGAAGCGTAGATGTAGGCGGAACGAAGTGTAACATACAGTCGACCAAGTGAATATCTATCACCTATGAACCGCATGTAATAAACATACGGTATATGTATTGCTGTGTGTATTTAATATTATATAATAATTGTGATTATGCGAAATTCAACAATATTAAATATACATGTGATTTGAAACTGAAGTTACACTTTATGCATTCAATTTATTTCATTTGATACAATACAAAGGGTACTAGAAAAGTTTTGCAATACAGCTTTGTTTATTTAATTTTTTCAAAGTAATTTCCTCTACACTCAATACACCTCTCCATCCTCCGAAACCAATCTTTAAACCAGTTCTGCCGAGGGAGCAAGATCTGGACTGTAGGAAGGTGCTCGAGAAGTTTCAATTCGGTCGTGGTCAAATATTCGGTGCAGGCTTTGGGGCGGTGAGCTGGAGCATTATCGTGATGGAGGAACCAGGTGTCCATTCTTGATTTTGGCCGCTTGTTCTTCATAGACCCAATGACTTTAGGTAGACACTGTTCAGTATACCACTTAGCTGTGACTGTCTTCTGTGTGTCCAAAACGACGCGTTTCACAATTCCACTCGAAAAATATCATTTTCTTCTTTACAGATCGGGATTTTCTGAGAACTACGGGTGTGTCCTCATCATCAAAGACCCAAACTTGTTTTGATCTTTGGTCGGCACATCGTAATAATACAGCCAAGTCTACCGAGATTGTCGCTTATTAAACTTTATAGCATCTCTCGGCACCAAGTCACACGTCGTGTCATCTGCTCTTCAGTCAATCGATGCGGCACCCAGAGAGAACAAAGATTCTTCACGTGCAAATGATTATGCAGAATCGAACGAATTGCTGGTGCATTTAGACTTGAAGTACCCTCTATCTGTTAGTAGGTCACTCGCCTGTCCTCGCCAAGCATTTTCCTCACAGTAGTAACGTTTTCCTCCGTAACTGACGTTCGTGGCCTTCCCGGCCTCTCAGCATCCTCCACAGTTAAATTTCCCTTTTGGAATTCTCTATACCACCTGAATATCGTTGTGCGATGTGGACAAACATCACCTAGTGCAAAAGTAATTTCTTCAAAGCACTGGTCTATGTTTAAACCAGGCACGAAATTATAACGCAAAACTGCCCTTATCTCATTTAGTGACCACGATGCCATCGCAAGCAATTTGCACTCTCACTGCTAATGAATAACTGAGCCCGTCGATATGGCGCGGCGGCTACTATGCATATATAAACATGTCTCAATATGAAGCAATAAGCAGCTTCCTACGATTCATTGTTCCGTCATATTGCAAAGCTTTCCTAGTACCCTTTGTATAGATTTTATATTGTACTTAAGTTAATTTGTAATGGTTTGGCAAGTGAAAACGTAATAGTAGTACTGCACATAGTTTTTTAAATATCCAGTATTTATTTGAAAGTATACGCTTTATTTTATAAAAAAAAGGAACATATTAAATATCATATTAAATCGAAAGCTTATGGTGTTTACTACACATAAAGAAATATTTGAAAAGTTCTCCATTATTTAAAAACATTTGAAGCGTCGTTTTTTTTTTCTGAATTGGGATTCACCAATGAATTTTCCCAAATTGTATTTCAATGATTCCATTACGTTTGACGACGGAACAAATAAAGAGTTCATTTACCCATTGCGGTAGCAGCGTCTGGACAGCAAACGGGACGACTTTCTAAAATTTGAACAATCCAATACCGGCGCGCCTTGCTTTTCCAACGATCTGGCCCGAAAGAAATTTCAGCTTATGCGAGATTATTCTGGCCTCTAGTATTGTTATTGCGTCCCGGCGTAATGTATATACGCTTTTAAAGTACACGTTTGAATTACACCCATAAACTTACACAAATACGCACACACACACACACATTACATTCAGAATATTGTATTGCATATATGGACTTGGCCCTGGGCGGAATGAAAACAATAAATTTTCTAAATACATCTCTCATAAAGATATGACTTCGCATTAAAAGTTTCATTATTCTTCGATGACGTACTTCCATTATAGTGCTTTCATTCACGCACATATACATACATGTTATATATACACACACACACACAGTATTGTACATGTACACAGACTTATATGATTGCATGTAATAAATAGAAAGGAAAAGTGTTCTGCTAAAATGAAAATGTGTCACGTAAAGAATTTGTAAAAGGTTCCTTAAATAGGAATAGCGCGTTGTTAAATTGAATGGTCTTGTTATAACCTACATTTAGTAATATTATCCTTTATTTCTTATTTCATATCTTGATCAAATTTAATTACAATAACATTAAAAATACGAGGGTGATTCAAATTTGACCCGCATTTTAATTTTTCCTGGTCGATACAAACTACAAATTATTGCCATATACATTTCTTTTCTAAGTAAGAATGCTCCCCTTTAAAATACACTTGTCCCATCGCTCTGGTAGCTTTTGTACAAATTTTGCACATCATCCTTCACTTCCTCATTAGAGGCAAATCGTTTGCTTCTCAGGGAATTTTTAAATGGCCCAAAGAAATGATGGTCACTCGGAGCCAAATTTGGACTGTATGGGAGTTGAGACAGTACTTCCCAACTCAATTTAGCCAATGTATTGTTCATTAAATGGACTGTTTTTGGACGAGCGTTATCGGATGGGAGAACACCGCCCTTGTTTAAGAGATCGCGTCTTTCTGCCAATTTTGCACCACATCTTTTACCTCCTCGTTGACGGCAAGTCATTTGCCTCTCAAGAAATTTTTAAATGATCCTAAGAAATGATGGTCACTCGGAGCCAAATTTGGACTATATGGGGGCTGAGGCAGTACTTCCCAACTCAATTTAGCCAATGTATTGTTCGTTAAATGGACTGTTGTTGGACGAGCGTTATCGGATGGGAGAGCACCGCCTTTGCTTAAGAGATCGCGTCTTTCCGCCAATTTTGCACCTCATCCTTTACCTCCTCAGTGGAGACAAATCGTTTGCCTTTCTAGAAATTTTTAAACGGCCCAAAGAAATGATGGTCACTCGGAGCCAAATTTGGACTGTATGGGAGCTGAGACAGTACTTCCCAACTCAATTTAGTCAATGTATTGTTCATTAAATGGACTGTTTTTGGACGAGCGTTATCGGATGGGAGAACACCGCCCTTGTTTAAGAGATCGCGTCTTTCTGCCAATTTTGCACCACATCTTTTACCTCCTCGTTGACGGCAAATCATTTGCCTCTCAAGAAATTTTTAAATGACCCCAAGAAATGATGGTCACTCGAAGCCAAATTTGGACTATATGGGGGCTGAGGCAGTACTTCCCAACTCAATTTAGCCAATGTATTGTTCGTTAAATGGACTGTTGTTGGACGAGCGTTATCGGATGGGAGAGCACCGCCTTTGCTTAAGAGATCGCGTCTTTCCGCCAATTTTGCACCTCATCCTTTACCTCCTCAGTGGAGACAAATCGTTTGCCTTTCTAGAAATTTTTAAACGGCCCAAAGAAATGATAGTCACTGGAAGGCAAATTTGGACTATATGGGAGCTGAGGCAGTACTTCCCAATTCAATTTAGCCAATATATTGTTCGTTAAATGAACTATTTTTGGACGAGCGTTATCGGATGGGACAACACCGCCCTGCTTAAAATATCGCGTCTTTCTGTAATATTGCACCATATCCTTTACCTTCTCATTGACGGCAAATTGTTTGCCTCTCAAGAAATTATTGAATGGCCCAAAGAGATGACAGTCACTCGGGGCCAAATTTGGACTATATGGGAGTTGAAGCAGAACTTCCCAACTCAATTTAGCCAATGTATTGTTCGTTAAATGAACTATTTTTGGACGAGTGTTATCGGATGGGACAACACCGCCCTTGCTTAAAAAACGCGTCTTTCGGGCAAATTTGGACCTCATCCTCTACCTCCTCATTGGAGGCAAATTGTTTGCCTCTCAAGAAATTTTTGAATAACCCAAAGAGATGACAGTCGCTCGGGGCTAAAGTTGAACTATATGGAAGCTGAAACAGTACTTCCCAATTTAGCCAATGTGCTGTTCATTCAAATGGACTGTACGTGGACGAGTGTTATCGCGTAGAACACCGCTTGCTTAAGAGATTTTTCGTATAACTAGCTTAACCTTTCCTAGAAGCTTTTTTCATGAGAATATCGCCATTCCATGCAAACATTTTTGATTTCTGAGATATGGTGTCTTCGTCAAATAATTTTAAAATGGGCGGTTCAAATACTTCAAATACGATAGACCTCCAGTATGATGATACTGGAGATCACTGCTCATGCGATCTTTGTATAAATAATGCTGCCAATACGCCATCACTTTGGTGGCCGGTGGTTGTGTTTTGAATTTTTTTTTAGCGGAGGTAGATTTGAGTACTAACATTCTTGTTTTATGAGATATAACGGTGTACGCAGGTCTAATCAGTTGATATGATACGTGACAAAAAGTCATCTTCTTCATACTAGTAGTGAAGCCGAAGGTCTCTGCAAACCTGATGTCGTTTCTGTTGTTTTTTCGCGGAAAATTATCGAAAAAAGTGTCGATTCAAGAATGAAATAATTTCATCTGTTAGTCATCTCCATGTCAATATAGAAAAACAAAGCATCCAGATTTCACTAATAGTAAGAAACGAGACCAAAAAAATTGATTTCTTCTCTTATATTGTTGCATAGACAAAAAAGCGATTTGGAAATGATTCAACTTATTTTATTTGACTAGCTATGGAGACCGCCCGGGGCCAACCATGTGATTTTCTAGCATTTTTTTATATCTTCGACACTTTTCGCTCTTTAGTAAGAATGTTTATCTAACGCCACTATCGAACAATTCTATACTGCTCATTCCGACGCATTTGAAAAAGTCTAAAATCCCTTTGATACGTAGACTTCCGCGGTCGTGGCCTATGCTATCTGCTTCTGGGTTTCCGGGCTGGAACCGCGTCACTAGTACATCTGCCGACGTTTCAGTTTCAGTTTTTCAATTTCAGTGCAGTAGTTCAGCCCTGAAGATGTCCCATACAAATGGGTACGAAACGTCGGCAGATATACTAGTGACGCGGTTCCAGCCCGGAAACCCAGAAGCAGATAGTCTAAAATCTCTTTTTACAGTATCTTTACGTTAAACAGTATTCAACCATAACGTTTTCATCTTATTCTAAATAAATTCATTCTCACCAGCAACATCGTAGTCAGGCTAATATGGGATTCCTATTTTGCTTGTGAAACAATATAATTGCCGCATCGGCTCTA
Source organism: Dermolepida albohirtum (assembly GCA_031893035.1). NCBI lineage: Eukaryota > Metazoa > Arthropoda > Insecta > Coleoptera > Scarabaeidae > Dermolepida > Dermolepida albohirtum. The sequence goes on along the minus strand of JAVIWB010004008.1, from coordinate 6,143 downwards.
ACAAATGCACGTTATTGTAATATTTTTCATTTTTCTTTAGCGAGAAGCGAGAACTAAATAGTCAATACATCATTATATAAAGTCTGCATCTCTTTCATTATTCATTTCCGTTTTTCAGTAGATGTACATTTCGTTTCCTTGCTTTATATTTAATTAAATTTAATATACTAGGTATTATTAGCATTTTTTGTCATTATTTAGATTTATATGTTGTTTATTGAATAACATTTTTTATGAAATTAAATAACGACGTGCACAAAAAAATGCTTGTTACAATATTAAACAAAAAAATAATCACAAATATATATATGATATATATATATATATATATATATATATATATATATATATACAGTGTGTATCAGCCAAATGGAATAAATTCGATAATAATTAAATGGAAGGGTGTTCGAAAAAACGCTCGGATACGTCGATTGGGATTTTTAGTTGCGTATTTTCTTAAATAAAAAGTTTATATACAGGGTGTGTCATGTAAAAGTGGTCAATACCAACTTTCTTATTTTAAATACAACACCCTGTCAAATATTAAATTTTTGGATTCTTTAGAAAATTCCAGACATATTTCATGTACAATGTCCTATACCTATCTTCGACTGTTTCGGAAATAGTAAATGTTTTCAGATTAATAATTTTGTTTTCAATTAAAAAAAGATTTTCACATAATAGTTTGTTTACCGAACTATTAAGTGAAAATCTTTAATTGTACTTGTTCTTCGTTTTAAAATACCTTGCCTTAGCAAAGTGTTGTCAGTGTCATAGTGTTGTCAGTGTCATAACTGTTTGAATTTCGTTAACTACATTTCAGCAAAATGGTTCATTTAACAGAAATGCACAAAATAACAATTCTGCAAATGATTGGTTATGGAGATAACACACGGACACAAATAGAAGTTGCTCACTTATTTCATGAGAAATTTCCAAATTTGCCGCCTATATCCCAAGGAACAATTAGTAAAATAGAAAAGCAGTTTCGCGAGTTTGGACATGTAAGGCAAATAAAAAAAGCAGCTGCGAATGCAGTAAGTAATGATATCAAACTGGATATTGTGCTTGAGTTTGAACAAAACGCGCATACTTCTAGTAGACAAGCAGCGTCAATGTTCGATGTTTGCCATTCATCGATTACTCGCACATTAAAAGAAAATAAAATGGATCCCTATAAAATTATACCAACTCAGGAGCTCATGGAAGACGACTTTGATAGGAGAACGTATTTTTGTGAACAAATGATGACAATGTTAGATAACAATGTGATCCAATTAGAACATATTTTATTTTCTGATGAATGTACCTTTACGCTTCACGGTCATGCTAATCGTCAAAATTGCCGCTATTGGTCCAGGGAAAATCCTCACTGGATGAGGGAAAAACATACGCAATACCCTGAGAAGGTTAATGTTTGGGCAGGAATTGTTGGAGATCATATCGTAGGTCTTTTTTCATTGATGTAAATTTGAATGGCGACAATTATTTATCATTGCTTCAAAATAATCCCGTGCCAGCTTTGACAAACTTATACCCTGATCTAGCAAATCCACAAGTTCCAGCAAATACGATGTGGTTCCAGCAAGATGGAGCACCACCCCATTACCAAATCAATGTCCGGCAGTACATCAACCAAATATTCCCGAATCGGTGGATAGGTAAGCGAGGATCGATGGAATGGCCAGCACGATCCCCTGATCTAACGCCATTAGACTTCTTCTTATGGGGATATGTCAAGAGTATAGTATACAAACTTAAACCCCTCGACTTAGCTGACTTAAGAAGACGAATAATAGTTGCGATTAGATCGGTCGCACCTGAGATGTTGAGCAACGTTAGAAAAAATTTTTATTTAAGATTAGGATGTTGTCAAGACGTTTGCGGCGAACAGTTTGAACATCTCCTACAGTGACATTAATGTTTTTCTTGTTATTTTTTACATTATCAAAAATTTTTCAAATTAATCTGAAAACATTTAACATTTCCGAAACAGTCGAAGATAGGTATAAGACATTGTACATGAAATATGTCTGGAATTTTCTAAAGAATCCAAAAATTTAATATTTGGCAGGGTGTTGCATTTAAAATAAGAAAGTTGGTATTGACCACTTCTACATGACACACCCTGTATATAAACTTTTTATTTAAAAAAATACGCAACTAAGAATCCCAATCGACGTGTCCGAGCGTTTTTTCGAACACCCTTCCATTTAATTATTATCGAATTTATTCCATTTGGCTGATACACACTGTATATACAATCTGTCGGAGAGCAAACTGAACTTTTTTAAAATAGTAATTCTTAGTAGCGTCATCTATTTAATAAAAATGCGTCGGTAAGGTAGATCTTTCACCAATGTTATGTCAATACATCATGACACTTGCATCAATAGAAGCAAAGAAATTGTGCATAAAGTAATAGTGTGTATTTGGCATTGGCCGAAAAATGAATTTTGAACAAAGAGCAAATATCAAGTTCTGTTTTAAACTCGGTAAATCGTTTACTGAAACGTTTAATTTGATGAAGCAAGAGTATGGTGATGCGTGTTTATCACGTACGAGTGTGTATGAGTGCTATAAACGATTTAAAGAAGGTTGTACGGACATAAATGACGACGAACATCCTTGTGCAAAAAAATTGTGGTTACGGAAAGTAACATCGAATATTTATCAGAAATGAGCCGAAATTCTCATTGCGAAACATGAGAATGGAAATAAATATTTTCAAAGATTCAATTCATCGCATTTTGACACAGCATTTGGGACTGAGAAAGATTTGTGCAAGGTTTGTACCATGCAAGGTAACTGAATCCAGCATTGTACAGACTTGATTAAAGACTCAAAAAAGAACGAAAATTTCAGGTGTTCTATTATAACTGGCGATGAAACGTGATGTTTTCAATATGATCCAAAGACCAAGCGTTAAAGCTCTAAATGGAAGCACCCAAGCAAAGAAAGACCGAAGAAAAATCCGTTTGGGGCAGTCAAAAGTAAAGAGAATGTTGATTTGTTTTTATGATTCGAAAGGCCTAGTCCACAAAGGGTTTGTATCAACTAGTTAAACATTCAATGCTGTATATTATCTTAGTGATATGAAGCGTCTTTTGGCGCGTATTCGCGCGTGAAAATGATAGCTGGCGTTTGTTACATGATAATGCATCATTTCATCGCTCGACGCTTGTCACTGATTTTCTAACCACAAATAGCATTTTAACCATCAACCATTCATCGTATTCACCGGATTAGGCCCCTTGTGATTTCTCTCTATTCTCTAAACTAGATTTTCCGATGAAAGGACAGTGTTATACCGAAGTCGAAGCCATTAAAAAGGCATCGACAGCGATCTTGAAGATGAACTTAACAATTCATTCGACATGTTAATTGCCCGTGCAAAACATGTATTGAATCCGAAGGCGACTATTTTGAATAAAATCAATGAATTTTACCGTTTCATCACTATGGATGAGACTTGGGTCTACCATCGTGATCCTCGATTAAAACAAGAGGTTAGGAAGTGGTGTGAATCTGATACTTCGGCTCCGAAGCGAGGTAGGATCCAGATCGACCAGGAAGATGTTTGCTTCAGTTTTTTTGGGATGCAAAAGGAACTTTGTTCGGGAATTACAATAAACTCATATTATTATTGTAATCTTTTGGACCAGCTGGATGCGAAAATTCGTGAGGAAAGACCTGGTTCTCAGGTTAAAGTCATTTTTCATCAAGACGACGCACCTTCTCACACAGCTCAAAAAACCATCGCCAAAATCAATGAATTAAAGCACGAATTGTTGCAACATCCACCCTATTCGCCAGATTTAGCTCCATCTGACTTCTGGCTGTTCTCACATGATAAACAATTCATGAGTGGAAAACAATTTTCATCAAACGAAGAGGTAATAACAGCCGTGGAAGCGTCTTTCAACAGTCTTCCGGATTCTCACTTGGGATGTAATCCATAAATTAGAAGAACACTGGAGCAAGTGTATTGAAGTTCAGGAAGGTTATATTGAATAATAACATGTATTTCAAACCATAAAATCGTGTTTTGATTATCGAACGACAAAACTTATTGAACAACCTGATACATTTCTTTATATTTTACATTTATATACTGCCAAATAAACCTTGAATAAATAAAACAGATACGAAATTCTCAGCTAATCGATATTCATTGAAAAAAGCATTTTAACTTGAGCTTTTCGTTAAACCGGCCTCGTCGCCAAGGATACGATCTTGATAACTGGTTAAAGCTATTTCAACATTTGAATTCTTAATAAGTTAATGCCTTTTAATTAAAAATCCAATTTTATATGACAATATTAAGTGTACACAACGCGAAAATACTTAAAAAGAATGCCCAATGTAATTATGTTCCTAATTACAACCTTTATTAATATTCGGCCTCGGTGGAAGAAGAAAAAAAAAGCGTCGATTGCCCTTTTCCGTATTGCCTTAATTCGGTTTTGATAAGGGAAAATGAAATATTTCGACACGCAAATTAATCTCGGAATAAGAAAGCGAATGATCTAAATGAGTTTTAATTTTACTGATACTCTCCAAAGATGAACAGCTTCGGGTAAATTACGTACGTCTTTTGGAAATTACGTCTTTGTCACAGTAATAATGTTTATGTAGTCACCAACGAATTGCTAATTACATTTCCTGGGAAGCAAAGTCATAAATTATATTTTCACGCAACTAAAAGACAATATAGTAAGACATCTAAAACCTAAAGGCTGCTTCAATAAATAAAATATAGATGGCGCACTGAATTTGTCTGGGTATGTGAACATTTAAAAAGTGTGATGTATGACATTTATGAAAATGGCTTCGTACAGAGTACAACAACGCGTTCAAATTGTTGAATTATTTTATGAAACCAGCGTTCTGTGAAAAGAGTTTTTAGAAAATTACGTGAATTTTATGGTTTACATAATCGTCCATCTGAAAGCACTATTGGTCGAATTATTAAAAAATTTCAAGAGACCGGTTTCGTGGAATATCAAAAAAGTGAAAAATACAGTCGTACTGGTCGTTCACATGAAAATATTGGTTTGGTTCGTGAAAGTGTTGCTGAAGATCCTGAAATGTCCATTAGACGACATTCACAACAACTTAGACTTAGTGGATCAACAACATGGCGTATTTTACTTCAAGGATTTAGCTCTGAAGGCATATAATGTTCAAATAACACAGGAACTGAAGCCATTAGATCATTTAAACGTCGTTCATTTGTCAATTTCACCAATGAACAACCAGCTGATTTTTCTCAAAAAATAATGTTTTCTGATGAGACACATTTTGAACTTGGTGGCTGTTAATAAACAAAATTGCCGTATCTGGGGTGAGGAAAATCCACGAATTTTTCATGAGAAACCTATGCATCCTAAACGAGTTACTGTTTGGTGTGCATTATGGTCAGGCGGCGTAATTGGACCTTACTTCTCTGAAAATGCTGCTGGTGAAGCTGTAACCGTCAATGGTGATCGATATCGTCGGATGATAAACGAATTTTTATGTCCTAAATTAATGAATATTGATCTAGAGGATATGTGCTTTCAACAGGATGGCGCTACATCTCACTTTGCACACGAATCAATTGATTTATTGAGAGAAAAATATCTTGGACGTGTATTCTCAAGAAACGGTGATGTTAATTGGCCACCAAGATCATGTGTTTGACACCGTTAGACTATTTTCTTTGAGGTTATGTGAAAAGTCAGGTTAATGAAAACAATCCACAAACAATTCCTACTTTGAAAGATGAAATTATTCGTGTCATTGGTGAGATAGAGCCTCAATTATGTCAAAATATCATTGAAAATTTTAACAAAAGAGTGGACGTCTGCGAGGCTGCAAGAGGAGGCCATTTGGCAGATATTATTTTTCGCATATAAATGTCATAACTGATACTTCAATTACCAATGAAAAGTTTTTGAAAGTGAATGCAAATTATGTGTTTTATTTATTTTTTAAAAAAACTGCGAAATTTGAAACACCCTTTACGTCGGCAGTACATTCCTCTAGTTCTTTGCTAGTCAGTAAAATTGAGACTGACGATTTAAGTAATTTCATTGTTCGTACTATGACATTAAAAAATTAATTTTTTTGACAATCAGTCGATTCGTCCACAGATAAAC